>OY755246.1:28003354-28199766 GCA_963576725.1 Azorinus chamasolen | reverse complement strand
GGAGCCCTATGGGGCAATATTAACCCAAGGACCATAATTTGAACAGTATTGGTAGTGGACCATGAACACATGCTTCATAGCAAATATGAAGGCTCTTGGTCATATGGTTTTGGAAAAGAAGATATTAGAATTTTTTATATAATTGTTATATACATATAAGGAAAAATTAGCTCCGCCCCCTGGTGGCAATGGTTTTTAGATATCAACATGGTTTGAACAATCTTGATAGAGCTAAGAGGGTCACCTTATTTCTGCCAGATTTTTCTTAAATATGACCAGTGGTTTTGCAGAAGATTTTCAGTTTTCATTTGACTGCCATGGCAACCAGAGTTCTTCGTGGAATTGAACCATTTGAACAATTTTGGCAGAGGGCCACCTAATAAGGAATATCCTGGCCAATTTCGTCAACTTCCTTTCATTAGTTTTAGAGCATATTTTAAGTAAATTGTTGACGGCGCACGATGCACCATGCACGACTAACGACGACGGATACAGGATCATCCCATTAGCTCACCTTGGCACTTTGTGACAGGTGAGCTAAAAAGGCTATCTCATCTTGAATGCCTCTATAGACACGCATGTCTCGCTGAATGCCATGTCCTAAATAGATATACAGTGAAACCCCGCTAATGCGACCACTTAATAAAAAGCCAGTTGTGCCGTTTAAAGCAGGTGGTTGCTTAATGCAGGACAAAAGTTATGCAGAAAGCTCCTATAGGAGCTTTCTGCATAACTTTTGTCCTGCATTAAGCTACCATCTGCCTCTGTAACCCAGAATTATGCCCCTTATTGGTGGTCGCATTAGCGGGGTTTTACTGTATTCCTTAACCCTTTACTCCATACACTTTAACGCCTTTGCGAACATAGTAGAGCCAGACCAGATGGCACATGTAGGAGCAGTCTGATCAGTGTAGTGGTTTGCTTATGAAATGAAATAAGATACGACTTAAAAACTCAGGGTCATACCATACGTTTTCTTTTTATACGCCTTTATAGATATTAAGCTAATTAATGTTCACATACACATTATTTCCTACATGAATATCCATGGAGTAAAGTAAATAACAGATTTTCAACACTGAATCAAGCTTCATGTGTATTTAATAGTAACCTCAAATATTGGCTAACTTCTTTATCAAACTGATAGGAAACTAGAGCTTAGTGAGATGTCATCATGAGTATTTAGTAAATCTAAACAAAATATTTAAACACCTTATACAAACAGTACACCCAGATCAGACAGCTCCTTTAAGAGTCTGGGTCTGCTCGGTCGCTTATGCAATAACACAGATTTTATTCTATAGTTTCTATCAATACCAAAACATCCCGTGTACATGTGCAATTATAAAAAAACCAAGAGTGTTCGGAGGAACACGTGTCACCTGCTCGCAACTGACACAAAAACTTATTGTTAATATGAACAAGAGGGCCAGAATGGCCCTGAAGCGCTCACCAGACAATCAGAGGAGAAGCTTTTCAAAGTTTTAACTATATGTTTCTTTAGGAAACTAGCCTGCCCTGGGGCTGGGCTAATTTTGACAAAAGAGGCACAACTTTTGTAGAGGACCTAGACATGGTGCTATGTGCCAAATATGAAAGCTGAGAACCTTCCAGTATCAGAGAAAAAGATTTTCAAAGTTTTCACTATATGTTTCTGTTGAATATTGGCTACTCCTGGGGCGGGGCCAATTTTTACCCCTGGGGCATAATTCATATACCTTTTGCAGAGGACCTGAACATGATGATAAGTGCAAAGAACCACCCAGTTTCCAAGAAGAAGATATTCAAAGATTTCACTATTTGTTTCTATTGAAAACTGCCCACCCCTGGAGCGGGCTAATTTTGACCCCCGGGCCATAATTTATATAACTTTTGTAGAGGACCTGAACATGATGCTATGTGCCAAATATGAAAGCTGAGAGCCTTCCAGTTTCAGAGAAGAAGAATTTCAAAGATTTCATTATTTGTTTCTATTGAAAACTGCCCACCCCTGGGGCGGGGCCAATTTTGACCCCAGGGCCATAATTTATATAACTTTTGTAGAGCACCTGAACATGATGCTCTGTGCCAAATGTGAAAGCTGAGAGCCTTCCAATTTCAGAGAAGAAGATTTTCAAAGAGTTCACTATTTGTTTCTACTGAAAACTGCCCACCCTGGGGTGGGGCCAATTTTGACCCTAGGGCCATAATTTATATAACTTTTGTAGAGGACCTAAACATGATGCCCTGTGCCAAATATGAAGGTTAAGAGCCTTCCAGTCTCAGAGGAGAAGATTTTCAAAGATTTCACTATTTGTTTCTATTGAAAACTGCCCGCCCCTGGGGCAGGGCCAATTTTGACCCCCGGGCCATAATTTATATAACTTTTGTAGAGGACCTGTACATAATGCTATGTGCCAAATATGAAAGCTGAGAGCCTTCCAGTTTCAGAGAAGAAGATTTTCAAAGATTTCACCATTTGTTTCTATTGAAAACTGCCCCCCCCCCTGGGGCGGGGCCAATATTGACCCCCGGGCCATAATTTATATAACTTTTGTAGAGGACCTGTACATAATGCTATGTGCCAAATATGAAAGCTGAGAGCCTTCCAGTTTCAGAGAAGAAGATTTTCAAAGATTTCACTATTTGTTTCTATTGAAAACTGCCAACCCCTGGGGCGGGGCCAATTTTGACCCTAGGGCCATAATTTATATAACTTTTGTAGTGGACCTGAACATGGAGCTATGTGCCAAATATGAAAGCTGAGAGCCTTCCAGTTTCAGAGAAGAAGATTTTCAAAGATTTCACTATTTGTTTCTATTGAAAACTGCCCACCCCTGGGGCAGGGCCAATTTTGACAGCAGGGCCATAATTTATATAACTTTTGTAGAGGACCTGAACATGATGCTCTGTGCCAAATATGAAAGCTGAGAGCCTTCCAGTTTCAGAGAAGAAGATTTTCAAAGATTTCACTATTTGTTTCTATTGAAAACTGCCCACCTTGGGGCGGGGCCAATTTTGACCCTAGGGCCATAATTTATATATTTTTGTAGTGGACCTGAACATGATGCTATGTGCCAAATATGAAAGCTGAGAGCCTTCTAGTTTCAGAGGAGAAGATTTTCAAAGATTTCACTATTTGTTTCTATTGAAAACTGCCCACCCCTGGGGCGGGGCCAATTTTGACCCCAGGGGCATAATTTATAACTTTTGTAGAGGACCTGAACATGATGCTATGTGCCAAATATGAAAGCTGAGAGCCTTCTGGTTTCAGAGGAGAAGATTTTCAAAGTTTTACTATATGTTTCTATTGAAAACATGGAACCCCTGGGGCGGGGCCAATTTTGACCCCAGGGCCATAATTTATATAACTTTTGTAGAGGACCTAAGGATGATACTATGTGCCAAAGATGAAAGCTGAGAACCCTGTAGATTCAGAGGAGAAGATTTTTAAAGGTTCAAATTGTTGACGACTGACGACGCAGGACGCACGACGCACGCCGACGCACGACGGACATCAGGCGATCACAAAAGCTCACCCTGAGCACTTTGTGCTCTGGTGAGCTAAAAAGGGGAATAACTAAAAAATATTGATGCTAGAGTTGTGACCCTTGTGCATGACACTTCCTCATCATGCTTGTTCCATGTGTGAAATTTGAAAGCTCTATAATGATTAGTTTAGAAATGACAGCCAAAAAAAGAAAGTCTGATGGACAGACAGACGGCCGGACAGACAACGGAAAAGTGATCCCTAAGTGACACACTGCCTCTCGGCAGGTGACACAAAAATCAGCTAAATAAAATATTCATGATGTCATTACTTCTTACAAGAATATGCAACAGAGAAGGGTTAACCTAATCCAGTAATTACTCATTACAAATTGCAGCAAGATAGAGTTAGTTAACCTAATCCAGTAATTACTCATTACAAATTGCAGCAAGATAAGAGTTAGTTAACCTAATCCAGTAGTTACTCATTACAAATTGCAGCAAGATAGAGTTGGTTAACCTAATCCAGTAATTACTCATTACAAATTGCAGCAAGATAGAGTTAGTTAACCTAATCCAGTAATTACTCATTACAAATTGCAGCAAGATAAGAGTTAGTTAACCTAATCCAGTAGTTACTCATTACAAATTGCAGCAAGATAGAGTTGGTTAACCTAATCCAGTAATTACAAATTGCAGCAAGATAGAGTTGGTAAACTGGTCCAGTAATTACTCATTACAAATTGCAGCAAGATAGAGTTGGTTAACCTGATCCAGTAATTACTCATTACAAATTGCAGCAAGATAGAGTTGGTTAACCTGATCCTGTAATTACTCATTTAATACAAATTGCAGCAAGATAGAGTTGGTTAACCTGATCCTGTAATTACTCATTACAAAGTGCAGCAAGATAGAGTTGGTTAACCTGATCCTGTAATTACTCATTACAAATTGCAGCAAGATAGAGTTGGTTAACCTGATCCTGTAATTACTCATTACAAAGTGCAGCAAGATAGAGTTGGTTAATCTGATCCAGTAATTACTCATTACAAATTGCAGCAAGATAAGAGTTAGTTAACCTAATCCAGTAGTTACTCATTACAAATTGCAGCAAGATAGAGTTGGTTAACCTAATCCAGTAATTACAAATTGCAGCAAGATAGAGTTGGTAAACTGGTCCAGTAATTACTCATTACAAATTGCAGCAAGATAGAGTTGGTTAACCTGATCCAGTAATTACTCATTACAAATTGCAGCAAGATAGAGTTGGTTAACCTGATCCTGTAATTACTCATTTAATACAAATTGCAGCAAGATAGAGTTGGTTAACCTGATCCTGTAATTACTCATTACAAAGTGCAGCAAGATAGAGTTGGTTAACCTGATCCTGTAATTACTCATTACAAATTGCAGCAAGATAGAGTTGGTTAACCTGATCCAGTAATTACTCATTACAAATTGCAGCAAGATAGAGTTGGTCAACCTGATCCTGTAATTACTCATTTAATACAAATTGCAGCAAGATAGAGTTATGTTCAGAAATAAGGTAGGTATCAAGTACTCATCTCATCTACAGCTCTGGGAAAACAATCTTTGAGCGACTGGCAGGTGGACAGTGACACACTTCAAATCTGTATGATTAGAATGTATGTGACAAAGGAAGACATGGATCAATGGTAAACAACCCAACACATATTGATGCAATGACTGGAAAGCAATTTGTCATTCTATTAAAAGGTCATATGACTCAGGTATTCGATTATCAACCTTTGGCTTTGTGATGCAGATCATCTGCTATACACACCAATCAGTAAAACAAAATGGACTCTGGTCAGTCTTACAGATCTGTAGCAAACAGTGCAGAACCTCATCAGATGCCTCAATCTAAATGTTGAAACTCCCTACATATCCTAAATTTGTATATCAGTGAGGAGACATTCTCAGATTGAAGCAAAACAAAACAAGTGTATTTTCACAGTTTATTGTCCTATCAATGAGATTTGTTCTCCCTTCTTTTCATTAAAAAGCACCAACAGCATCACAATGAAAAATAAACAAGCAGAGCTTTAGATAAGAATTATATATTGTATTTAGGAAATGTAAGTAACACATTTTTATATTTCTCAGCCAAACCATATCTTGATATCACTCATCTAAATCATCTCGCTGCCACTCATTAGAATTGCCTTAAAGAGGTGATGCTTATAAGTGGCAGCAAGATAGGGTACAGCCGAGAAATGAGAGATTTTAATAGATCAAAATGCATCTATCTACAACCATGAAAATAAGTGTTATCACTTACTTCCATCACATTAATACCTTTTTTAAGCAACCGCCTACCAAACATGCATTTTAAGAAGCAGGTGGTTGTTTAATGCAGGGTAAAAGTAATGCAGAAAACTCCTTTGGGAGCTTGTTGCCTAACTTTTGTCCTGCATTAAGCTACCACTTGCCTTAGAGATGCAGGAAATCTTATTTGAGGTTGCTTAAGACAGGTTTTACAGTATTCTTTACAAAGAAGTTGGCACTTGGTGTTTCCTTAGGGATAAAAAACTGTTTGATACTCTGATGGTGTTTTACCCTTTACTCCATACATACGCCTTTCTATGCCTTTGCAAACAGAGTAGACCCAGATCAGAAGGCTCTTGTATGAGCTGTCTGATTAGGGTCTGTTCTATTTGCTTATGATACAATATAGATATGATTCTACAGTTACTGCCCTGGCCAAACAGTCCTGTGTCCATGTGCTACATAACAATTAATCTAGATAACATTCATGATGTCATTATTTCTTACATAAATATTCATACAGTATAGGGTTAACATGGATGAAGAATAGTTTTGATATTTGAAGCAGACGTCCTGACAATTTATTCAGTATTCTAAAAGTTATGTTATCATCGAGGCCAAAATTTGAGGCATGATTGCAATAACAGTAGTCACTTAACACTGCATGTTAAGTAAAACAAATTCAACAAGAAATGTCAACACGACATCAAACTAGTGATTTCCAAGCTCAAAGGGGCATAACTCCCAGAAAAATTGTAGACAGAAAATTCCCAGACAGTATGCATATCTACATATTGTGTTTTTGCTACTTACATGGTTTTATGAAATTCTGTAGAACAGTTTAAGAGGAGTTGCACTTACAAGGACAGGGTCAAAGAGCTAGTGATTTCTAAGTTATAAGGGGCATAACCCAGAGAAAAATTGCAGAAGGAAAAATTCCAGACAATATGCACATCTACATATTGTGTTCTTGCTACATACAAGGTTTTGTGAAATTCTGTTGAACAGATTGAGAGGAGTTGCACTTACAAGGAAAGGTCAAAAGATCTAGTAATTTCTAAGCTCAAAGAGGCTCAACTCCGAGAAAAAATGCAGAAGGAAAATTTCTCGACAATGTGCATATCTACATATTGTGTCCTTGCTACATGTAAGGTTTTATGAAAATTTGTTGAACAGTTTGAGAGGAGTTGCACTTACAAGATTGGCAGCCATCCGACCAACCGCCTGCCCTACATCACCATTTCAATAACCGGATTTTCAGTAGAAAACAAGGTTAAAAATCAATTTTCTACACCATCTTCAAAAATATTTCCCATCCATTTCTACTAAAAGCATAAAGCCAGAGTGTCAAACAGTTTGGACCCTGATGAGATGCCAAGTTTCTCAGGTCTCATCTAGATCTAAACTGTACAAATTATCACAAATTTACTGCCAGCACAGAGTTTAGTATCTGATCTGTCATCAGATAGTCTGAACCCTAAAAGTCTATTCATTGTATTCAGGACTTTCTGACATTCCCCCAGGCGGAAGCATCCTTCTTGAATGGCTTCGGTTTGCATTCCATTTGTGTAACAAACCTACCCAATTACAGTGGCAACTTGCAGCACTATAGTTACAATACCCTTCTAGTATCTTGTTAATACTCTGCACAGCATGTCTGTAAATCAGGGCAGTTTTAGTGTGTAATCCATCTCAATATATTAATTTGAGAGTTATTTTACACCTTGTCTGAGGCTACGACTTCACTTGTCCAACTACCTTTGGGTCCTCACTATCCAGAGACTTCAGCAGTCGAAACAGACCTGCTGCTTCTCTTATCCGACTGAACTCAATACAGAATGCTTGAACTTCTATGAAAATATCCTGAAATAGTAGACACATTTAAAAGTGAAACAATGAAATAACAATAGGGCCATGATGGCCCTATATTGCTCACATGGTTAAAAAGAAAAGCTATCTATAGTAGTAGTAGTAGTTTGTTCGGTATCCTCCATATAAGAAGAGCATTACATGTACACAAACATTAAACTGTTATGAAAGAGCATTTATATACGAAGTTTTACAAACAACAGTACCAAACAGTTTAACGATTCTCCTGACCATTTAATCCCTTTACCTGATGGATATTCATGTATCTAACATTATCAGATAAAGATTTATATAAATATAATGTAACACCATATCTGGTAATTGGCAATAGTACAGACAGATCTATATAATTCTACCAACAACCAGATCAGACTCTGATCAGATGACTCTTGCAGGAATCGCTAGATCTTGATCTGCTCTGTTTATAACACCATTAAGAGGCACCTCTCCGATGAACAAGGTCAAAACAACATTTATCTAAAACTAACCCGAGTGAAACCCACCCCGTCAACCTTATCCTACGAAACAAAATTAGGAAAAGGGGGATAGGTTAACAAGTTATTCTACCCAAACAATTAAACCGTTCCACTCTAGTCAGACGTTACCTGCTAAAATAAACATCACCAGGACTTATAGGACCAGGATAAGACACCTCGTTACCCAACGTCTAATCTAGATCCATACAGTTTACAAAGGCAACAGATCTCCGGTGTCCGCACCATTTGAATAACACTATTACCTCCTCATATATATTACATCTACCAAAATTTGGCATTGTATTCTACTTGATTGAGAACCTTCTGAGACCATTCCTGTGAATTTTGGTTAAATTCTTATTTAGTGATTTTAAGATGAAATAGTTTAAACAATTGTTCTTTGCAATCTATTTTTAATAATTCTGAGAAATTTGGTCATATTTAATTCAGCAGTAAAGTGATGTCGTTTAAAGACAAAAAATGTTAAAATCTATTTTCAGCTCTTGCAACCTATTTCAGCAATTGACCAGAGCCATTTATATAACTGTGATATAGGACCTCCTAAAGATTATTCTTGTACAGTCAAATTCCATTCAGCAGTTTAGAAGATGTTTAAAGAAACTGTTGACGTGGTCAATGCATGACTGACAACAACGTACAATGGGTGATCCCAGTAACTCACCTTGGCACACTGTGCCAGGTGAGCTAGAAAGTAACTTTTCTTGTAGAGATTACACAACTCAGCCTTCAAGCTTTGTATGGTGTCTAGGGACAGACACACAACTCTCCACAATTTATATTCAATGTTGGAAAAACCTTACCTGAAATCATGCAATAAAATATAAATAAAACATTGATGTACATCCTCCTTGTTTTGGTAGGCTTATAATACAGAAACATTTTACAACTTACTTTTACATCAATGATCTTGTTCCTAATGAGGGACTGTAGGAAGACACACACCAGTCTGACTAGTCGATTTTGCATGTATCTGTCCTTAATGGCTTCACATGTTGTTATGCAGTTAGATATGTACAAGTGGATAAACTCTGATGGCAACTCCACAGCCTGCAGAGATACACAACACAACATAGCATATTTCTGACAATGCCATGGCCAAGAATTTAACTGTTTTCCTTCAAAATTATTTCTTTTTCTATAACCTTTTATATGGAAAAGAATGTGCACAGATATATGGTTACGGCATTGTGTTCCATGAACAAAATTTGGTCAAAGGGAGGTAAACACGGAAGAAGAAAAAATGGCAAAAGGGGGGGTAATTGCTTGTCAAGTGTGCCAAAAATTTGTAGTTTGCAATACATTCTGTAATATGTTGAACAGGATATGCAAAAATATCCTCAACACTACACCAAAAGTTTGATCTTAGCAGTGATTCAATGGATTCATTCCTCCCCTTGGAACCTCAAATCACTGCCAATATACTGTTCAATAACACTGTGTCTACTCAATTATTACTGAACTGATAATTCTTATATTCCTCAAATAGTGTACAAATGTGCTGTGTACCTACCGTGGTGAGCCTGTTGACAACTTCCATTGAGTGAAGGGACATTTCCATATTAACAAGCACTGAAAAATACCTGAAAGCAAGGAAGGTAAAACATGAGAATATCACTTGATACCTGTTCTCTATTTAACTTTATCAATGCTGAAAATTTAGAGCAGAATGTTCCATAGCAGAATGTTCCATCACAGTTTAATGATAACATTTCATTCAGCATGAAGATTAACTAATGGAAATTGAACAACAAACAGTGCAGAACTAGATCAGTGAGCTCCACTATTAGCCCTCTAATTTGGGTCTTCACTGCTTGCAAATGCTAGACACTAGTTTCCAACATTGAAAGAGTTAAGCTGGCTCTTACTAGGTTTATTTGATAATGTATTTATAAGAATTACAATGTAAGCTTTTTACAGCCACTAATATGTTAATTTGAACCCTTTCACTCATAGACTCTACCTCTTTGAATAAATCTACTAAAAAAAGAGCATTTACTAGAAAAAAGGAATTTTTTACAATGGTGTAGTTTTGAAACCAATATGATAACAAGAGTGCCAAAATGTCACAAAATACGCCCGTCAAATGTCTTCAGTTGAAAGACCATTACTCCATATCAGGTGGCAATAGTTCACGGAAATTAATAAATTTTTACCTTTAATCTATATAAGTCCCTAAACGAAAAAAAATGTTACGGAAAAACGATCTATTTTTAGGAAAAGTGACCTTGACCTTGGTTGGGCAAAGCCCATATTCAATAGGGTTCCTGCCCGCATCAATATCAATGCACATGTAAAGTAAAACAATCTATTTTCAGAAAACAAATGACCTTGACCTTGGCCTGGCAAAGCCAATATTCAATAGGGTTCCTGTCCTCACTGATATCAATGCACATGCAGAGTTTCATGAGGATCGGGCATATAGAACTAAAGATATCGTCCGGAAACGGAAAAATACTACTGAACAAGAGAGTCGTCACAGGTGACAAATGCCCCCAAAGTGTTTGACACCGAAATGCATTTTGGCGGAAAAACAATACAATGTAATGCAGGTGTTACATGAAATTTTGATGCTGTTAAAAATGACACAGGAGTCAGTTCTTAACATTAAAAACAGAACCTTTGACGATTATGATAGCTAAGAAAAGAGCCCGGGGTCGAAAGGACCCTAGGTCATTCTCAACGTTAAAAAGGACCCTGGGGTTGATTGTCAACGTTAAAAACAGATCCTGGGTAAATTCTTAACGTTTTAAAAAAAGACACAGGGTCAAATTTGGAATCCGTAGCTGATAAGGTACAGGAGATATTCTCCGGACAAGCTTTTTGTAAAATCAAGGTCAAAGGTCAAGGTCACAGTGACCTGAAGATGGAATGCGACACTCCGCCATCCCAAGATGAACTCACACACCAAATTTGGAATCCTTGGCTGGTAAGGTATAGGAGATATACTCCGGACAAGGTTTTTGTAGCTGGTAAGGTATAAGCTTTTTGTAAAATTGAGGTCAAGGTCAAGGTCACAGTGACCTGAAAATGGTACGCGACACTCCGCCATTTCAAGATGAACTCGTACACCAAATTTGGAATCCGTAGCTGGTAAGGTATAGGAGATATGCTCCGGACAAGCTTTTTGTAAAATCGAGGTCAAAGGTCAAAGGTCAAGGTCAAGGTCACAGTGACCCGAAAATGGTACGCGACACTCCACCATCCCAAGATGAACTCACACACCAAATTTGGGATCTGTAGCTGGTAAGGTATAGGAAATATGCTCCGGACAAGCTTTTTGTAAAATCGAGGTCAAGGTCACAGTGACCTGAAAATGGTACTCGACACTCCGCCATCCCAAGATGAACTCACACACCAAATTTGGAATCCGTAGCTGGTAAGGTATAGGAGATATGCTCCGGACAAGCTTTTTGTAAAATCGAGGTCAAAGGTCAAGGTCACAGTGACCTAAAAATGGTATGCGACACTCTGCCATCCCAAGATGAACTAACACGCTAAATTTGGAGTCCGTAGCTGGTAAGGTATAGGAGATATGCTCCGGACAAGCTTTTTGTATAATCGAGATCAAAAGTCAAGGTCAAGGTCACAGTGACCTGAAAATGGTACGCGACACTCCACCATCCCAAGATGAACTCACACACCAAATTTGGAATGCTTAGCTGGTAAGGTATAGGAGATATACTCCGGACAAGGTTTTTGTAAAATCGGTCAATGGTCAAGGTCACAGTGAACTGAAAATGGTACGCAACACTCCGCAATCCCAAGATGAACTCACACACCAAATTTGGAATCCGTAGCTGCTAAAGTAAAGGAGATATACTCCAGACAAGCTTTTGGCAGCTGGTAAGGTATAAGCTTTTTGTAAAATCGAGGTCAAAGGTCAAGGTCAAGGTCACAGTGACCTGAAAATGGTACGCGACACTCCGCCATCCCAAGATGAACTCACATACCAAATTTGGAATCCGTAGCTGGTAAGGTATAGGAGATATGCTCCGGACAAGCTTTTTGTAAACTCGAGGTCAAAGGTCAAGGTCAAGGTAACAGTGACCTAAAAATGGTACGCGACACTCCTCCATCCCAAGATGAACTCACACACCAAATTTGGAATCCTTAGCTGGTAAGGTATAGGAGATATACTCCGGACAAGCTTTTTGTAGCTGGTAAGGTATAAGCTTTTTTTAAAATCGAGGTCAAAGGTCAAGGTCAAGGTCACAGTGACCTGGAAATGGTACGCGACACTCCTCCATCCCAAGATGAACTAACACACCAAATTTGGAATCCGTAGTTGGTAAGGTATAGGAGATATGCTCCTGACAAGCTTTTTGTAGCTGGTAAGGTATAAGCTTTTTTTAAAATCGAGGTCAAAGGTCAAGGTCAAGGTCACAGTGACCTGGAAATGGTACGCGACACTCCTCCATCCCAAGATGAACTCACACACCAAATTTGGAATCCGTAGTTGGTAAGGTATAGGAGATATGCTCCGGACAAGCTTTTTGTAAAATCAAGGTCAAAGGTCAAAGTCACAGTGACATGAAAATGGTACGCGACACTCCGCCATCCCAAGATGAACTCACACACCAAATTTGGTATCCGTAGCTGATGTGACAAAGGAAATATACTCCGGACAAAAGGTACACACACCCACACACACACCCACGCACGATGCGATCACTATATGCCGCCAAAGCCTAGCTTTGGGGGCATAAAAACAATCTATTTTTAGAAAAAGTGACCTTGACCTTGGTCTGGTAAAGCCCATAATCATTAGGGTTCCTGCCCTCATTGATATCAATGAACATGTAAAGTTTCATGAAGATCCGACATACAGAACAAAAGTTATCATCCGGATACGAATCGAGACGCTCGCCCGCCCGCAGCAGAGTTTCACATAATACGTCCTGTCTGAATACGGCTGTATAAAAAGAGCATTTGCTCCCTTTAGGAGCAAACACTTTATTTATCACAATGGTTTCAAAAAGTGACTTTTACAGGTCTAGGCATCAAAATGCCCCAATATCAGTGAATGGGTTAACCTTTTACCTAACAAGAGATGCCTTTTGACGCCTTTGAACACAGAATCGAAGCAGATCAGACAGCTCCAGTAGAAGCAATCTAATGAGAGTCTCTGTTTGCTTATGAAATAATACAATTTGGATTCTAAACTTTTCTGCCATAGCAATTTTTTTCCTGTTCAATATGTCATCATAAAATCAGATAAATAATATCAATAAGGCATTATTTATACATGAATATTCACGAGGGAAAGGAATAAGCACATTTTTAGAAAATCTGACAGAAAGTGTCTTCACTCTACGATAATTCCTGTCAATCAAGATGAAACTTACTCTGTGATCTGATTGGATGCCATTAGTTTCAGAAGCACTTCTATTGCAACAATGGGATTGTTTTCCACCAGATCTGGTAACTGTAAAAGTTGAGCAATTTCTTTAAAATGATTGAACAATGGTAACCCTAACAATTCTTGCGATACATCTTCAAAAATGTATGAGTATCATTAAAATCATATTTAGCCCTTGCCTTTGCAATCAGTGTAGAATCAGATCAAACAGCTCCTGTAGGAGTCTACTCTGTTAGTAAAGGCATTAAAAGGTGTATCTATAAAAAAGAGTGTAATATGAGTTCCATTTGTAAACAAGAATGCTTTCTTTCATTTATAATATAAGGAGGGTTATACAAGCTCCACTTACAAGAAAGCTTTCTTGTATGAAAATGCGTTGGCATGGTGCTTTTATCTGATATGTAGTGCAATGGTGGTATGATGTACATTTCACTCGTCGACATGCAAACAAATACTTAACTATTAATTGACTTGTTCACAGACTGTTGATTGTCGGCTAATGCTGCTGATGTACTGACCAATCAGATCACAGCATTTGAGCCACACCTCCAACAGATGCTGTAGAAGCATTATTAAACAACAGACTTTTCTTTCTAAAAGCACAAACCTATTTAATCTTCAAATTCACAGCATTTGCTATCTTTACGCATCCTATCTATTTAGAAACAAACAGTTTGCTAAGTTTATCACAAGTTCTAGAGGTTCTAAAGGTTGAACATATTGACAATGCAAATCAATCAGGATGAGGTGTCAGAGTGATCTCCCTCATACCACCATATGAACAACATATTGCATGTAGAAGACTTGTTTAATAATAGTAATTAACAGAATTTTATTTTATTAAAATTACCAAGAAAGCAATCTTACGACTGAAATATTTACAGGAGCAACCCTTTATTTTAAAACATACCTTTTGATATGATTACATCCATCTTTAACCCTTTACTCCATGAATAGTCATGCAAGAAATATGACATCATGAATATTAATTACATTATTTTTACAATGGCACATGGACACATGAGTTTTTGGCCATGGTAGAAACTGTAGAATCATATCTATATTATTTCATAAGCAAACAGAGCAGACCCTGGTCAGACTGCCCCTGCAGGAGTGGTCTGATCTGGGTCTACTCTGTTTGTAAAGGCATAGAAAGGTGTATTTATGGAGTAAAGGGTTAAACTGGAATCTGATTAAGCCATAAAACAAATTGTAATTTATCCATGAGAATTGACTATTTTCTTGACATTGTGCCCTTAAAAATCACGCACATAGTCGTACTATACACATGTGCACATTATACAGAGTAAAAGACAGTAGATAAAACATATTGACTGTATCACTATAAATCGGTTTCATAAATTTTCCCTGCACGCTTCTCACCTTTGCTGGTGTTAGCCCTACATGGTACACCAGTTTTGGGTCCTTATCTAGTTCTGATAGCAACTGTTGTTGTTGTTGTGGGGTCAGTGAACCCTTAAAAGCCTTGGCCATCAGTCTACGGACCTCTGTACCCACCGAGTTACTCACACACATGGCAGCATCCCAGGCAATGTTGTATTCTATGTCTGTAGGGTTCAACCAGCAAAGCTACAACATAACAACTCACTAGTTATCACAGGTATACAAGAATTACATTGGTCAAAAATGGGCTAGATGTATATAATCCATTGTTACCTGGACAAACATACAACTTGGAACAAAGTCTTATACCAGTATATTAGTAACAAACTAGAAAATTGTATCTGTAAGACACAGCGATGCCCCCATGATGGTGCTTGCCTAGCTGCTTGTAAAAATTCGTAAGTCATTTGACCTTGACCTTGGGCTTGCAGGCAGCATGGGCTGGGTACGCAATGAAAGTATGGATGGTGTTTAATGTGTATATGCAATTCCATGCCAATAGCTAGTGTGGTTAGTGAGATATATAACAATGAAAAAACTGTGACAACCAACTGCACGTAAAAAGCGTGACACACAGACGGACGGACAGGTGTAAAACATAATGCCCCCTGACTATCGTCAACAGGGGCATAAAAGGTTTGTTTCTCATTTAAAACTATCATTTTAACCCACTCCCTGATCAATATTCATGTTAAAAATAATGATATCAAGAATATTTATTAGTTAAAACTTTTATAATGGTACATAAACACAAAATATCTTTACTCTAGCAGAAACTAGAATCAGATCTACATAATCCCTTTAGCAAACTGAGCAGACCCTGATCAGACAGCTTCAACAGGAGCCATCTGATCTGGGTCTACACTGTTTGTTAAGGCGTTAAAAGTATTAACAAAGATGATTGGTCTTTATTGTAAAAATAAAATATTTTAATTTCTTATACACAAAGTGGAAATTACGATATAGTAAATTCTACAAGCACCGGCAGGACTCTGTGTATGGCAGCTGATTGCATTCTTTCAACAGACCAGTTTGTATGAGTAACTCTGTATCTCATCAGGATCCAAACTGTTTTACATTCTGATATTTTAAATGAAGTAATTCAGACTTGAAAGTTGAAACAGACCACAATTTGTTTTTAGATGAAAAGTTATTTAGTGTTGAACAGGTAAAGAAAATAGATGGAAGAAATAAAAGAAATGTCAAGTGTTTTTTTTTTTTCACTGAATCCCTAAGAATTCTACATAACTGATTTCAATTGTACCTACACAAACTGAAAGCCTATACCAAAGCTTAAGAAATCAGCAATTCCCTGGTATGGCCTAGCAACCTACCTACTGAAACATTTCTTAAACCAGCAGTGTAATAGACTTTTCATTGAATGTACAGGTAAGGCAACTAATTTGTATTTATCTTGTGCAGATTCTTACAAACATCAAATACCCTGATGACCCTACCTTACACATACATTTAGACAGATAGTGCAGATCCAGATCACACTGCATCTGAGGGAACAGTTTGATCAGAGTCTACACTATTTGCTACTATGTCAGTCTAATTTAAAGTTATCAAAGTGACTGTGATGGGTGACAGACAATTGCTATCAGATGTTGTATTTCCAATGAGCCAGCTGATCTGAGGGCTCATCCAAGAACAACTGCTGTATTGACACTAAACAATAGAAAATCTAGTCTCCTACCTCCTCAAGTTTTTTAACCCTTTCCACCATAAATACGCTTTTCTACGCCTCTGTAATAGTCACTTCTAGAAACCATTGTGATAAATAGAGCATTTGCTCCTATAGGAGCAAATGCTCTATTTATCACAATGGTTTCAAACTACAAAATTCTCTAATTTTCCTTTTCTCTAGATAATGCTCCTTTTCGGTAGATTCATTAAAAGAGGTTGGATCTAAAAATAGCATATGGAGGAAAGGGTTAAAGCTAACTAGGTCAGTACTGCACCATTTTGGTATTAACAACAAATTGAACTAATAGAGTATCAGTGTCTACACTGGTCAAACTGCTCCAGGCTCTGCACTAATTTACATATTAAAGTTTGACAGACCCAATATTTAACACTTTACTCCATAAATACACTTTTCTATGCCTTTGCAAACAAAGCAGACTCATATCAGACAGCTCCTTTCATCTTTTATTATGCCATTTTAAAAATTAATCTAATTAATAGTCATGATGTCATAATTTACTTCATGAATATTCATGGAGTAACGGGTTAACCCTTTCCCTAAAACGTTTTTCTGTCAGTTGCTCACGTAAAATTTAAAAGGGAATATTTTGCTTAATAGACAAAAACTATAGGATTAGTAGCCATCTGATCTGGGTCTACTCTGTTTGCAAAGGCATGAAAGAGTTAATATCAGGCAAAGGGTTCTATTATATGAAGGCAAGGGTAAAGGTAATTACAGTAAAACCTCTCTATAATGGCCACTTAATTGTATTAATTAGTATTTAGTGCAGGTGGCTGCTTAAAGCAAGGAGCGTTCTGTTTTACTTTCACCTTGCTTTAAGCAGCCACCTGCATTTAACACAAAATACTTGATGTAATTTAGTGGCTGTTAAAGAGAGGTTTTACTGTACTGTATGTTAGCCCAATTTTTTCCCAGTTACACAGTTTAAATGCAATCACACACTACCTCATCTTCCGCTATGTGGAGAGGTGGTGCAAGTCTAATAAACTCTGGTCTCATACAGTTCTCTACAGGCGGTCTATTGGACGTGAGTAGGGCCTCTATACACTGTCTCTGAACATCAGGGTTGATCACACCAGGCTTCCCAAACTGTTCAAACCTATAACAACAATTACAGATATCATCGAAGATGTTGCTTTTCCTTTGCTTGAATAGAGATGTCATTTTACAATTTGCAAACAAGAGTAGACCCAGGTCAGATGGCTCCAGTTGGTACCATCTGATCAGGTTCTGCTCTGTTTGCTTACGGAAAAATATAGATTTCATTCTATGTTTTCTGCTATGGTAAAACTAAAAGGTTCCTTTCTTCAAAATGCCACTCAAATTCAGCTAAAACTATCCATGATATTTCTTGCATGAATCAGCACTATTATTAAAGAAATTTGGCATAATTTAAAATATCTGAAGACAAAATTATTCTACATACAGTTAAATATTCCTGTGTCTATATGCCATAATAAACAAGAGCATCGCAAGCGGGTGCGAAGGCTCATCTGTTGGCATTGTCATGATGAACATGCATACCAGAAATGAAGGTTGTAAATGAAAAATTGAAGAAGTTATGGTCAATGTTAAGATTTCAGACGACGACAACAACGATGACGACGGGGACGCCGGAGTTACAATAGCTCGTGATTTCTTCGAAACAGACAAGCTAAAAATCATCTAATTAATATTAGTTTGATTGGCTCGACTACATTAGTAAAACAAGAGTACCGCATACGGTACATAATACGCCCACTTGCAAACTTTCTCTGATTCAACATGCCTTATAAGTGTTGACATTTTCTAATCTGTGCTTCAGACCTTGATTTCCATATTAAGGTGATACTATTTTTTAAAAAAATGAAGTGAATATCTTATTAAATAAAAAAGTTACAGCTAATCCTCATTTTTGCAGATTTTTGTAAAGTGCAACGGCCATAACTCTGTAAAGACAAACTGAATGAACCTCAAAATAAACTCAGCTTCAAATTTTGTTGCTTAAAACATTTGTGTTACGTTTCATTTATATCATTTTAATAGTTTTCCCAGAAAACAACAGACAAACTAAAAGTTGACCGACAAACAAAGCAACGAACACACAGAGTTCAAGGACCATAACTTTAGAATAAAATGGCATATCAAAACCCCCGCAATATATGTGAATATTCACATTAAGGTTTAACCATATAAAAAAATTGAAGTAAATATCATTTCAAATGAAAAAGTTATGGCCATCCTCATATTTGCATAGATTTGCATTATTTTTTTAAGTGCAAGGGCCATAACTCCGAAACAACAAATCAAATGATCCTCAGAATCAACTTAGCTTCAGGTCTTGATGCATTAAACATGTGTATGAAGTTTCATTAATATCTGTCAAACAGTTTTGCCAGAAAACAGCGGACAAACTATATGCATATATTTGCATTATTTTTTAAGTAAATGGGCCATAACTCCGAAACGACAAATCAAATAAACCTCAAAATCGACTCAGCATCAGATCTTGATGCATTAAACATTTTTGTGAAGTTTCATTAATATATCTCAAATAGTTTCCCCAGAAAACAGCGGACAAACTATTTGCATGTATTTGCATTATTTTTTAAGGACAAGGGCCATAACTCTGAAACGAAAAATCAAATGATCCTCAGAATCAATTCAGTTTCAGATCTTGATGCATTAAACATTTGTGTGAAGTTTCATTAATATCTCTCAAATAGTTTTCTCAGAAAACGGCAGACAAACTATTTGCATTATTTTTTCAATACAAGGGCCATAACTCCGAAACGACAAATCAAATGAACCTTAGAATTGACTCAGCTTCAGATCTTGATGCATTAAACATTTGTGTGAAGTTTCATTAATATCTCTCAAATAGTTTTTCCAGAAAACAGCGGACAAACAAAATGTTTACGGACGAACAAACGAACGGACGGACGGACAGGGCAACGACAATATATGACCCCCTTCATTAGGTGGGCGTATAATAATACAGTCAAACTGACCGACTTGCATGAATGGTTCCACTACATTAGTTAAATAATACAGTCACGCTGACTGACATGCATGATTGGTTCCACTACCTACACTAGTAAAATAATACAGTCACACAGGACTTACGTAGTGGGTTTATTGTCTGGATCTGGTACAACAACAGGTATAGCTGACTTGCTGGTAGCCGGCATTTCCGAGTGTCGTTCTGTCAGTGCTAGCATCAGACCACTCACATCAAAGTTCTGAAACAAACGAGGCTATAATCATGAAAACACAATATAACTCCTACAAATATTTGTGCAATCTGGCAAATAAAAAACGGTAACTCAATGGTTTCTGTTACTTTATATCACTGACATCTACCAACATGAAAAAAAGAGAAAATCAAGCAAAACCTAAATGTGGCTACTCATCAGCTTGACTGGTGTAAGTCAGTTGAGCATATGTGGCTTTTTACCTCAGCTAGGTATGCATGATGAGTAACAATTAACTCAACAAATGAGTATGAGGTTATGAACTGACTAAGATTTTCTCTTACTTTACAAAACAGTTTGCATCACTTGAAAGAGGGTCAACTGGAGATCATTTCTGTAAAAATTGGTGAAAATCCAGTCAGTGGTTTGAGATGTTATTTAAAGAAATTGTTGACAATGCATGATGCACATGACACGATGGACACAGCGATCCCAATAGCTCACATTGACACTTTGTGCCAGGTGAGCTAAAAACAATTCACTATATACAACTTCTAGTATACAACAATGAATGTTGTTCTCTTGCTCTAGATTGTCCATTTTTTCTAGTAATGAATCCATTAACTCAGAGCAAATTGATTTATTTCCTGGATATTTCGGCTTTATCGCAAAGCCTTCGGCAACACTGAGATGTGGTCAGAGGATATCACATGACTTTTGTGACGTCAGAGGACATGCACCTTAAATGTTGGGTAAAAGAGGCCATACACATAAAACAGTGGCGACCATCACTCAGCTGTAACAAGAGGTTAGAATTCCCAGCAGTGCATGATCCTCTCCTAGTGTCATGTGAAGACTTAAAGTCATGTGACACCCACTGACCACATCTCAGTGTGTTAACGAAGGCTTTGCGATAAAGCCGAAATATCCAGATAAACAACCAATTTGCTCTGAGTTAATGGATTCCTAACTAAAAAAAAAAAAACTTTTAGTATGTTTGATATTTTCTCACGGCTAGTTGGCTGTTGAGCAGGATGTGTGAGCTTTTCTTGTAGGATCTTAGAAAAAGTTATCAAATACCATAATTTTTTAACTCCTTTACTCCCATGAATATTCATGCAAGAAATCATGATAATTATAATGAATATTACTAAGATGCATTTTTGTAAAGGCATATAAGAACAGAAAATATTTGCTATGGCAGAAACCGTACAAACAGATCTGTATTATTATTTATTAAGCAAACAGCAGGCCCTGATCAGACGGCTCATACAAGAGCCATCTGATCTAGATCTACTCTGTTTACAAAGGCATTAAAAGGTGAATCTATGGAGTATATGTACAGGGTTAAATGTGCATCATAGAGCGATGACCCCTTACCAGATAGTACTATGAGGTAAAGTGTGTCAAGTTTAATAGGGACAGCTCTACAAATGTCAGTTTCGGCTGCTGCAAAGAACAACGATCATAGCCATGACAATGATGAGACCAAGGCTATCACGATACCAAGCTAATAAAGCATATTTGTAACTTCAACTCTTAGGCACATTTATATGAACATGAGTGCTTACCTGCATGTTACCAACATCCATCTGAATGATCTGGGTAGGAGTTTTCTTGAACATCTGAATAGAATAAGTCTATCTGAGATATTCTCATCAGAGATATATACAATCACTCTATAAATTTCAGGCACATAGCAACACAAATTAACACTTCCCCTTGAACATTGATCAGGATCAGCTGTGTTTGCTTATGTAATAATATACAGTAAAACCCCGCTAATGCGACCACCTGAAAGAGGTATATTTTTGGCTGTTAGATGCAGGTGGTAGCTTAATGCAGGACAAAAGTAATGCAGAAAGCTCCTAGAGGAGCTTTCTGCATTACTTTTGTCCTTCATTAAGCAACCACCTGCTTATGAAGACAACCATGTTTATTCATTAAGTGGTCGCATTAGAGGGGTTTTACTGTAGATCAGCTTCTACAGTTTCTAGCCCAACAAATCCAGCGCTCATACACCGATTTAAATTTTTTTATTAATATTCATAAAGTCTTTATTTTTCACATGAATACTCAAGGGGTAAAGCATTAAATACAAAGCTGACAATGT
Organism: Azorinus chamasolen; assembly: GCA_963576725.1. Lineage (NCBI taxonomy): Eukaryota > Metazoa > Mollusca > Bivalvia > Cardiida > Solecurtidae > Azorinus > Azorinus chamasolen. The sequence goes on along the minus strand of OY755246.1, from coordinate 28,177,883 downwards.
TTGAGTGGGTGAAAATTGACTTAGCATGCTAAAAGTTAACAAAAGTGCCAGTGGGCACAATATACTCCCGTCCAGGCCTTGTTCAACATAAATTGAGGTTAACATATTTGCTGAACGCAAATGCTAAAGACAAAATATAAGTCCAATTGTGTGACCTTGACCTTGGATATACGTATCGGGAAAAACCCATGCTACTGTAGCATGTCTAGATAAACATTGTGGTGAATTTGAGAAGGATGTTACAGACAGACAAATTGAGGTCAACATATTTGCTAAACGCAAATTCTAAGTCCAATCGCACGACCTTGACCTTGGATATACGTACCGGGACACACCCATGCTACTGTAGCATGCCCAGATAAACAATGTGGTGAAATTTGAGAAGGATCCACCAAGCAGAACTTGAGTTAGAGATGTTACAGACTGACAGACAGGTACATTTTTGCTCAACGCAAATATTAAGTCCAATTGTGTGACCTTGATCTTGGATATACGAACTGGGACACACCAATGCTACTGTAGTATGTCCAGATAAACAATGTGGTGAAATTTGAGAAGGATCCACCAAGCAGAACTTGAGTTAGAGATGTTACAGACAGACAATTTGAGGTTATCAGTTTTGCTAAACGCAAATTCTAAGTCCAACTTTGCGACCTTGACCTTGGATATACGTACCGGGACAAACCCATTCTACTGTAGCATGTCCAAATAAACATTGTGGTGAAATGTGAGAAGGATCCACCACGCAGAACTTGAGTTAGAGATGTTACAGACAGACAGGTTAACATTTTTGCTAAATGCAAATTCTTAGTCCAATCATGTGACTTGACCTTGGATATATGTACCAGGACATACCAATGCAACTGTAGCATGTCCAGATAAACATTTTGTTGAAATTTGGGAAGGATCCACCCAACAGAACTTGAGTTTGAGATGTTACAGACGGACAGACTGACTGACAACGCCATTCCATAATACATTGTACGTCCCTTTTTTCAAACAGGCGTATAAAAAACTATTGTTCATATTCTAGACTGCCTTTCAGACTCACCTCTTTGGTGGGACTGGATATGAGCTGAGACAGGAAGTACTTCTCTGCTGCAGGGATTGCTGGGATTGCCCAGTGGAGGTCATACTGTCCTGCATCCTGGTTCTCAGTGGGAGGGTTCTAAGCAGATGTAAAAATAATGCAAATACAGTAGTAACTCATACTAACTCTCAACAACAATCACTAACAAGAGCTGTCCACAGACAGCGCGCTCCAATCAATTTTAGGGTTACCTGCAATTGTGAAACGGGTCCCCCTTATAATAATTAAGAGGCATACCAAATTTGAACCAAATATTTTGGACAGTTTCTGAGACATAGATCTTAACCAACAATGAAAATTCTAAGTCGAAAAAGGGGCAGAATTATGGCAAAATTAATTTTAGGGTTACCTACCCTTGCAAAATGGGTTCCCTTTGTGATAGTAAACATGCATACCAAATGTGAACCAAATATCTTTGATGGTTTCTGAGAAATGGACCATAACAAAAAGGTTAACCAACGCTGATGCCAACGCCGACGAGAGGAACATGACAATACCTCCACTTTTCGAAAAAAGTGGAGCTAAAAAGATGTGTAATCCTAGCTATTTTAACCCTTTCCTTAGCCCAATCCCTAATAAGCTATTTTTACACCAAATCGCTTTGAATAAATCCTATGAAAAGGAGCATTCACTACAAAAAAAGAAAAGTTTTAGAATTGACACAGGGCAGACCCTGATCAGAAGGTTCCTAAAGGAGCAGTCTGATCTTGGTCTACTCTGGTTTTCAAATATATCAAAAGATGTATCTTTGGAGTAAAGGGTAACACAACATGTAGCTACATACCAGTAGGTGAATAAATACTGAGGCAAATGGATTGGCAGCTACTGGCTGGTCTGCTTTGTACATCTCAAACAGCAAGAAGATGGCCGCTAATTTCTGGGTTGGGTGGGGCAATAAGTCCCTATTCTGTAACAGCAATACCTGCAAAAGAAAGTAGAATTGTAAGCTCAATGATAACAAATACTCACCACTGTCTCTATTCATATACATGCTCTAGGAAAAACATCGAAAGGGGTAATAAGTCCAGTAATAATGTTTGAATACACACAATAATTGCAGATAATATAAGCAAACGTTCCCATGACTATAACAAGAGCACCGCGAGACGGGGCAATATACGCCCGAAGGCTGTTCTATTTAGTGAAAGAAGCCTTCTTCATAGGTGGCAAAATTTTAACGAAATTTCCGCAGCAAGTTGAAACGAAAAAATTCGCGAATTGCGATTTGTTTGTTTGTCTGAGGCTTTACGTCCCTTTAACATTTTCATATTTTATATGAGTCCATCAAAGGGCAATAACTCCAGAATGAAGGATGACATCGAGTTATCTGAGAGTTATCTGAAAGTTATCTCACTGATATGCACAACTACACATCAATATCTATCATTCCTGAAAGTTTGAAGAAATTATGTTGAAAAATAAAGGAGGAGTTAGTTGCACAAGAAATTGCTACCCGAAACTATCAAAGGGCAATAACTCCAGAATGAAAAAAGATATGAGAGTTATCTCACTGATATGCACAACTACACATCAATATCTATCATTCCTGAAAGTTTGAAGAAATTATGTTGAAAAATAAAGGAGGAGTTAGTTGCACAAGAAATTGCTACCCGAAACTATCAAAGGGCAATAACTCCAGAATGAAAAATGATATGAGAGTTATCTCACTGATATGCACAACTACACATCAGTATCTATCATTCCTGAAAGTTTGAAGAAATTATGTTGAAAAATAAAGGAGGAGTTAGTTGCACAAGAAATTGCTACCCGAAACTATCAAAGGGTAATAACTCCAGAATGAAAAATGATATGAGAGTTGTCTCACTGATATGCACAACTACACATCAGTATCTATCATTCCTGAAAGTTTGAAGAAATTATGTTGAAAAATAAAGGAGGAGTTAGTTGCACAAGAAATTGCTAACGGACGGACGGACGGACAGACGGACGGACAGACCGACGGACGGACGACATGCGCCATACCATAATACGTCCCTTCGGGCGTATAAAAATAAATACAAACTTTCAATAAATTTATAAAAGTTGAGGCTAAAACAAAATTGTGTCTATGGATGGATGACTGGCTGTCAAATCGATTCCAGCCTAATAACAAAAGTTGTTACACTTAAGCCCAACTTTAATTAATAAATGTTGCCATTTACACCAAAAACTGGTGCAAACATTTTTTTCCTCACTCCATAGATACCCCTTTAAATGCCGTTGCATATACCGGTAGAGCAGACCCAGATCAAAACAGCTCGGCAGCCTCCTGTATAATCTGCTCCATGGCCAAACATTCCTGTGTTCATTTGTTATTATGAAAAGTCAAGCTTATTAATAATCATGACATCATTATTTCTTACATGACTGCATGTATATATGGAGTAAAGGCTTATGGTATATCATGTAGAGAATTTGAGACCGCTGATAGTTATTATGGTAATACCCTAGTTGTTTCACTTAACCCTTTCCCTCATATAAATGCTTTTTCACGTCTTTGCAAACTGGGTCTGCTGTTTGCCTATGACATTATATTAGTTCTGACTCTACAGTTTCTACCAATACCAAAATTTCATTTATAAAAGTAACATAATTATGCAATTATAAAAGTTCAGTAAATAAATCGTCATGTAAATAACTAGTCATGATATCAGTCTTTCTGATATGCATATTCAACAGGGAAATGGTTAATAATATCATATGGAGAACTACCTTATAATATAAAGCAACAAAAGCCACGTGCACCAACGCTCATCTGATTTGGTGACTTTTGGGAAAAAAAATAAAGGGACATAACTCCAAAATTTTGGAATAAAGAGTTATGGTTCTTATTTAGGGGCCTTCTCCTCAATGAGATCTACCCACCTATGAAGTTTCTTGTTGATACCTCTTACACTTTTCCTATAATGAACTACATTAAAGTTTTTGCACGCCGCCATCAACAACGGCAGCTACGACGACCCAGTGATCACAATAGCTGGACTTTTCTTCGAAACAGATGAGCTAATAAATCAAACCCTTTACCTGCTGAATTATCATGTAAAAAATAATGACATCATATATATCTATCAGCAAAAGTTTTATAACGACATACAGAGGAAAGACTGGTATTGGTAGAAACTGTACAGTCAGAATTATCATAATTTCATAAGCAAACTTAACAGAACAGACCCTGATCAGACGACTGATAGCTCTGTTAGTATTAATTAGTTACGATTTATAACAACATAATCTCATTATGACCAAGGGGGTTCTTTAGAAAATTACCATGGTCAGAAATTGTAGAATCAGTCATATTAAATCATCAGCAAATAGAGCAGACCCCGATCAGACAGTTTCAACTGAAGTCTACTCCGTTTTCAAAGGTGTTAAAAGGCATCTCTATCAGGTAAAAACTTGACAATGAAATCAATAACCTTCAGCAACAATGCAGTTTTCTTACCAGTGCAGATCCCACTTTAAAATGATCTTGTTTCTGGAAGTAATGGTGGAAACTTGTAGCGATGACCTCAAATGTCTGGGTCTGCGTGGCATCCTCTGACAACACACTATAACAGGAAAAATAAAACAAAACAAAATGAAAAGACAAATTAAACAAGAGCTGTCCCCCGGCAAGTGCGTTCCACTTTTGTAAGTGTTGGATAGTGTAGTGGAAATTCTAAGTCAAAAAGGGGATATAACTATAGCAAAATTAATTATAGGGTTACCTGCCCTTGTTAAATGGGTTCCCCTTGTGATAGTAAACATGCATACCAAATTTGACCCAAATATCTTGCACAATTTCTGAGATATGGACCTTAACATAAAACTTAACCAACAATGAAAATTCTAAGTCTAAAAAGGGGCATAACTATGGCAAAACTAATTTTAGGGTTACCTGCCCTTGTGAAATGGGTTCCCCTTGTGATAGTAAACATGCATACCAAATTTTAACCAAATATCTTTGACTGTTTCTGAGAAATGGACTTTAACAAAAAAGGTTAACCAACGCCGACGAGAGGGCCATGACAATAGCTCCACTTTTTTTTAAAAAAGTAGAGCTAAAATTGTACATTACATAATCATTTGTATACAAATATCTTCTATTCAATAATTACAATAACACCTTGCTAATTCAAACACTCATCTGTTTCTAACACAGGAGGCAGCTTAATCCTTTACTCAAACAAGAGGGCCAGAATGGCCCTGAAGCGCTCACCAGACAATCAGAGGAGAAGATTTTCAAAGTTTTGACTATATGTTTCTATAGAAAACTAGCCTGCCCTGGGGCGGGGCTAATTTTGACCCAAGAGGCACAATTTATATAAATTTTGTAGAGGACCTGAACATGATGCTCTGTGCCAAATATGAAAGCTGAGAGCCATCCAGTTTCAGAGAAGAAGATTTTCAAAGATTTCACTATTTGTTTCTATTTAAAACTGCCCATCCCTGGGGCGGGGCCAATTTTGACCCTGGGGCCATAATTTATATAACTTTTGTAGAGGACCTGAACATGATGCTATGTGTCAAATATGAAAGCTGAGAACCTTCCAGTTTCAGAGTAGAAGATTTTCAAAGTTTTCACTATTTGTTTCTATTGAAAACTGCCCCCCCCCCCTGGGGCGGGGCCAATTTTGACCCCAGGGCCATAATTTATATAACTTTTGTAGAGCACCTGAACATGATGCTCTGTGCCAAATATGAAAGCTGAGAGACTTCCAGTTTCAGAGAAGAAGATTTTCAAAGATTTCACTATTTGTTTCTATTGAAAACTGCCCAACCCTGGGGCGGGGCCAATTTTGACCCAAGGACCATAATTTATATAACTTTTGTAGAGGACCTGACCATGATGCTATGCTCCAAATATGAAAGCTGAGAACCTTCTGGTTTCAGAGGAGAAGATTTTCAAAGTTTTACTATATGTTTCTATTGAAAACAAGGCACCCCTGGGGCGGGGCCAATTTTGACCCCAGGGCCATAATTTATATAACTTTTGTAGAGGACCTGAACATGATGCTCTGTGCCAAATATGAAAGCTGAGAGACTTCCAGTTTCAGAGGAGAAGATTTTCAAAGATTTCACTATTTGTATCTATTTAAAACTGCCTACCCCTGGGGCGGGGCCAATTTTGACCCCAGGGCCATAATTTATATAACTTTTGTAGAGCACCTGAACATGATGCTCTGTGCCAAATATGAAAGCTGAGAGACTTCCAGTTTCAGAGAAGAAGATTTTCAAAGATTTCACTATTTGTTTCTATTTAAAACTGCCCACCCCTGGGGTGGGGCCAATTTTGACCCCTGGGCCATAATTTATATAACTTTTGTAGAACACCTGAACATGATGCTATGTGCCAAATATGAAAGCTGAGAACCTTCTGGTTTAAGAGGAGAAGATTTTCAAAGCTTTACTATATGTTTCTACTGAAAACAAGGCACCCCTGGGGCGGGGCCAATTTTGACCCCAGGGGCATAATTTATATAACTTTTGTAGAGGACCTAAAGATGATACTATGTGCTAAAGATGAAAGATGAGAACCCTGTAGATTCAGAGGAGAAGATATTTAAAGGTTCAAATTGTTGACGACGGACGACGAACGACGCACGACGCACGATGCACGCCGACGGACGACGGACAACGGGCAATCACAAAAGCTCACCCTGAGCACAAAGTGCTCTGGTGAGCTAAAAATAAGCCTTTCTGCACCTTTGCAAATAAACCAAACCAGATCAGATGGCTCCTGTAGGAGCTGTCTGATCAGGCTCTGCTCTACTTGCTTATGAAATAATCTAGATATAATTCTACAGTTTCTACTATGGCCAACAATTCTCATGTCCATGTACCATTAAAATATACTAACATCATGCATATAAATAAGATTTATTTTAGTAATTACTAAAATAAATCTTATTTATATGCAAGCATGATGCCAGTATTTTGCATGAATCTTCATGGAGTAATGGGTTAATGTAGTGTGAGCCACAGGGGTAAGACACGTTTGAGTCAGTATATGTTTCTATGGAAAAAAGGGATCCGACTTCAAAAGATCCAAATTACCCACTCCACTTCTTTAAACCCTTCACACTGCAAGAAATGCACTGATTTCGATCAGATAAAAAGCTATTCCATAAGCAAAGACATTGTTTTATTCGAATATACAAAGATTTTCACGGTCAAATAAGGGATAAACTTAATATGGAACCAGAAACATGAGAAAAATGGCAAAATTCGTTAGTCGGACACCACCTCGTCCCTGAGTGCGAACCGTTAACAGCCTTGAAACGATTACTTATACGTCAAACACAGTAAAATTTGGCATTCATATCAGCAATATATTCAATGAAAAGAACTTTCCTACAGCGATCTTACACGAAAACGCGATTTTACGTTTGCAGCTGACATCGTTTTCAAGACGTCAAACTTGGGTCACGTGACTATACAACAGCTGTTATTGCATTGGACGGCGGAAAATGGCTACGGTTTTCCGATGGATCACGAACAAGGTTCAATAGGTCGCTGTCGTCAACGGCCAATCAAAACGTGCATAACAAGAAGTCACGTGACATGACCTTGGTGACTTGAAAATGAAAGTAAATGTTGCTGACATGAGAGGAACATGTAAAAACACAGAAAGGACAGTAAAACCTCGTTTTCGTGTAAGATCGCAGTAAGGAAGTTCTTTTTATTGAATATAATGCTGATATGAACGCCAAAACTTTAGCATGTTTGACGTATAAGTAATCGTTTCAAGGCAGTCAGCGGTCCGCACTTGGGGACGCGGTCCTGTACGACTAACTTATTTTGGCCATTTTGCTCATATTTCTGACACGTGTTAAGTTTATTCCTAATTTGACCGGGAAAATCTTTGCATATTAGAATAAAACAATGTCTTTGCTTACCAGATAGCTTTTTATCTGATCGAAATCGGTGCATTTCTTGCAGAACGAAGGGTTTAAAGTAAAGGAGTGGGTAATTTGGATCTTTTGAAGTCAGATCACTTCTTTCTATATACATATACTTACTAAAACTTGTCTTACCCCTGTGGTGTGAATGTCACACTAGAAATTTCCTCTTGGAGCTTCCTGCACGACTTCTATTCTCCATTAAGCAGCCACCTACCCAAAACATTCTCAATTTTTCTTTACTAAAATTTAGTGAGGTTTTACCATATTTTGTTTTCCTTACCGAGTTACTGTCTTTGGATTCTCCTATGATTAATTAAAAACTTATCAACTTTTTTATCACAAGCAAACAGGGCAGGGAATATCGTCAAAACAGAAAGTAGCTTGATATCACCATTTACAGTACACATGTGTGGACTAACTTTGGGCCTATGAAGTCTCCTGGACCGCTTAGACACTCTGCCCCTTTAATATTTTTTTCTTCTATAGAACACTGTTCAGCAGATACAAATAATTGACCTGACCAACAATGCCGGTACGAAATGACCAGGGGTTTCTTTTGGGTGTTGGTGGTTTCGTCAAACTACCAGTTGGTCAAACTGATTTTATATGGTAGGCAAAAAGTGGTTTCGTCAAACTGATATTTATATATTGGGAAGGGCTATTAGCGGTATTGTTCCACTGTGGATTGTTTGTAACACATTTAAATTTAAATATGAATGTAGCGGACTGAGTTCATTATCTATATCATATGAACGACGATAAAAATTAAAAGATAATATTTTTATTGCCAAGTACAAGCCCATTTTGTCGGAAAATAGCTCATGAGCTAATGTTATCTGTTATTTACATGTATATCCGACGTAAAATAAAATTTAAATCACTAATTCATGCAGGATCAGTGTAACTTCGTATTCATCTAAATCAGTAAAATGTTCAGCAAATGGTAGGATTCCAAATTATAATCGATCAAACAGTCATCAATATAATGTGTCATAAACATGTCAATTGCTTTAAGTTATGAACTTAATTACTGTAATAAACACAGTGACACCCTCTGCTATTATACTATATAATTGCCAGTTTGACGAAACCACCACTCATTTATTTGATAATAACGTCCAGTTTGACGTACCGGCTGTTTAACGAAACCACCGTTATCCTTTTTTTTAAGGATACGGAATTATCAAAATCATGACGGTACGAAATGGCAATGGTACGAAATGGCCGGTTCCCGATTGTGATATATTTTTGAGTTTGTCTTCCACTGGATGCAGTCAACTTATGTGTACTCAAAATATAGTCATAACGAGATACTTTCGTTTTTGGTATATATCTATTACAGTTCAGTAAGTCAATGATGATACTGCTGTACCGCTAAATGACCGGTTTACGGAGAAATCGCCTAGTGACGAAATCGCCTACAATTAGATATATAGTAAACCAATTGGAGAAATCGCCTAGAAAGCAATTATATAGTGTTGTATTTCGCACCTATGGTACAGGACAGATAACATGACGGAACTATAAAGAATGTTTGTAACAAGATTAATTTGCTCTGTGGTATTATTTTCCAGATCAAGATGACAAGCATAACGAAATTTACTTCGTGCCAGCATTGATTGATCAGTGTAGCCCCTGATCACAACATACCAAAATTGCCTTATGTTCGAAGCAATTATAATATGAGTCTTACTTCATGTCAGAGGATCTGGGTCCAGTAAATATTAGAAACGGATCAAATTCCATAAGCAAACAGAGCAGACTCTGGTCAGATGGCTCCTACAAAAGATGTCTGATCTGGGTCTATTCTGTTTTCCAACATACATGTGTAAAGATGGTTTTTTGTGAAATAAAGGGTTAACAATACACACTTTACGTAGATATTTTTATTGATAAAACAATTTTATTTTTTACTGTGGTAACCGACATTTTGTAATAACTAATATTGCTTTCGAAAATTTATTGGATCCAGATCATCTAACAAGAAGTAAGATTCATATTATAATTTGTTCCATGCGTATAACATTTTCACTTTCAGCTAATATTCGGTATATAATTATCCATCCCTGTATATTGGGCTGTCAAATTCCAGGTAGTGATCAGGGGCTGCACTAGCTTTTAAAATCGTAAAATCTTGGTCATCTTGTTCTGGAAAACAGCACAACAGGACAATTTATTCTTGTTACAAATGTGCTTTATAGTTCTGTCATGTTATCACTACCTGTACCATAGGTGCGAAATACAAACACTATATAATTGCTTTCTAGGCGATTTCTCCAATTGGTTTATTATATATCTAATTGTAGGCGATTTAGTCACTAGGCGATTTCTCCAGCACCCAAATGACCCACCCCACCCACTGATTTTTGCATAGAGCAATCCATGAAATCAGTCATAGCTTGCCTTCTGTTGCATGCTAGTTGACATGCATTAACTAAATCTTTAAAGTGTTATATGACTTCGCTGGGAATTCTTGACAACATCAGAAACAAAGCAAATAATTGCCTTAAAAGTGACGCCAGTTCCTTCAGGGACAGCGCCATGTTGGAACCCATGCTGAAATCTCGAGGGATACCACTGAACATTTTTCCTATTTTCCCAAGAATGGAACAGTTTTCCTGAATGAGGATTAGAGTTTAACAAATACAGGTGTTGAGAAATTACGGTTGACCTAATATTAATCTCAAACATATGGCACTATTTTAGTTGAAAAAATAAAAACATCCAGTTGTCTGTTGAGTCACATGACCACAACGAGATAGCGCGAGAAATCAATATTTGTATACAAAATGGATTTTTCATCAGTAAGACTGTATGGATCTATTGCAATTATCATTGGCTGCTTCATTTTCTTGTATCCCAAACTTCTCCATCCTCTGTTAATGGCGATGGTTGGAGGCTCTGGAAACACAAAAGGCAAAGATATGGACGGTAAGTGCAAGTTTGATCGTCTGACAGGTCTTATGTCACCTGTTTTCGCAGTGTGCCCTTAACCTGATGAATATTCATGTAATCCAAAATGGCTTTAGCAATATTAAATAGTTTCAGTTTATAATGGTATTATGAATAAGGAGACAGACATTTAGTCATGGAACCAAATATAGAACCATATTTGTGTTATTGGAAAACAGCAGACCCTGATAAGACAAAACTTTGGAAGTGGCAGATACGGACGCAAAGCATATCGGGTACAGGCGTAGTTAGGGGTGGGCAATATACCATGGTTATTGCAATATGTTTTCTCGTGGTATTATATACCAGTGTAATTTTGAAAAATCGGTGTATATAATACTGATATGATTTTGCAGCCAACAATTCATTTACTGAAAAGAAAAAAACATATAAACTAAAACGAAACAAGTGCAAGATGTTTACTGTTTGTGTAAAAAAATATTTAATTCCGGCTACTGGCTGTTTCTGTCTTTATACTGGCGTAGTATAAAACACCGACTGGATCTATATGACCAAATAAAATCAGTCAATTTGGGTTGGGGTTATTGGTCGCCCAAATCGCCATTGGCAATTATTTTTTGCAGCCAGCAACTAAAAATTTCAATTTCATCAATTTTGGGGATTTTTGATCAAATAGACAACTGAAAATTGGCAAATTCTTGCGCCACCCACCATTCAGTGCGGTTATCCAACCCGCTACTTGGTCGTAAAACTATTCTTTAAATATCATTTTTTGAGTTTACAAAGAAACCATGAACTCGGAGCAACTGATTTTTTACCTGCATATTGTGATAAAGCCGAAATATCCATGTAGAAAATCAGTAGCTCTGGGTTAATAGATTCTTTACTCAAAAAATGGACAATCCAGAGCAAGAGAACAATTTAACCTTCATTGTTGTATTCTTTATCAGTTTGCTAATTAATGCTTGGGTACTTGGGGGCCTCCCAGCTGGAGACAATTATCTGCATATCTCTGATTGTGATGCCCTCTAGGCAGGGATTATAATCCCTTCATACATTAAACTCCTGTCACACCTAGCCTCGTTGCCACTGCGATTGCATGACATTGCTAAATTTTTCAGAGCGCCATGAAATCACAGAATCAAGTGATATTTTTTTGACAAGATGGCGATGTCACTGCGTTCTCATGGGGACCTAGACGTTTCTACAGAGCTCCCATGGTACTCTACCGCATTCCTACGGCGATTATTGGTGCTCTCACCTCACTGTCACGGTGCTTTCACTGCATGCATCGAGTTGTCTTGGCAAGCGCACTGCGTGTGCACTGTGCTTTCACGACAATCACACAGCGCTGACTGCGCATTGATGACATCCGTTTGCACTACCTATAAAAAGATAGTTACCATTCTGCAACTGTCTGCCTCCGTCCAGCTATAGTCAAACCCAAAGCCTGCTACGCCTTTTACTCCTTGGGGTCCTCCTCCGTTGTCGTCCCAGAATGGAATACACATCGTCTGCATCATCATGGACCTGCATATAGGGAAGCAGTTGCCCCATTTGCCGCCGTGCATCAGTCATGGTGAAACAAATGCATATTTCAATCCTTTATGCTATTTTGTTGGGTGGGTTCATTCTCATGCAAACACTGATGGATGCCTTAGAAGCGCATTGAGTGTTAGAAGAACACAGTAAAAAAATTAACACTCAGTGTAAGCACCATAGACACGCCGTATAAGCGCGGTAGAAATGTAGTGTCATCTCAGAGAACGCAGATGAACACCATGCAAGTGCCATCGAAAACCATTGCATTAGCATTGCGACCCCTGTGCGCACCCGCGGTGATCCTGTGGCATTGTAGGAGACCTCACTGCATTGCCATGGTGATCCCACTGCACTCTTATCAGAATGCCAAGCGACGGCATTTGTTTTGTGTGCTCAAAGTACACACCATCTCTTAGCGTTCTATGCAACCCCACTGCGTTTACTGGCAATGCTTGGTTCCACTGCATGCAGCTCGGCACTCTTGGATGCCGTGGGATTGCCGTGAGAATGCGACCCTGGAGTGACAGGGGTTTGAAGGGGATATTTCCCTTGCCTAACTTTCACCATCACAAGTGGTGACTCGCCACACATTGTGTCCATTCAAACCAGTTCTGAGAGTATGAGAGTATTCCGCATGATAACCCCGCCTACATGATTTTACAAAATAAGATTGTAAGACGCTCTATAATATGGATCTACTATGTTTGCTAAGGTCTGAACTTATGTCATAATGTCTGATGTAAGTATAAATGAAGATGGTATTCAAACAAGTGTTACGAAAAAGGTGGGAAAATCAGATTAAAAGGTCTAGAATTAATGCCCATTATTAAATAAGAAATATGTCATAACCTAACTACCCTTTACTCCTAGGCCTTTCTGTGGCTTAGCAAACAGAGTAGACCCAGATCAGAAGCATTATAAAAGTTTACTTAATTAATATTCATTGTGTAATTATTTCTTACATGATTATTCATCAAGTAAAGTAAAGGGTTGTTATACGGACACACAATCTGATATAAGTTAATTTGGTACAACTGGATAACTGAATTAGACTGACAGGTTATAGCAGGTAGTGCAGACCATTATCAGACTGTACCTTCAAGTCCTTCAGAAGTAGTCTGATCTGGGTCTACACTACTTGCCTAAGTTTGCCTGTACTTCTTAAGGGTAATTAGTGTATACATGTACATGTTGACCAATTAAATATTCAGGCCCCTTTATTTTTTCAAGAATCTTTATTTCATTCAGATAAAGTAAACTTTTCTTATCCATTTTTTTTTAAATTTTAAAATCCCTTACATAATGAATATTCATGGCAGAAATAATTGCACCATGAATATTAATTAGCTGAATATTTTAATGTCGGTATTTATAAATAAGAGAATTGTTTACCGTGGCAGGAACCATTGAATCATATCTATATTTAATATTTCATTTGTAAGCAAGCAGAGCAGATGTTGGGTCTACCCTGTTTGCAAAGATGTTAAAAGGCATGTCTATGAGGTAACGGGTTAAAGGAGGACATATTTTGACTCAGGCGAGTGCTACAGGACTATTATGGTTCTCTTGATTTTTAGCTCACCAGAGCACAAAGTGCTCAGGGTGAATTATAGTGATCGCCTGATGTCCGCCGTGGTGCTTCGTTCGTCGTCAACAATTTGAACCTTTAAAAATCTTCTCCTTTGAATCTACAGGGTTCTCAGCTTTAATCTTTGGCACATAGCATCATATTCAGGTCCTCTACAAAAGTTCTATAAATTATGCCCCTGGGGTCAAAATTGGCCCTGCCCTGCCTTGTTTTCTATAGAAACATATAGTAAAACTTTGAAAATCTTCTCCTCTGAAACTAGAAGGTTCTCAGCTTTCATATTTGGCACATAGCATCATGTTCAGGTCCTCTACAAAATGTATAAAAATTATGCCCTTTGGGTCAAAATAAGCCCTGCCCAAGGGGTGGCCAGCTTTCAATAGAAACATATAGTGAAAACTTTGAAAATCTTCTCCCCTGAAACTGGAAGGTCCTCAGCTTTTCATATTAGGCACATAGCATCATGTTCAGGTCCCCTACAAAAGTTATATAAATTATGCTCCTGGGGTCAAAATTGGCCCACCCCATGAATGGCCAGTTTTCAATAGAAACATATAGTGAAAACTTTGAAAATCTTCTCCTGAAACTGGAAGGTTTTAAGCTTTCATATTTGGCACATAACATTATGTTCAGGTCCTCTACAAAAGTTATATAAACTATCCCCCTAGGGTCAAAATTGACCCTGCCCCAGGGGTGGCCATTTTTCAATAGAAACATAGAGTGAAAGCTTTGAAAATCATTTCCTCTGAAACAGGAAGATTCATAGCTTTCATATTTGGCACATAGCATCATGTTCAGGTCCTCTACAAAATTTATATAAATTATCCCCTAGGGTCAAAATTGGCCCCACCCCAGGGATGGCAAGTTTTCTATAGAAACATATATAGTCTTCTTCTCTGATTGTCTGGTGAGGGATATCAGGGCCATTATGGTCGTCTTGTTTTTATTGATGTTATTTTCAACAAATGTAGTTTATCCTGTTACTATATTTAAAAGAATTCCTTTCAGACACTTTTATTCGTTCTTTTTCGTCTTTTACCATAGATTTTATTCCACCACCATTGCGCAACAGAAATCCTCATGCGGGAGATTCAAGACAAGATATACCAGATAACATCCGACGAAATATGAGAGTAAGTATTGAGAAAATAATATTTCTGTACAAATAGTGTTTCTTTTTTTGACTGACCAAAAAGTGCAGTGTTGGGCTAGACAAAAAGCCGGTTATTAGTTATACTAGGAGTTAGCACTAGTTTGGACATCATTTTAAGAATTGAATTCTACCCTCTTGGCATGTACACATGTGTATTATCTGAAAGCGTATGTTGATACATGTATTTATATATTGGCAGATATTTCTATGGAATTCAGAATAAACTCAGGTCTAAAAGATCCTGAGTGCAAATAGTACAGACTCTGATCAGACAGCCCAGCTCCTATATGATCTGGGTCTACACTGTTTGCAAAAAAAGTGTAGAAAATTGTATCTCTGGAGTAAAGGTTTAAATACTGCAAATACTTATCCCTTTCCTTCATAGAAACACATTTTCATGCATATGCAAATGGGGTAGACCCAGATCAGACGGCTGGACCTATAGGATCAGGGTCTGCTCTGTTTGCTGGTGGAATTTGAAAGATCAGTTTCTTTACTTTCTGAAATGGATACAATGTTCCACTTTCCATATTTCATTATATAACTATTTTGTCCATGAGATCCAAATCTGACTGATCTTGAGATCATAAGCATGAAATAGGAAACACATGGATAACAAATGGGTCGTATCATGAGAATTTTTCAAAGCCCTCATGGTCTTTCATTGATTCAGAATTAAGCTGCTGTGTATCTAGGTGTCATTAATTGAGACATTGTGCAGTCTTGTATGGTGACATCCTCAATTTCTTTATAAAAATCTTATAACAATTTGCCATTTCAGATTGTGTGTGCAAATTATATGTTCCTCCTGTTTACTTCATTTGCTAAGTCAATCTAGTAGCTGCAAACTCTGCCCTTTTATCCTGTTCAACTGATCATGAATGATGTATGATACATATTTTCTTGCATAACCCTGACAGAATGGAATATATTTTTTCCGATTTGAGGCAAACAGTAAATCACTTATAGTTTATATTTTGAAAATTATGGAACTAAAACCTGCTAACACTTCACTTGTTTCAGATTCCATAATTTTCAAAATATAAGCTATAAGAAACACATAAAACAATACGTACTGTCAGATGTGAAAGTGTATATTATCTCTTGAATGCTAAACATTTAAAGTGGAACATACCATCTGTGACCTTGGCATAAATGTGTGTTCACGACCTTGCAAACAGAGTAGACCCAGATAAGGAGCAGTCTGATCAGGGTCTACTCTGTTTGTTTATGACATGATATAGATCCTATTCTATAGTTTTTTATCGTAGCAAAAATTACCCTTAAAAATTTAATGTTGTAAAATTCAGCTAATAAATATTCATGATGTCATAATTTCTTACATGATTATTGAGAAGGGAAATGGTTAAATTAGCTAGAGGATTTTAAATGACACACAGGGCAGACCTCTGATCTGGGCTTGCACGTTTTGCAAATGTCAATATTGAATAAACTGGTTTCCTGCATTCAAGGAGTTAAACAAATCAGATGATAGTGATTTGTTAGTTTGTTCATGTTTTCTTCCCTGATGGTTGTTGTTTTCATCTTTACTGTAATTTTGGATGATAATTGCCTTATTTTTTCTTTAATAAAGTGTCTGGAAATACTAACCATGTAGTACTACCAGACTGGTTACAGGAGTTCTTTTTATTTTAGCATGGTCCACATCCTGGCATGAGAGCAACAGCTGCAGAACAAAGCAAGCAGACTAAGGGCTCAGGAAGGGGAATGATGGGGGTCATCCTGCCTATGTATGCCGTAGGAATAGTCGTCTACTTAGTCTATACACTCTGTAAAGTAAGTGTACTTAGGGCTGAAAATGGTTAAGCCTTTCTTTCTCAGACACTGAAGCATTCAGTTTATATGCCCTGCTTTGTTTTTGAAAGATCTGCAGTTTTTTCGCTGGTCTGTGTTTCAAAGAAGACCTAAGTATTGTCGTAACTCAACCATCCATGTTGTTTTTGTCATCTGGAAACTTTAACATTTGCTATTATTTCTTTACTATTCATGGAACTCTTATGAAACTTCATACACTTGTTCACAATCACAAGTGCTACAATAAAAAAATGTGTATTGGCACCTGCATGAGGTGTTCTTGTTCTCAGAATACAGCTGACTGCTCTGTATATGGAAAAGTTGTAACTGAATACCTTCTATTATGAAATTTACGCTATTATGCTTTATGTTAAGCAGGATACCAGGACAGAGTGTGTCTCAAAACACACACCATCGCGGTGATGATTAGTTTTGGTGGATCAGTTTCTGCTTCTAGTTTAATAACACAGTATACATTTCTGTCGAATCAGAACACTTCTCGTTGACTCATAAGAGTCTGTGTCAAGCTTGACCACCGACCCTTACATGTATTGTAAATGTGCAAAATAAATTATGTCTTCAAGATATTGTAGAGAATCTTTCATATTTACCTGCTATTTCAGGTTTTCAATAAAAAAGATGACAAGCGTCCAGAGAGAAGAAGTCCAACTGGAAGACAGCCGAGTCCAATTCATTCTCCTGTTGACCAAGTCTCTGACGATGAAGGTAGAGTATCGCAGCAGTCTGGCACATTGAGTCCCCAGGATATTAAAAGTCAACTGAACGAACTTCAGTCATTGGCCAATTGTGTGCAGGAAAACACCATTCGTAAGCCCTGTTTTCATTGGCTGTGATTTGCTTTTCAATCTCAAAATTCCTCTTTTTGTTGTGTGAATCTGTGAACAGATTGGATGTAGACAAGTGGCTCTTAGGTGTTTTTGTCAATGGTAGTATCTGGATTGGCTGTTTTTCAATGGTGTAAAATTTCAAGGTTTTGCTATTAAAAATGTAGTTGCTATGGTTTTGGTTAAAGTGCCAGAGAAAAGCATAAATAGCTGTAACTGCAAGAACATTCCATCTAGCTGAATCAAACTGCTTAAATGTGAAATATGAGTTTGGTTTGGGCTATGATCATGCCATGCATTGTGAAAGAGTTGAGTCCCTTTTAACCCTTTACTCCATGAATATTCATTTAAGAAATGATGACATCATGAATATCACTCTCAGATCAATGTTTAAAATGGCATGTTAACATGAAGTTTTTGCCATAGCAGAAATTGTACAATTGGATGGATCTATATTATTCCATAAGCAAACTGAGGAGACCCTGATCAGATGGCTCCTACAGAGTCCGTCTGATCTGGGTCTGCTCTGTTTACTGTAATTTATGGAGTAAAGGTTCTTCAAGGTCGTGAGGTAGTGTAACATGTATTGGTGCCTACTTGATTGCTCCTCTCTGGGATGTGGTTTGATTTATCTTTCAGTAGATCTATGATTCTTCTTTTTCTATAAACATTCTACCAGTAGTTCAAAATCAGCTTTTTTAAACCTTTACTCCATGTTTATTCATGTAAGAATTAATGTACCAGTTTGTATGAATATTAATTAGCTTAAATTTATAATGGCACAGTAGCAAGAAAACTTTTGGCAGTGGTAAACACTGTAGATTCAGATAGATACCAGTATAAGCAAACAGAGGAGACTCTGATCAGACGACTCCAACAGGGTCTACTCTGTTTACAAATTTATGTGTTCAAGGTGTATCTATGGGGTAAAGAGGTAAACGTAGTATTTAATCTCTTCAGTTTGACTTTCAGAATATAAAGTATGAATTACTCTGTATGAACATCCATTTCTATTCCTACTTCCATTTCTTAGTATCATAGCTACATGGCTGAAACATTCCCTTTTCTCCACATGACTGAAGTTTTTATGTTGTACTTTTTTTGTTTGAGCTCGGTGCATACGCAATTTAACCTTTATGTAGAAATGAGCCTGTCAGTGATTCTATGACTATTTGTACAGGTCATTTGTCTATTTTCATTGCTTTATTTTACATTGTGTATGTTTTTATTCCTCCACTTTTGGAAGTGCGGATACAGATTTACCATTGTTCTCCTGTTTTTTTATCCATCAGTCAATCCATAACAGTTTGGTTGGTGTGTTGCATAACTCCAAAAGTGTATGGTTTTAAGCCTGTACTCCATAGATAGACCTTTTAATCCTTTCCTCCATGAATATTCATGTAAAAATTAATGATACCATGAATACCAAGAGATGCATTCTTCTAATGGCATATGATCACAGACAGGTTAGGTCATGGCAGAATCTGTAGAATCATATCTATATTATGTCATCAGCAAACAGAGCAGACCCAGATCAGATGGTTCCTATAGGAGCCATCTGATCTGGGTCTACACTGTTTGCAAAGGCGTAGAAAGGCATATTTATGGAGCAAAGGGTTAATGCCTTTGCCTTTGCAAACGGATTACACCCAAACAGATAACCCCTATAGGACCCACATCATTTGTGTGTTTCTGTTTGATTATGTTATACCGGTAATATAAATCTGATTCTACAGTTTCTGCCTTGGCCAAAAAGTCCTCTGTTCATCTAATTAATATTCATGAAGTCATTATTTCTTACATTCACGCAGTAAGGAGTTAAGCCATGTATCTCCATAGATTGATTGATCTTGTAGCTATATAATGATAGTAAAAGAAGAAAATAGTAACAAGAAAAAATATGCCATAGGTAACCCATTATGTAAGAAATAATGACAAATGAATATTAACCCTTTCCTCCATAAATACGCCTTTATACGCCTCTGTAAAAGTCACTTTTTTGAAACCATTGTGATAAATAGAGCATTTGCTCCTAAGAAGCAAATGCTCTATTTATCACAATGGTTTCAGAGCTGCAAAATTCTAAAAGTTTCCTTTTCTCTAGTTAATGCTCCTTTTTGGTAGATTTATTCAAAGAGGTTGGGTCTTAAAATAGCCTATGGAGTAATGGGTTAATTAGCTGAAGTTAGTAATGGCATTATGAACAAAGGAATCTATTACCATGAGAGAAACTGTAGAATCAGATATGTATTATACCATGAGTAAACAGAGCAGATCCTGATCATATGGCTCCTCCAATATTATTCTATACATCTACTGTGACTGCCAGTCTCATGAATGTGAGCAAATATCAACAGTGGAATATTTAGCATATGTTTAGATTGAGGTACAAAAGTGTGACTGACAATAGACAGGCTCTCGTCAGTTTGTTATATACAGAGCACAGTTTCTGAGTAAGAGAGAGCAAGGCCCAGTGTTTCATACCTTGATGGCTTTCATGTGGCCTCAACCTTTGACTTCAAGGTCAAATTTATGTTGGGAAACTATTTTCTTTGCCAGAACATTTTCGTCTTTTGACCAGGGGCTTAGATACTTGACTTGTAAGTGGATGTATCATCATGAGTCAAAGTATCAGGTTCCATTGGGACCTTCATGTGACATTTACCTGTGACCAAGAGGTCAAATGTATATACCTTAACCCTTTCTCTCATATAAACATGTTTTCATGCATTTGCAAACAGAGTAGACCCAGATCAGATGGCTCCTAGAGGAGCCATCTGATCAGGGTCTGCTCTGTTTGCTAATAGAATTTGAAAGATCAGTTTCTATGCTTTCTAAAATATCTACAATGTTCCACCTTCCATATTTCTTTATAATTATTTTGTTAATGAATATTCAGTAGGTATTGAAATTTGGGCTAAATATAGAACAGGGAAAGGGTTAATAGGTAACTATTGTCAGTGTCAGAACTTGTTTGTCTTTTTACCAAAGGCTTAGTTATTTGACATGTGGCTGTATCACCATAAAACAAAGTTTCAGGTACCATGCAGACCCTCAGGTGACCTCGCCCTGTGACCTCAAAATAAAATATATGTACCTTAGATAGGAAACTATTGTCAGGCCTGAATTTCTTTGTTCTTTTACTTAGGCCTTAGACATTTGACATATAAATGTATCATAATGAGGTTCAGTGATGATCTTCATGACGTTCATGTGACCCTGACCTCTGACTTCAAGGTCAGATTTATGTTTGAACAGGAAACTACTGTCAAGTCCATTTTTTTGCGCTTGACCTAAGCCTTAGATATATGTGCTGTTATAACAACTTTTATCCAGTCACCAGGCTTCTCTAGTGACATAATAAAGGGAGTGCAAATAAACTTAGGTTTGTTAGGTTACTTCCGGTAGTAGAAGGTTTATTAGGTTAGTAGATAGGCATAATGATTCTATAACCATGGAACTATTTTAATTTTCTGTAAATATGAATAAAAAAATTGTTGATGGAATAGATCTAACAGAAAATTCACCAATATAATTATTCAAATAAGAAAAAAGAAGAAGAAATAAAAAAAATAAATGGCTATAGCTGGATTCGAACCCGCTCCTGATCCTACAAAAGCCAAAATCTAATCATTCTAGAGACGTCGTGCTTACCGATTACGCCACTGAGGCCACATACAAAGTGACATTGATTTATCAGTTTTATTAATTTAATTCACCGCTGGCGAAACGCGTTTTTGATAAAAATCAAGTCAGGGAGAAAAGATTTACAGATAAATAGTAAATGTTTTCTTTTCACTCTCATGATAATTTGATTGATAAGCTCTTACGGGGCGGTGATTGTCATAGACCTAAATATAGCCTGTTCAGTTCCATCGATTTATGAGTGACGTTAGATAGATTTATAGATAGATAGATTTATTTAGCATCTAAAATTGCATACAATTTACAAGATATTAATACATAAAAATGACATATTTAGAAATATGGTACAATGAAAAATTGTAATGATTTCCATATAAATATTTAAATATTACATAGAAGCAATTTTTAATCAATTATATTGAAATATTACAGTAGTGTAGTTCGACCCAATAAGATAATATAATATATGACTTGGAAGAGTATGCCGTTGCTGGGAAAGCCCAGAAAAGTCCGAAAACTTATTTCCACTGGGGTCGCGAAATTAGAAGAAAATACTTAAAATATATCTGGTTCAATTGAAAAATAAAAAAAAATGAAATAAAGGATGCTGGTTTTCAAAAATTACAAAACGCCTATTTTATGGCAGTTGGTCAATATTAGTATTAATATAGTTTAAAATCAGGTATGAACATCTAATACTGTTCCAGGTAAAACTTTTTAATTTCTTTTTTGAACTTTTTGTGTTTTTTTACAAACTGAACTTTCTCTGGCAATGAATTCCAAATGTTCTTGCTGTTAAAATAGAAAGTTGAGAATAACACATTATTTATTTTACCTTTACCTTTATGAAAATTAGACTCACTTTTCTATGTGTGGTATTAATCTGCAGTTTTAGTAAAATATGTTAGCCCTATCTAAAAATAGAAACCGAGACGACGGAACTCGAATTTGACTAGAGCGCCTCCGGAAGAATATTATCATGTCTGTTTGAATTAACATATCGACTCTCGATTCAAATGATCTTATTTTTCAAATTCAACCACGTTTTCCCCTCATGTAATGTAAGTATCAAAACTATTTTCCTCTGCGGTAGCTCATTATTTACGTCTTTAGAATGGAAATGAAAAGGGAGGTCCGTTTATCGAAAAACCGCATTTTCAATGCAAATTATTTCAAGATTGTTATGTTTTATGAGTCTATGAAAAAAGATATAACTAAATTGACTGGATAAATAGAATAATAGGTTAGTGCCGTAGATGGGACGCCAGAGAAAACAGTTGAGGGTTTTCTCCCCTCGTCGGATAAACACGTCCCATCTACGGCACTAACCTATTACAATGTATTCTCTTTATCTAATTAGTTTTGATTAGGTCATTATTTTCTACCCGAATATTCATGGAGTAAAGGGTTGAATCCAGAGGGAAGGGTAGACATCTGTTTTAGTGGACTACAACAATTCTTACTAGTTATTAATGAATTTATTTTCTGTGGCTGTCTTGATCCAAACAACATACACTGTGTTTTAACTAGACAGTTGATTGTCCATGAGCCATGCTGAGCAATTATCTATGGCCTTGTCCATTACTTGTAAATATTGGACTTTTTATTCAAAATGAAAATGGGGCTATTATTTGCCTATGGTATTAGTATGCACCTTTATCATGCCATAACCTCATCTGTATAAAATCATTAAGCCTTTCACTGTCACATACATGTACATGTATAATGCTGTCTGCAAAATTTATGGTCTGCTATAAAAAAAAAAAATTTCCAGAAACATCATCGCAGTATCAAACAGTTTTGATCCTGATGAGACACTGAGTTACTTGTTGTCCCATCTGGGTCCCAACTGTTTGTATACATTATCTCAATTTGCCATTGACAGAGACATGGTTAAAGTTTACATTGGGAATGGCTTTGTAAATACCGGTAGTAACTAGACAATGTACTTGACAAATCCATGGAACTTAATATCTATTGATTTTGGTTTAACTGATGGTGTGCCTGCTTTGATGTTGGGATCCATCCCTGACAGATGAAAAGTGCTGTCTGCTAATAGTCTACACTTTTATACTTAATAACCCTTTGAATGTGGGTATACTGGCATTTGCAAACTGTGTAGATCTGATAGGCTCTGCCCTGTTTGTCATTTAATGTCCTCTGCAAAAATTTAAGTGTCCCTTACTGAATGGCCATACATGTATAGTTAACCCATTCCCTCATAGTGACGCCTTTTGACACCCCTCTAGTATTCACTTTCTGAAACCATTGCGTTAAATAAAGCATTTGCTCCTATGGAGCAAATGCTCTATTTATCGCAATGATTTCAAAACTACACAATTCTAAAAGTTTCCTTTTCTCTAACAAATGCCTCATTTTGGTAGAATTATTAAGAAAGGTAGATAGATAGATTTATTTGGGTAGATAAATTAGATTTATTTGGATCTAAAAATAGCCTATGAGGTATTGGGTTAACCCATTCCCTCACATTGATGCCTTTTGACGCCCCTGTAAAAGTCACTTTTTGAAATTATTGTGATACATAGAGCACTTGCACCATAGGAACCAGTGGTTTCAAAACTACACATTTCTAAGATTTTCCTTTTCCCTAATAAATGCTCCTTTTTGGTAGATTTATTCAATGAGGTTGAGTCTAAATATAACCTATGAGGGTTTGGGTAAAAATATAATGGGTCATTCAACTTTGAGTATTCAGCATTCAAATGGTCCATTCAGAACATGCTATGGGGATTGTTGTGGAGGATTTTGCCTGAGAAAATGCTGGGCAATCATCTATGTGTCTCTCAAAAAGGTTTTGGCCATGGCAGAAACTGTAGATTAAGATTTATATAAGATTTTTGTGTTTCTAATATCACAATAAAATATTAGATAATTAGGCCCCTGCATTGAAAATGCAGGAGCCCTATAGTAATCACATTTTCTGTCTGTCCGGCTGTCTGTCCGTCTGTCAACACTTTTGATGTGACAAGATAAAGTTGTTTAATATTAAGGGCATATGCTTAGTGTCATCAGAGGAAGACATCTATAGTTGTTGGGTTTAGTCAGATCACTATATCTAGAGTTATCTGCCGTTGATTACAGGGCCCTCTCTGACTGGGTCAGTTTTCTAATTACGCTTACCTTTAACCTGATGAATATTCATGAAAGAAGTAATATTAACCATTGCCTTCATATAAATGCCTTTTCACAAACAAGCAAACAGAGCTGACCAGATCAGATTGCTCCTATAGGATCTGTCTGATCAGGGTCTGCTCTGTTTGCTTGTGGTGTAATACAGACCTGATTCTACTGTTTGTGCTTGAACCAAAATGTCATGTGTTCCCATGCCATTATAAAAAATCATCTAATAAATATTCATGATGTCATTATTTCTTACATGAACACTGAACTCTGTGTAAAGGGTTAACTCTTTGCACACTAAATATTTTAGTTTTGCAACAATTGTCATAAAATATCTCTCATTTCTTTGCAAAAATCTTGTCAAACAGTTTGGACACTGATGAGATGCCACATCTGGGTCTAAACTGTTTGCAAGGTAATCACAGTCTCCTGGCTGGTATGCAAAGTGTTAAAATGGTATCGAAATCATCAACTAACCCTAACCCTCCTGGTTTATTGTGTCACATGCATTTACCTGACTTTGGGATCTGCCACACATCAGTTGACAGATGACACACTTGTTCTGTCATGCTTTCCAGCATATTGTGATTACATGTATTTCCAATGAACCTTTATAAATATTTGATGACTTGGATTAAAAGTCAGGCATTGTTTGCCTATGGGAGGAATTATGTTTCAAAGCTATATTGATGTATTCAATTAAACATGTGCCCTTGGGGATTATTATGCCAACTTAGTTGTGTGGAACATGAATATATCCACACGTTACTCTTCAATTTCCCTCCCCATTAGCCATGTCTACATGTATTCTCTTATCTCTTTCCCTGATGAATATTCATGTACGAAATGAAACACCATGAATATTTATTAGCTGAATTTTCATAATGGCATATGTATGCATGGCATTTTGGTGATGGTAGAATCTGTAGAGTGAGGTCTGTTATAATTTCCTAAGCAAACAGAGCAGACTCTGATCAGACGGCTCCTATAGGCAATGTATTAGTATTTATTTGGGTTGTGTTTTAGTTTCGTTAACTGTTTTGAACAAAGACCGATAATATTTGTAGAATAAAAATTATAAGTATCAATGAAAATGGTTCATTTTGTATCACAAGGGCATTTTCCGATATAAGTTCAAATTGACAATCTTCATAACAATGATTGAACATAAGTTACATAACAAATACAAAGTTTCTTGATGTTATTGAAAATATGCGTTTCTTATAGGGACTTTCACTTGATTAAGCAACCGCCTCTTTTAAAAATCTAGAATTATACTTCTTTTGAGAGGTCATATAGTTGAGTTGAGTAATTATAAAAGTAACACCATTTGGATAACTAGATTAACATAGTAGCAAATAGTGAAGACTAAGATCCTTCCATCATATTTTGAGTCTGCACAATTTGACTAAGTTTGTCTGTTGGGATACTTAGGGTAGGCATAGTTATAGTATTATACTCAACAAAAGTTGCAAAGTGAGAAGTGACTTCTCCATGGCAGAAGCTGTCAAATCATATCTATATCATTTAATAAGCAAACAGAGCTGACTGATCAGATGGCTCTTACAAGGCATTTAAGGTAATCAATGAGGGTTAAAATGATGAAAATTTCTACACAAAGAAAATCAGGTTTGTTTTTCATCAGCCTAGCCCTTTCCCTCATATATACGCCTTTGCAAACAGAGTAGATCCAGGTCAGATCACTCCCATAGGAGCCGTACTCATCATCTCATCAATATCCATCTAGTTACTCATTACCTCATCAATATCCACCTAGTAACTCATCATCTCATCAATATTAACCTAGTAACTCATCATCTCATCAATATCCACCTCGTAACTCATCATTTCATCAATATCCACCTAGTAACTCATCATCTCATCAATATCCACCTAGTAACTCATCATCTCATCAATATCCACCTCGTAACTCATCATCTCATCAATATCCACCTAGTAACTCATCATCTCATCAATATCCACCTAGTAACTCATCATCTCATCAATATCCACATTGTTTTGCACTTTGATTTTGTGTCTACACTGTACAGGCACTACCACCCTTTCCATTGATGTAGGTGGTATTTTTATATTTCCTAGATCTTCCCCTTGGGGTATAAATTGTGTTTGGCTTGTTTGTCTGTCTGTTTGTGTGTCAGAAACCTTAACCTTGCCTATAACTGTTTTAAATCTTACAGATAGGAACTTCATGAATCTGCAACTTTTTAGTGGTGTCCTGTTACAGTCAAGGTCATACCTTAAGGTCAAAGGTCAGACTTGCCTATTATTTTATTTCCCTCACTTGTTGGGGAAAATGTTTCACTAACACATCTTGTTTTTGTTGTGATTTTGTGAATTACTTTATCATAATGCTCAATGTTTGGAAGGAACTTGGGTTTACTCTGTTGTTCAGTCCTCAAGCTTTTAGATGAAGTATTTTCAATTCAGGCAAAATAAGACAAGTGCAAAACTGTGCCCAGTAATTAAATAAAGGACATAAAAATATTATGTCTATTTTAGCTGAGATGGATATGCGGAAGCTTCAAGACAGACTGGCAGAGACAGAAGCCCAAATGTCCAAGATTCTGACCGCCATGAAGGCTGTACAGGGGAAGGTCGACATAACCACGGACAGTGTGATACAAGCTGAGCAGGGTAAAGACAGGGGAGATAACCAGGGAAATAGTCCAAATGAGAAACAGGTATTTCACCAGGAGGAAATATGCAGTTCATAACAGAGAATTGCTTTAGAATAACAATTAGTTCAAGCAAAAGTGGAGAAGATGTTAGGTGATGACAATCAGATACAATGTAGTAGGTTAATCAGTATGTATTTTATCTATCAGTACAACTCTGCAGATAGTAGATTTGATTAGGACAGCATCATCAGCAATATAAGAACATAGAACAAAAACAAATAGAAAAACAAATCAATCACCGTCTTGATTAACATTTTTTGCATAGTAGCAAATTCTTGTTGCTGATATCAAAATTGCTTATTTTACTTTAAATAAAAATGGAATGACCCATCCGTGATTAAAGAAACGCTAACAAACAGTCCAGCCCCGATCTAAGGATTTCCACTCCTCTGATGTGGATCTGTACTGTTTTCAAATGCCAGTACAGTAAGTTACATTTTAAAATCTGTTTAACCCATTCCCTCATACTGACGACTTTTGACGACTCTGTAAAAGTCATTTTGTGAAACTATTGTGATAAATAGAGCATTTGCACATGATTGTGACAGCTCTTGTTTTCACTTTTTTGTCAGGACGATAACTCCTATATGGCTCATGCTATTGGACTGAAACTTCATACATGGAAAGAGAATGATAAGAGGAATTCTCATGCACAAGGTCCTTAACTCTGGCTTCAATGATATTGGAGTTATTGCCCCTTGTATATTTGTTTCACACCTTGTCTGGACAATAACTCCTATATGGCTCATGCCATTGGATTGAAACTTCATACATGGAAAGAGCATGATGAGAGGAAGTGTCATACACAAGGTTTATAACTGTGGCTTCAATAATATTGGGAGTTATTGCCCCTTGTATATTTGTTAAACATTTTCTTGTCCAGACGATAACTTCTATATGGATCATGCCATTGGATTGAAACTTCATACATGGAAAGAGCATGATGAGAGGAAGTGTCATACACAAGGTTTATAACTGTGGCTTCAATAATATTGGGAGTTATTGCCCCTTGTATATTTGTTAAACATTTTCTTGTCCAGACGATAACTTCTATATGGATCATGCCATTGGATTGAAACTTCATACATGGAAAGAGCATGATGAGAGGAAGTGTCATACACAAGGTTTATAACTGTGGCTTCAATAATATTGGGAGTTATTGCCCCTTGTATATTTGTTAAACATTTTCTTGTCCAGACGATAACTTCTATATGGATCATGCCATTGGATTGAAACTTCATACATGGAAAGAGCATGATGAAAGAAAGTGTAATGTACAAGGGCCATAACTCTGGCTTCAATACTTTTGGAGTTATTGCCCTTTGTTTGTCCGATCAATAACTCCTGATCTACGGATGCTATTAGAATGACATTTCATTTATGGAAAGAGCATGATGAATGGAAGTGTAATGCACAAGGGCCATAACTCTGGTATAAATATTTTTGGGGTTATAAGCTGTTATCATTTTTTTCTTGAAAAATGTGGTGTGGAAAGCGCATAATGAGGGGAAGTATCATTCATCAAGTCCATTACTATGGTAGCAACATTTTGAGTTATTTCCCTTTACATATTGTTTTTGTTATTTGTTTGTCTGTCTGTCTGTCTGTCACACATCTTGTCCGGTCTATTTCTCATGTACAAAAATTGTGACAATATGTTGCAGTGTGTATGTGTGGGTGCGAGGGGTGGCAAAACCCTCTAGTTATTATTATATTGATATTGTAACTTATTGTGAGAGTCTGGTGAATGCTTTACCTATTTATATGTAAATTTGTTAGAGGGTGTTGAAAGACTAACGGTGCAGACCGTGATTTGAGGACTTCTGTAGGAGCCCTCGGGTCTGGATCTATTTGTACTGAAATAAATCTGTCTATATCTGCAAATGTCGGTGCAATTGTTTCTCACATTCAGAGGGATAATATGGAAAAATTATTTTAGGGTTCTCCGACAGACAAGGACAGTTCTGCTGAATCTACTCCAGACTCTGAAAGCTATGAAATAGTGAACAAATCTAATGAAGAATCTAATGGAGATGAAGAGGGATCAGGTCAGCCAGAAACCATCCAATCAAAAACCTGCGAGGATATTGACAAGAACACAGAAGAGGAAGTAGGTGCAGAGGACTCGGAAGAAGATACTCAGCGTACACAGGAAACTGATGATGAAGGAAATGGTAAAGATATGTTGTAGCAGCTTTCTATGAGATTTGATGTAATCACTAACCTATTCCCTCATGTTGACACCTTGCAGGCGTTGCAGAAATATCTCCCCTTAACCGTTCTCTTGCTGAATATTAAAACACATTTCTCCTTCTTTACCCATGCCCTGTTGTATAATTACATATATCTTCACCGTGTACAAGTATTTCGCTGTGCAATCACTGCTGTGGGGTGCACTGGTTGCACAATCAACTTGTAAATAGTGCAGACCCTGATGAGACAGCTCCTGCAGGAGCTGTTTCATCTGGGTCTTCACTATTTACAGGTAGGTATATTGAGGTGAATAGCAAGCGAAGGGTTAAACTTTAGATTTTGTCATTTTGGCATGAAACATGGATAGTTGGTGTTGCAAACACTTCCTTCAATCTGAAAGTTATTGAAATGAAACTTGCCAATAATTACAAATAGTAAGTAGATGTGCTGGATGCAATTTGCATGTGTTTACCACCAGACATTGCAGAACTATTTCTCCTACAATTTGAAAGTTATTGACTTCATACTTGCCATACATAATAACCATTAACAGTAGATGTGCAAGATGCACTTTTTATGTTTTTACCACCAGGCATTGGAGAATGATCTCCCTTTAAATTTTGAGTACTTTTGTCATTTTGGCATGAAACATGGGTGCAGTAGTTGGTGTCGCAAACTCCTCCTATCCTCCTACGATTTGAAAGTTATTAAATTGATATTTGCCATACATAATAACCACGAATAGTAGATGTGTGAGGCACAGTTTTCATGTGTTTATCGCCAGACATTGCAGAATCATCTGCCGTGATATCTTAGTTGTTGTGTAAGGTCAATAGACACAGGGCAGCAGTTTAGAATGGCATATTGCATAGAAACGGTTGAAACCTTTACTCCATGAATACCGGTACATGAATGTTTGGCCATGGCAGAAACTGTAGAATCAAATCTGTAGTATTTCATAAGCAAACAGAGCAGACCCTGATCTGGGTTTACTCTGTTTACACAGGCATAAAAAGGTGTATATACGGAGTGAATGTTTAATATATATAGCTCTATAAACAGAACATAGAAAAATCGTATGAAATTGAAACACATGAGGGCAATAGTTCATTCTGTTGACTGTAGATTAGTTCAGTTCATGGCAGTTAGATTTATTTTGTAAGATTACAGATCCCAATATTCATATAGTGCATCAGGTAGTAATGTCAGTATTCTATATACATTAAAAACCTTGATAATCCAAACTCTCCGTATAGAACAATGGAGAAATTTTGAGGCAGGTGACTGCTTAACCCTTAAACTCTGCATTAAGCTGCCACCTGTCTTAACCCTTACAGTGCGAGACAAGAGTCACTAATGTCCTTTGCAAACAGTGTAGACCCAGATGAGAGGGCTCCTAGAGGAGCCCTCTCATCAGGGTCCCCACTGTTTGTCATGTTACACTTTTCTTTAGAAAAATCCCTAAATATTCACCATAAGCTTGACCTGCTTGAAATTTGGAATAGTCCATTTGAAAATTCAGCATTTTAAAGGTTAAAAGACCAATAATGATACTTGTTTGAGTGTTCGGATAGCAAGGTTTTACTCTATCTCCTAAAAATTATTTTTTTTTAAAACCTAAACTTATTATGATGGTAACATTAAGAACATGATAAAAAAAGAATATTTCTCTGAATTTTACCATTTCCAGAAACAGACGAAGAAGTTGAAGAAGTCCTGATGCAAGACAAGAATGATGAAGATGAAGATGAAAACAGAACAGTCCGCAAGAGAATTCCAAAGACTGATGACACAGAGTCTTGAGGCAAACCACCCCACCTGATAAACTCTGTTATTGGCTACTTTAGCTAATGGGGACTCATGTACCATCAGCACAAGCAAGAGAGTTTGCTAGGAGTTATTCTCTGGACTTACAAACATGTGATCTAGATGCTTCAGCTTGTACGTGTATTAGTTACACGTGTTACCATGATACAGTAAAACCTCTCTAAACTGACCACTTTATGCATAAATATACTGTAGGTGTTTTTAGAAATAGCTGGTAGTTTAACTCTTTCCCCGTTGAATATTCATGTATCGGTAAGTAAGAATTACATCATGAATATTTATGAGATGAATTTCGGTGAACACAGGATGTGTTTGTATTGGCAGAAACTATAAAGTTAGATCTATTATAATCTGATAAGCAAAGGGAGCACACATTGATGGAGCCATCTAGGTCTACTGTTTGTGAAGGCATGAAAAAGCTATTGCACTTGAATTGCTTTAAAGTTAGACTCAGCATTAGACCTCTTTTTGTTGGTTACTTTAGAAGTGTTTTACTGTAACTACAAGTTGTTGTGTAACATCTCATTTTCAACATGTCCTACAGTGTCTTTTCAATATATAGTTTTGTTAGTTATCTGTTATTTCCGTGATGGCTGTAACAGCCATTGTTCAACATTTGCTGTATTCTACAGTGATTTCTCTGCATTGGTCTCTTTGAGTCTGACAATGTACCAATCAATAATTATAGTTTGAAGAACTCATTGTTTGGCATTCTTTGTTCCAGTTTTCTTCAAAACTACTACATGTATCTGGAAGATCCAGATGAGATTCCAAGTTAGTGTTTCATCTGGACCCAAACAGTTTGTGTTGGTTATCACATATTCACTACTAGGAGGTATTACACACTACTGGCGAATTTGTGATTACTTGCAAACAGCTTGGATTAAGAAGAATTGCCAGGTAACTTTTGCTCATCAGGATCCAGATTTTGTAACACTGACAATGCTTTTGAAAAGAAAAAAATGGAAGTGAAATTCTTAATGATATAGGCAGACTGTAAATGACTAAAGCAGATGTGAAAAATTATGTCAGCTCGAAATCGTATCCACAGTAAAACCCCTCTGAACCGGACATTAATTTAGTATAAATATCAGTCTTGGAAACAGGTGGCAGCTTTATGCAGGGTGAATGTCCTCTAGGAGCTTTCTACATGACTTTCACCCTGCATTAAGCAGCCACCTGACTAAAAGTATCTAGATTCTTCTTTACTAGTTTAGAGGGGTTTTACTGTACTGCAATTTCAACTCCAGGCAGTGTGTCAAATAGCTTGGATCCTGTTGAGATGCCCGGTTACTCAACACCTCATCTGGATCTAAGCAGTTTGCAAATGCTAGTAAGATTATTAAGCTTGATAAGGATGAATATTTACACACAGTTGTATGTAAAATGATAAAAAGGTTTGAATCAAAATTGTTTATAGAGTGAGTTTTCTGGATCTGTGAAGTCCAGCATAGTAAGGCATGCATGTCTGCTATCGCAGAGTTACATTAATTTAGATGATTTACAGTTATATGTGTGATAGAATAGCCTTACTTGTGAAAGTATTACAGTAAAACTTGTTGCAAGCAACCTCTTAAAAGAAGTCTTGTAAGTCTTTGTGACAGGTGGTAGCTTAATGCAGGACAAAAGTAATGCATAAAAGCTCCCAAAAGAGCATTCTGCATTACTTTTGTCTGCATAAACCCTTTACCTTATTGAGATGCCTGTTGGCACATTTGTAAACAGATTAGGTCCAGATCAGATAACTCCTGAAGGAGCTGTCTAATCAAGGTCAGCTCTGTTTGCTTATGGAATTATATCTGAGTCTCCTGTTACCAACTCATGCTAGTACAAAAAAAATATTTTATTAATATTCTTGATGTCATTTTTTCTTATATGAAATTTTATCAGGTAAAAGGTTAAGCAATTACCTACTGTTTAAGACTGCTATGTTTATTGGTCGAAAGGTTACTTAACCCTTTCCTTCATATAATGCCTTTTAACACTTTTGCAAACAGAGTAGACCCAAATCAGATGGCTCCTTTAGGAGCTCTCTGATCAGGGTCTGCTCTGTTTGCTTATGAAATTGTAACTTAGATCTGACTTTACCGTTTCTACCAATACCAAAAATTCATATATACATATTCAGCTAATGAATATTCATGATGTCATTTTACATGCATATTCATGAAGTAAAGGGTTAAAACAGGTTTTCCTTTACTTTCATATTAAGTTGGACTAGGGTTTTGTGTGCCTTTAGGTAGATTTAGTCTTAGTCAATTATTTGTTTCCAGTGATTTGTATACACTTTAATTCTTATTCAGCTTGTTAATGACCATTTTACCAATTTGTTCAGGCTTTTAAAAAACTATTCACCATGTGTCGAACAGCTTGGATCTTGATGCAAGGCCAAGTTACTTGGATGCAAGCTGTTTGTAAATAAAGGTCAGGGTTCAATGTTATAAAACTTCTGTGTCTGAGTTCATTCTCCAGTATCTGATTGGTCATTTGAGCAAGCTCAAAGTCTGACTGATCAGATACATGAGAATGGTCTCAGCCTCAGGCAAAAAGTTTAGCATCATAAGGATTATCATAGCACTATTGGTAGCATGGTCAATGATAAATATTATCATAGTGCTATTGATAGCATGGTCATTAAAGATTATTATAGCACTATTGATAGCATGGTCAATGATGTGGATTATCCTAGCACTATTGATAGCATGGTCAGTGATAAGGATTATCATAGTGCTATTGATAGCATGGCCAGTGATAGTGATTATCATAGCACTATTGGTAACATGGTCAGTAATAAGGATTTTCATAGCATTATTGGTAACATGGCCAGTGATAAGGATTATCATAGCACTATTGATAGTATAGTCTTGTGGTTTAGCATGTGATCTGTGTGTAGTTCTAATCTGATTTCCCCTATTACGGATTTGTCATGGCGAGATACTATTTTCATTTTGTCACATGTTTATACACTAGGCTGATGAACTCTTTACTTTATGAATATTCATGTATGAAATATTATCATATGTATGAATTACATGATTTTTTGTAATGGCGTGTAAAGTTACAATCATTTTTATGAACAAGGTAAATCTTTACAGTTGCAGAAACCTTGGAATCAGATCTGTTATTTCATAAGCAAATATAACAGACCCTGATCAGACGACTCTTACAGGAGCGGCCTGATCTGGGTCAACTGTGTTAACAAAGGTGTGTCTATCAACTAAAGGGTTGTTATCATGATGTAAAGTTTTTAAAGGATCACTTACTGATTTAATGTAGGAGTCTTAATGAGCAGGTAGTCACTTAACCCTTTCCTGTTTAATATGAGGTACTTGTCAAGGAGTACAAACAATCTTCAGCTATGGTGTAGACAAAATTTTATTAGAACCGACGTTTCAGCTTTACAAAAACCTTTATCAGGGTTAAACATAAATTATAGAATTAAGGCACTTAGGTCATGTGACCTGAGTCTAAAAATAAAAATAGTCTATACCACCGTTTGTGATGTCTTCAGTTCCTGGTTGCTAGGTTGGTATCAAAGGTTAAATATTTTCTAGTTCTGCAGTGACTTATAATGGATTTATAATGGATCGAGCGTCATTAAATATGATATATTCTCAAAAGTGGAAGTATCATAGCAACTATTAACCTATACAATTAGTACATGTACAAAAATTGTGTTATTGCAAGTTTAGTTTGTTCTTCTTAAGAAAATTATTGTATACTGAGTATATGAAAACTTCTCTGTCCATGTTAAGGTCCCATTCGTCCCAGCATAGTGTTGTGTTACTGTTACTTTGCAGTATTGTGTAGAATTCGGGTTGTTCCAGTATCAGGGATATCATGTTGAGGGTGGTGGTCATCTCTTTGATGATTTGAACAGTCCATTCACTGTTGATTAGACGTGTCCAAAGATTGTGTCCGGGAACAATTCTTAATCTCGGCCGAGTCCGCAGAGTTGCGTCTGTGATTTCCAGAAGTGGTAAGCGAATGCATTTAAAAACCTGGGGATTATTAAAGGGAATAGTTTTTGTATGGTTTTTTATCACGTCCAAAGGGCTATACATTTTTCCACAGTCTTTACGTACATATTTTTGTTGCCATCTGTCTCAGTTGTGTGTTTCCAAGTACCTGTTGCTGCTGAGAATAAACCTGTTACAGGTTCTGCATAGATGAGTCTATATGAATCTTCAGGGGGTGGGTTCTGGTTTCTTCTTTTGTGTTTTGACTTGTTATTCATTTTATTGGATCAAACTGAGTCCCAACGGGTGTTTGGTTTTCAAATTCTGATTGTGGCTTCTTCTGTATGAAGTCTGATGTTAGTGTTTCTTGCGTAACTAAGAGAACAGTGACACCAATATCTTGTATACAGTAAAATGGCGATAATCCGAGGACTGTCGGGAACTGAGAAAATGCTCGGATTACCGCTACCCTCGGATTATCCATGAATTCATACTTTGTGGATTCAACGTGTCAAATATATCGTACAGTGTATGCACATACATGTGTTGTCTGCCTACAGAATGCTTAACAGATAAATTGATATGTTTGTGTATTTTTAGAAAAGTCTCGTTCAATCAACCAAATGCTTATTACAAGAGTACGGGAGCGAAGCGATGTTGTTTTTTAACATCCAAAACTAAAATGAAATGTCAACGAATGGAAATTTAGGCAAACTAAAATCCATAAATATGAGGTTAGAAGCTACGACTGTTCTATGTCTAATAGTTTGAAACCAAATTTGGGTTTATTGTGAAGGGTCCGTAGAACGGAGCAAACTACAATGAAACTTCGGTCTCGGCTGTGAATGGTGTTTACTGTTATCACTTATATAAGTAAAGAATCGATGCATTATACACAATATGCGCTCATAATTACTGCCAACATACGTGTATACTGTTGGACCCGGAGTTATTCACACATAGTAGCAAACTAACACAGTGGCACCTCTAATTGCTGGGGGCACACGGAGTCGCAAGACATCAACAATGGTGGTGTGATAAATTGACTTCGAAGTGTCCGCGATGCATGCTCGGATTAGGCAGGTAAATTAATGAAGCAATTGATTGAAGGGACAGAGAAGCGTGCTCGAAAAATCGGATTATCGAGACTCGGATTACACGGTACATAGTTGTATTGAAATAATAGATTTCATGTCCGGACCATACAAATTCCCTCGGATTAGACCATATACTCGGAAAATCGCTCCTCGGATTATCGCCGTTTTACTGTAGTTGTTGAAGTGGCAGGCAACAGGTTGGAAGTTGTTTCCCATGTAGATGTCATTTAAATGTCCATACATTCGTTCTTGGATGGTGTTTCCCATCTGTCTTACGTATTGGATACAGGTGATGAGGTACATAACACAGAGTGTTGCAGTTGTACCAGCTCCATATGTTTTGCCTGTTGTTTGGCTATTTATCTCTGTTTAATATTAATGTAAGAAAAAATGACATCATGATTATTATGTCCCCCAAATGAAGTGGGGGGACATATTGTGTTTACTCAATTAATTTTCTTATTATTATTCTTCCTTCTGATTCTTGCTCTTCTTCTTCTTCTTCCGCCATGAGCTTGTCCGACACATTTCTTGGTAAGTAATAGTCCGATCCTAATGAAACTTCACATGCACGTTACTGGTTATGTGCAGATTTGTATTCAACCTTTGTTTCTTAAAATGTTGCCATGGTAACAGACTGGTGGGCTCTGATTAGTCGAAATTCAGATATTATTCTATTTTGCTGAAAATTAATATGATGGGGTATTTGGGTACCTTTAACTTAATCTTAGGTGTTTTGAAGGGTTGGGTACCATGTTATTAGATTTGGCTGAAAATTGGTAAGTAGAGGTATATGGGTACTTCGAACTTAATGACAGGTGTTTCAAAAGTGTTGGTTGCCATGGTAACCCGTTGATGGGCTGTGATTGATGAATATTTAGATATTTTGCTAATCAATACCTGTTGACCGTTTCGTTTGGGGGACATTCTATAACGGATTCCATAACAATTAGATCTTGTTATTTACTAAAATTTAATAATGTAAGCTTTTCAAGGGAATATTTTGCTTCAGCAAAAACTGTAAAACCAGATTTATGCAATGTTAAAAGTAAACCTAGCAGTTCTTGATCAGTCGGCACCTATAGGAGCTGTCTGATCTGTGTCTACTCTGTTTGCTAATGTGTGAAAAGGTGTTTAACGGTTTATATGAAGGAAAGGGTTAATATAAAGGACAATTGTATCTTTATCATGCATTAACCCTTTCCCTCATGTAAACGTGTTTTCACGCACCTGCAAACAGAGTAGACCCAGATCAGACGGCTCCTATAGGAGCCGTCTGATCAGGGTCTGCTCTGTTTGCTAATGGAATTTGATAGATCTGTTTCTTTACTTTCTAAAATGGCTACAATGTTCCACCTTCCATATTTCATTATAATTTTTTGTGCTTGAATATTCAATAGGTATTGAAATTTGAAACAAACATAGAACAGGGAAAGGGTTAAGTTGTCACCTGCCTGAAAGATCGAGAGCTTAGCCTTTTTTGTTAATATTTGCTTAAGACAGATTGTACAGCAGCTTATTAAGTCCTGTTTTATTTGCAGACATCAGTTCACTTGTACTTTTAATGTTGAGAATTTATTAGTCCTTTGAATGCTGTAAATGAGTTGGCTGTAATTTACAAACAGTTTAGACCCAGGTTATAGGGCTCCTAGAGCAGCCCCTCTGATCAGGGTCTGGTCTGTCTGTCATTCAAAACCCTTTCATTCTGAATGAACTCTACCTTCAAACAGTGACAGACTATTCCATTCGGAAAATTCAGTATTCAAAGGGCTATTTATCAACTTCACCGTTGTGTTTTGGTTTTATAATTTTGTTTCCATGTAACACTACTCTGTTCACCCTATAACTTTTTTATAGTGGATTATTACCAACATCATGTTTTTCCCTTAAAATTTTGATGACTTTTTACATTGACATTTGTTTTATATGTATACAATGCTTTTATGATGCTCCTCCTCGCCATTCCTAGAGGGAGGGGTGCCATGTTGGTTTACCCTTGTCCATCTGTTACACTGTTTTGTGTTATACTGTTTGACATATTTGTAGGATGGTAGAGTAACATGTGAACCTTGGATGTGGTTGTAATATGTAATGATTATCACAAGAGTGAAAGTCCTTGTCTTAACCCATACTGTAGCTATAGAGTTATACCTTTCCCTCATATAAATGTGTTTTCACGCGTTTGCAAACAGAGTAGACCCAGATCAGATGGCTCCTAGAGGAGCCGTCTGATCAGGGTCTACTCTGTTTGCTTATAGAATTTGATAGATCTGTTTCTTTGCTTTCTAAAATGTCTACAATGTTCCACCTTCCGTATTTCTTTATAACTATTTTGTCAATGAATATTCAGTAGGTATTGAAATTTGTACTAAACTTAGAACAGGGAAAGGGTTAAACCGAAGGAGGGCATCCATGTTCTGTGGTAAAAGTAAAGTACCTAGTTATAGTCTACTTTCAGTCTGAATGACCGCTCAGTCAACTGTGCATTATAAAACATGTACGTGGTCTTAGTTCTAGTTATTTATGGAGCTAAGAATCTCAATATCTTCCATACCTTATTTGCAATATTATGCTTTATACGTGCCTGCTCAGTTTTTGTTTCTTTATTTTGTATTTTTATGTAAGATGTTTTTAGTTGTGATCACTTTGCCATTGCTATATCTCCGTCAATGTAGAAACTATCTGATAGTGTCCAATATGTAAGTGTGAGAATATGCCCCTCATTTATTAACCTTTTACCTGATTACTTTTCATTTAAAAATACATGTAGTAACTTTATGAAAATTGTTTAGCTGAAATTTTATTAATGGCATATTAGACAAAATACGTTTTGGCCATTGCAGAAGCTGAAGAATCATCTTTATTGTCACATACCGGTAAGCAAACTAAGCAGACCCTGATTAGAAATCTCCTACAGAAGCCATCTGATCTGAGTCTACTCTGATTGCATTTGATAGAAACTCTTAAGTGTTTATTTATTCATAGAACTTTCTATTCACTCTTGTATTTAGACAATTATACAGGCTTGTCTCTAAAATTAGTATTTGATATACATTGTATTTATTGAAAGTTGAAATCCAAACTGAGTTTCATGCACTGATTTCATTTAAGTTTTATAATGCCAGGCTCATGACTCAACATGAAATAAAGACAACAGGACTGGGTCTTGAAGTCACAGGAACAATCTTAACCCTTCGCTTGCTATTCACGTCAATATACCTACCTGTAAATAGTGAAGACCCAGATGAGACAGCTCCTACAGGAGCTGTCTCATCAGGGTCTGCACTATTTACAAGTTGATTGTGCAACCAGTGCACTCCACAGCAGTGATTGCACAGCGAAATACTTGTACACAGTGAAGATATATGTAATTATACAACAGGACATGAATAAAGAAGGAGACATGTATTTTAAAATTCAGCAAGCGAAGGGTGAATTTTGAGATTTAACCCATTACTTATTAGAGATGACTTTTGACGCCTTTACAAACAGAGTAGACCCAAACTAGACCCTGTAGGCGCTTCTGGTCAGTGTCTGATCTGGTTGCTTATGGAATGATGTAGATCTGATTCTACAGTGTCTGCCATAGCCAAACATTTCCTGTGATATGTCAATTATAGAAAATCATCTTATGTTCAAGATGTCATCAATCCATTCTTACATGAGGGAAATGGTTTAGAATATTCTAAAAGACTCCTAGTTTCCAGGTTCTACCATTTTGGTTAAATATAGAGATTCTTGAAGCCATTGAGAATAGTTTGAGTCGGAGAAAATGTAACAAGTCAATCCCTGGGTCTGAGATTACAAAACTTCTGAGTTTATTCTCAAGTATCTGACCGATAACCTCTGGGCCAGGAGTTTAGGGTGTTTCTAGCCCTATCTAGTTTAGAAGGTCCAACCAAACGTGTGTGGAATACCAAGGCAGATGAACAAAGTTGTATGAAGACAGTGCAATACATGAAATGTGATATTAACCCTTTCAGTGCCAGCATTGTCGTCTGCTGGACATTTTGGTCTGCTTCATGCTTTAGAGTGGATGCTTGTTCAATTTCTTTATAAAACAATGAATAGAGTGTCTCGGCATATCATCTGAATCCAAACTGTTTGTATATGCCTATGCACAGATCTGTCTTATTGGCACAATAGACATTAATTAACTCTTTCTCTGCAAATTATGAATTTGTGATCATCTTGGCAAACAGTTTGGATTTAGATAAGAACAAGATGAGACCCTGAGGATATAGATGAGACCTTTAGGAACTAGATGAGACCCTGAGGATCTCGGCATACCATCAGGATTCAAACTGTTTGGAGTTTATGTATTTGGACACAAAATAAGTAGAAAATCGAAAAGTGAAGCAGACCACAAGTATATCAGATGACAGTGCTTGGCTGGGAAAGAATCAATACAATTTTACTGCCTGTGCTTATTTTTCATCAGAATGTAATCTTTGACTGTCACATCATCCAAACCATCTCATCAGCTGTAGATTTTGAAAGATGGATACATGGTTAATAACTATTTTAAAGGTGAATGAATGAACAACTGCTACCATTTGGTATGATAGTGACATGTTTTACATGACTTTTTGTAAGAGCTAGGATAGAGGTAAGCATTGTGGACCCAGTCCATGTCACATTATTAGCCATATTTGTTTTAGAAGTATTCATATTTGCATTGTACACGGTCTAAATTTTAAACAGGCCTAAGGTATTTCAAATGAGAAAACCTCACAGCTCAGCATTGATAATTGCTAAATCTCCCAATTCTGCAGTCAAGTGTTACATTTAAGCTATGTGATGAAGAAAGAATGAGCAGGGTGTATGTGTTAGTGCCCAAACATTGATATATAAAGAAAACAGATAAACACCACACCTGCCTTGGTTGTTTACGTTCTACCACCGATTTACTCCTGAAGTTTGATGATACAGTAAAACCTGTTATAACAACACTTGCTGATTAAATACAGGAGTCTGAATAAGCAGGTGGTTGCTTAATCCTTTACTCTATATACATGTATAAGCTAGCCTCTTTACATATTTGCAAACAGAACAGACCAAGATCAGGCAGTTCCTATGGGAGCCATCTGATCAGGGTCTATATTGGTTACTTATGTAATTAAATGTACATATGCCATTGTAAAAAAATCATCTAATTACTTTTCATGATGTCATTATTTCTTACATGAGTATGAATGGAGTACAGAGTTATGTAGGGCAAATTCTGCACTAAAGACCCATAAGTAGACATCTCTTTTAATGGTGGCTTAAGACAGGTTTAACCCTTTCGTCCATAAATACACCTTTCTACTCATCTGTAACAACCACTTCTTGAAACCATTGTGGTAAATAGAGCATTTGCTCCTATAGGAGCAAATGCTCCATTTATCACAATGGTTTCAAACTACAAAATTCTAAAAAAAAAAAAAATCCTTTTCTTTAGTTATTGCTCCTTTTCAGTAGATTTATTCAAAGTGGTTGGGTCTAAAAATAGCCTATGGAGGAAGGGTTAAAACGAAGATGATTAGTGTCAGGGTAGACAACTCGAGCCCTTTTAATATTTTCCCTTTTTATACGCCTGTTTGAAAAAACGGGACGTATTATGGAATGGCGCTGTCTGTCCGTCTGGTTGTCTGTCCGTCTGTAACATCTCTAACTCAAGTTCCGCTTGGTGGATCCTTCTCAAATTCAGCCACAATGTTTATCTAGACATGCTACAGTAGCCTGCCAAGTCCCGGTTTGTTTATCCAAGGTCAAGGTCACACAATTGGACTTAGAATTTGCGTTTAGCAAAAATGTTAAACGGTCTGTCTGTCTGTAACATCTCTAACTCAAGTTCCGCTAGGCGGATCCTTCCCAAATTTAACCAAAATGTTTATCTAGACATGCTACAGTAGCCTGCCAAGTCCCTGCTCATTTATCCAAGGTCAAAGTTACTTAATTGGACTTAGAATTTGCGTTTAGCATTTGCGTTAAGCAAAAATGTTAACCTCAATTTATGTGGAACAAGTCAACTTATTTACATAACACTTTGTGATAAAGCTTTGAAATTTAGAACACTTGTTCACCGTCACAACCTTCACCTGTAGGCAAGAGTAAATAACTCTGTCAAGCATTTGACTGAATTATGCCCCTTTTTAACTTAGAATTTTTGGTTAAGGCTTTGTTAAAGTCCATTTATTTACATAACCCTTTGAGATAAAGCTTTTAAACTTAGAACACTTGTTCACCGTCACAACCTTCACATGTAGGCAAAAGAAAACAACTCTGTCAAGCATTTTGACCGAATTATGCCCCTTTTTAACTTAGAATTTTTGGTTAAGGCTTTGTTAAAGTCCATTTATTTACATAACCCTTTAAGATAAAGCTTTTAAATTTGGAACACTTGTTCACCATCACAATCTTAACCTGTAGACAGGAGTACATAACTCTTTCAAGCATTTTGACAGAATCATTCCCCTTTTTAACTTAGAATTTATGGTTTAGGCTTTGTTAAAGTCCATTTATTTACATAACCCTTTGAGATAAAGCTTTTAACCTTGGAACACTTGTTCACCATCACAAGCTTTACCTGTAGGCAAAAGTACATAACTCTGTCCAACATTTTGACAGAATTATGCCCCCTTTTAACTTAGACATTTTGGTTAAAGTTTTGGTTAAAGTCCACTTATTTACATAACCCTTTTAGATTAAGCTTTTAAACTTGGAACACTTGCTCACCATCACAAGCTTCACCTGTAGACAAGAGTACATAACGCTGTCTAACATTTTGACATAATTATGACGCTTTTTAGCTTGGAATTTTTGGTTAAGGTTTTGGTTAAAGTCCACTTATTTTCATAATCCTTTCAGATAAAGCTTTTAAACTTGAAACATTTGTTCACCATCACAAGCTTCATCTTCATGTTAAGCATTTAGACACAATTATGGCACTTTTTAATTTAGAATTTTTGGTTAAGGTTTTTTGTTAAAGTATGCCTATTTACAACCTTGAAACTTGGTTGCAAAATTGGACTTAGAATTTGAATTTAGCAAATACGTTAACCCCAGTTTATGTTGAACAAAACCTCGACGGGCGTATATTGTGCCCACTGGCACTCTTGTTAATATTCATGAAAGGAATAGTGGCATCATGAATATTTATATTTATGATAGCATATATACACAGGATGTTTTGGCTCAGACAGAAATTGTAGAATCAGATTTATAGTATACCATAAGCAAACAGAGCAGACCTTGATCGGGTCTTCTCT
Organism: Azorinus chamasolen; assembly: GCA_963576725.1. Lineage (NCBI taxonomy): Eukaryota > Metazoa > Mollusca > Bivalvia > Cardiida > Solecurtidae > Azorinus > Azorinus chamasolen. Next base: position 28,134,239 of record OY755246.1, on the reverse strand, counting down.
GTTTGCAAATCCATGAAAATGCATTTACTTGAAGGAAAGGGTTAAATACTGAGATGAGCGTTGGCAACTGTTTGCAGAGCTCTTGTTTAATATGCATTGTTTCATAAGTTCACAGTAGTAGAGTTTTTCTTGGATATTAATGTTATTTGCTATTGTAATGATTAGATTATAGGAGCTATCTGATCAGGGTCTGCTTTGTTTGCTTATGGAATAATATAGATATGGTCTTACAGTTTCTGTATTGGCATAAATTTAATATGGTATGTTCATGTGCCATTTTAAAGCATAATCTAATTAACATGCATGATGTTATTATTTCTTACGTGAATACTCTTGAGATAAGTTAAGGTACATTTTTGTATTTGTAGCCTTTTGTCTGACATTGTTTTTTCTGCGATTTGTGATGTACATTAGCTAGCAGTACCTGCTTATTTAACCCTTTCCCTGTTCTATGTTTATTTCAGATTTCAATACCTACTGATTATTCTTGGACAAAATAGTTAAAATGAAATATGGGAGATGGAACATTGTAGCCATTTTAGAAACTAAAGACACAGGTCTATCAAATTTTATTAGCAAACAGAGTAGACCCTGATCAGACGACTCCTCTAGGAGCCGTCTGATCTGGGTCTACTCTGTTTGCAAATGCGTGAAAACACGTTTATATGAGGGAAAGGGTTAACCATGTGAATGGGAAACACAGATGCAATAGCATTTGCAAACAGTTTAAGCCCAGATCAGAGGGATCCTAGAACTTGGGTAGGAATCCTCTTTAACACATTCCCTCCTAGTGACGCATTTTGGCACCTACAAATCACATTTTGAAATCATTGTAATAAATAGAGCATTTGCTCCTATAGGAGCAAATGCTCTATTTATCACAATGGTTTCAAACTACATAATTCTAAATTTTTCCTTTTCTATAGCTAATGCTCCTTTTCAGTAGATTTATTCAAAGAGGCTGGGTCTAAAAATAGTCTCGGAGGGAATGAGTTAAGCAAACACAATGATTTGAGACTTTCAACTTATTTAACCCTTTACTACATAAATAGACTAGTCATGGAAGAATTAATGACATCATGACTATTTATTAGGTTATTAATTTGTTATATAGCACATGGACACAGGGGTATTTGGCCTTGGCAGAAACTGTAGAATCATATCTGTTTTATATCATAAGCAAACAGAGAAGATTCTAGTCAGACAGCTCCTAGAGGAGCCATCTGATCTGGGTCTGCTCTGTTTGCAAAGGTATAGAAAGGCATATTTGCGGAGGAAAGGGTTAAGTTAAATGATCATCTACCTATTTCATTGGAGAAGAGTTATTAACATGTCTGGAAGCTGCACTTAAACTTTGTTTAGTCCCATGATACCTTAAATATTATTTTTTAGTTCTGTGAGTTTTTGTATTTTTTAGAAAATATAAGTAATGATTGTAACACGTGCCTTTTTCAAATGCCCGTGTTTAGATGGGAAGTAGTATGTTTTCTCCCAAAGAGGGTGTGCAGGCAGTTGGCATTCTGTAAGTTGTAAGCTTTTGTCTCTTCACTATACTTGGAAATATCGTAGTCTACTACATATAGTTACATGGCTTTCATCACTGGAGATATGGTTTTGTGTTTGCAGAAATAAGTCAAAATATCCTTTTTCCCCTTGCTAATTTACAAAGTTTTAGCCCAGTCTGCACCATTCTTGGAAATAATGCTTATTGGCATAATGTTTTGGTCAAGATCGATAACCAGTTATATTGCTCTGTCATTGTGAAGTTATGTCCCTATGCTGCAGAAATTAGAATGAAAAACTTTATGCAATCCCAAACTTGAACCTTTTGTCTGATCTTCACCAAACTTGAAAAAATGTCTTTTGGTATAATATTTCAGTAAAATATAATAACCAGTTGCTTCTGTCACTGTGAAATTTACAATTGCCCTTTATTTGTTGAAATTAGTCAAGATATACATTATTTGCACTCTAAAATAAGATGCTTTTGTTCTTTCAAATTTGGGAGTACTATTAATGATCATAATATCTCGATCAAGTTATAAATGTATACCTATTCAGGTCTCCTATGGTAGAGCTATGTACCTAATGGTTTTTTTTGTGTGTGTGGAGGGGGGGGGGGGGTTCAATTTGGCTTTCTTGTTATTTTTGTATCTAAGGACACTGTAGTTTTTAATGTCATCATCATGCACAATCAATAGCAAAAAGTTAACACAACTGCTCATCATCACAATGGCTACAATCTGGTACTTACTTTATTAGGAGTATTGGAAGAGCTATGCCTCTATAAAATATTGATTTTTCTTGGTACAAAGCAGATGTTTGCCTTTGTTAAATTGTGTATCTTTTTCTACAGTATTAGGCTAGTTGCAATACTGCCTACACATCAGCTGCAGAGCAAATGTTTGGTGGTGTAGGGAAGTAGTGATTGAAGTTTTAGATTTAGTTTATTTTAAGCATGTTAATGACAAACGAGTGTTTCATTGTATTTAAAGTTGTATGTTAACTTATATTTGTGAAAATGATGTTATCTACAATATTGCATAATAAAATATGATGATTTTTGTGGAGGTGTAAAAATACTGAAAGTTTTATAATTAGTTATTCCCAGACTAACTCCTCAGCCAGTTTTCCATAGCACACCTGTTTCAGCAAGTCAGTTAACCCTTTCCTCAATACCAATGCGTTTCATACCTTTGCAAACAGAATAGACCCAGATCAGAAGACTCCAGTATGAGCTTTCTGATCCAGGTCTGCTCTGTTTGCTTATGAAACTAGAAAATTGTGTCTGTAAAGACACAGCGATGCCCCCTTGGTGGTGCTTGCCTAGCTGCACATAAAATTCCTAAGTCATTTGACCTTGACCTTGGGCTTGCAGGCAGCATGGAGTGGATGCGCAATGAAAGTATGGATGGTGTTTAATGTGTATATGCAATTCCATGCCAATAGCTATAGTGGTTAGTGAGATATAAGACAATGAAAAAATTTTGACAACCAACTGCACGTAAATATGACAACCAACTGCACGTAAAATTTCCAAGTGATTTGACGGTGACCTTGGGCTTGCGGGCAGCATGGTCTGGGTGCACAATGAAAATATGGATGATGGTTATGCTATTCCATGCCAATAGCTATAGTGGTTACTGAGATATAAGACCATGAAAGACTGTGACAACCAACTGCATGTACCAGCTGCACGTAAAAGCGTGACGGACAGACAGACGGACGGATAGGTGCAAAACATAATGCCCCCTGACTATCGTCAACGGGGGCATAATTATAATAGATCTGACTGTACAGTTTGTACCAATACCAATATTTATGTGATACCGTTATACACTTCTGGTTATAAAATTTTATGAAGTAATTATTTCTTAGATAAATATTCAACGGGGAAAGGGTTAATTGCTGTCTGCTTCACTTGCAATTTCCTTTCATTGTTAGGGTGTCAAACAGTTCCTAAATGTGTCAAACAGATCTTAGATGCCGAGTTGTCATTCGCAATCTGAATGTCTCCTACCGGAAATATATTGTCTGCTCAAAATCTGGTGTGAAGCAAGATTTACTTGTAATTTATTTGAGCTTTTGAGAAACTGCTATTAGCAAGTAGGAGTGACCATTCGTTTTTATGCCCCCGTTGACGATAGTCAGGGGCATTATGTGTTGCACATGTCCGTCCATCTGTCTGTCCGCCCCACCCATGCTGCCGGCAAGCCCAAGGTCGAGGTCAAATGACTTGGAAATTTTACGTGCAGTTGGTTGTCACATTTACGTGCAATTTTTTGTCACAGTTTTTTCATTGTCTTATATCTCCCTAACCACTGTAGCTATTGCCATGGAATTGCATATACACATTAAACACCATCCATACTTTCATTGCACACCCTGCCCATGGTGCCCGCAAGCCCAAGGTCAAGGTCAAATGACTTAGGAATTTTACGTGCAGTTGGTTGTCACATTTTTTTCATGGTCTTATATCTCCCTAACCACTGTAGCTATTTGCATGGAATTGCATATACATATTAAATACCATCCATACTTTCATTACGCACCCGACCCATGCTGCCCGCAAGCCCAAGGTCAAATGACTTAGGAATTTTATGTGCAGTTGGTTGTCACAGTTTTTTCATAGTCTTATATCTCACTTACCGCTATAGCTATTGGCATGGAATTGCATATACACATTCAACACCATCCATACTTTCATTACGCACCCGGCCCATGGTGCCCACAAGCCCAAGGTCAAGGTCAAATGACTAAGGAATTTTAAGTGCATTTTGTGGTCACAGTTTTCTCATCATCTTATATCTCACCAGCCGCTAAAGCTATTGGCATGGAATTGCATATACACATTCAACACCATCCATACTTTCATTATGCACCGGCCCATGCTGCCCGCAAGCCCAAGGTCAAGGTCAAATGACTTAGGAATTTTACGTCCAGCTAGGCAAGCACCCACACGGGGGCATCACTGTGTCTTACAGACACAATTTTCTAGTTATTTATAGATTTGTTTTTTCCAAACTATTCCATTCTATATAAAAGGGTTTTGCTTACATTGACGAGCGAATTTCTCGTGAAGCTGGTTAGAGAATCAAAGTCCGATTGCCTAGACATTGTAGTGATTAAATTAACAAGATGTGTTTGTGAAACACTATGCCCCCTCATATATTTGACCTCTGACCTTGAAGGATGACCTTGACCTTGACATGTCACCCCTCAAAATGTGCGGCTTTATGAGATACATATGCATGCCAAATATCAAGTCTCTATCTGTACTGGCTCAAAAGTTAAGACCAATGTTAAGGTTGCGTTAAAGTTACAGACAAAGAAACAGACAATTTGACCTTTGACCCTGAAGGATGACCTTGACCTTGACATGTCACCCCTCAAAATGTGCAGCCTCATGAGATACACAAGCATGCCAAATATCAAGTTTCTATCTCTACTGGTCCAAAAGTTATGGCCAATGTTAAAGTTGGTGATTTGACCCATATATTTGACCTCTGACCTTGAAGGATGACCTTGACCTTGACATGTCACCCCTCAAAATGTGCGGCTTTATGAGATACATATGCATGCCAAATATCAAGTCTCTATCTGTACTGGCTCAAAAGTTATGACCAATGTTAAAGTTGCTGACAAACAAACAGACAAACGGACAAACAGACAGGGCAAAAACAATATGCCCCCAACTATCATCAATGGGGGCATAAAAAGTATCAGTTGAAATAATCGGTACAATGCTGAACTCACCTAAGACAATAGTGGTATTATCCCAATCTACGGGTCATCTATAAATAAAAACGACATGTCAGATCTAAAGGCCTATAACTGAATGTCAAAGAGCTTGGATCCTGCCGAGTTACTCAGTGTCTCATCTGGCTCCAAGCTGTTTACAAATTAAAGTCACACTTAGTAGATTCAGGGTTAAAATTAGAATGCTTTCAATATGTACATAAAACTACATGGAGTCGCTTTCAAGCCTGTTGCAGTTTAGGATGCTCCGAGGGAGCCTGTTGCAGTTTAGGATGCTCCGAGGGAGCTTGTTGCAGTTTAGGATGCTCCGAGGGAGCTTGTTGCAGTTTAGGATGCTCCGAGGGAGCTTGTTGCAGTTTAGGATGCTCCGAGGGAGCCTGTTGCAGTTTAGGATGCTCCGAGGGAGCCTGTTGCAGTTTAGGATGCTCCGAGGCAATGTATGTTTGACTCTATTGCTGCCAGCAGTTTTGTTCATTCCATTGCAGTTGTTCCGAGAGAGGGTATATAGTATAGCCCCTCCATTGGTGAAACGAAGATCTAAAGACATTGCCTTCTTAAACATAGTATGGTTTTGAGAAAATAAATATTTTATATCTTGTAAACCAAAGCCTAAATCATTCACATATAAAGTTAGCAAAGGACAAAGTTTAACCATTTTTTTAGAATGATGAAACCGGAATGTATTCATCAGAATGTTAACTTGTTCACCTGGATAATTTCATCTAAAAACAGTGAAGATTGTTGGAGTTATCGGTCTTGGTGTTGTGAAAGTTTACGATATGAAGTTTTTGCCACTTGTAACTCTGAAACATTACGGATAGAATGATAAATCCTTAAAAGCGTTTCAATCAGCATGAATACTTGTATATTTACATCCAAACACAATAAACATTGACAGACTTATCGACCAGTTATAGTATTGTTTTAGCATGCTTGTGTTTCATGAATATAATTTTTTGAGTTATTCTATATCGACTCTATTCATAGTACTCCATGCTTCAACCTTTTTACGACTTTGCGAACAGATGACTCCTGTAGGAACGATCTGATCATGGTCTTCTTTGTTTGCTTATTGAATAATATATATCAGATTATAGTTTATGCAATGGTTAAACAATTCTTTTGTTCATAATGCCATTATTAAACTTGACCCAATTACTATTCATATTGTTTCTTACATGAATATTTACCAGATAAATGGTTAGGCAAGCTTTCCATATGTCTGTTGTAAGTTTGTGGATATTCAGTCACTCTGCTGTGATTAACTTTGTAGACTTCAGCTGGAATGGGTCTACAAGGTTTGTCTTTTCCAAGTCTCGATTTCCTCTAGGAGCCCTCAGATATGGGTCTATACTGTCTTTTCCAAGTTACCATTTCCTCTAGGAGCCCTCAGATATGGGTCTATACTATCTTTTCCCAAGTTACCATTTCCTCTAGGAGCTCTCAGATATGGGTCTATACTGTGTCTTTTCCAAGTTACCATTTCGTCTAGGAACTCTCTATATGGGGTCTATACTGTTTGCAGATGCCATTATACTTGTATCTTGCATTCAAAGTTGATCCTTTACTCCATGAACATTGATGTAAGAAATAATGGGAATATTAATTAGATGAATTTTTATAATGACATGTGAACAAAGGATTTTTTTGGAACTGTAGAACAAATCTTTATTCATAATCAAACAAAGCAGCAATCTAATCTGGATCTACATTGTTTGCAAAGATTTTAAAAGGGGTATCTGTGTAGTAAAGGGTTAATAAATTGTTATTACTTTAAGAATAAGCGGGGTCATCTGCAGTAGAACCTGTCTTAAGTGGCCATACAAAAGGTCTAATTATAGATATGTAAGGCAGGTGGTGGCATAATACAGGTCAAAAGTAAAGCACAAAGTTCCTGTAAAAGTTTTTGCATTACTTTTACTCTGCATTAAGCGACCACCTGCTTTTTAAGAATTGTGTTCAATAAATGAATGGCCACTTAAGACAGGTTCTACTTTATACTGTGTTTATAACACAATACCAAAATGGGATCTAAATTATTTCATAAGCAAACAGAGTATAGTGACAGTATACACTGATCAGATGGCTCCTCTCCGAGTCTGATCTGGTTCTACACTGTATATATACATGTATATGTGTTCAAAGTTGTCTCTATCAGGTAAATGGAAGTGTAGCAAACTTGGAATGACCTGTGATCAAGAAGACCTGTATGTGACGTCGTATGAAAACAACAAAACTATTACATGTGATTTTTATTTTTTATTTTCTTTACTTGCTCAGTGTATCATGATGCAAATAATTTATGTGATATTCACACACTGCTTTGTCAGTAACAGAACTATATACACATCAATAAAAACATCAGCTCTCATCACATTTCAAAGCACATCCACTCAAATAATGGTGATCAATGTTCTATCTTTGAACTCTTCCATACATTGAAATGCCCTTTATCGTCAGGCCAACGAAAAATGATTTATTACCAAAATCACATTTAAATATGACCAAAAAATGTACAATGATTTATGACTATTCAGATGATCGGAATTCGAAGATGAAGTATATAAATGTCAAACAAGATTCATCGGATCTAACAGCATTGTATGGATAAGTGTTAGTAATACAGTCAAGCTTAAATTTAACCCTTTACCTCATGAATATTTAGTATATTAAAGAAATAATGACTGAATATTAATTCAATTAACTTTTATAATGCATATAATATATTTTACCAAGGCAGAAACTGTAGTTTCTATATAATTCCAGAAGAAAACAATGCAGACCCTGATCAGACAGCTCTTACAGAAGCCATCTGATCTTTGTCTACTCTGTTTGCAGAGGTGTGAAATGGGTTAAAGCAACTACATTTTCAAGAATCAAATTTTCAGAAGTAACAATAAAGGCCAGAAAGTAAAGTGCAACAAAACCAACGGCATCATTAAAGACCTGTGATCTGGATGTTTAACCACCCCATTTGAATATCTTGAATATAAAATCAGAAAAATTATTGCCATGGCTAACAGTATAGAATTTGTAATATGTAAACAAACAAACCAGACCCTGATCAGACTGTAGGAACTATCTGATCTGGGTCTATGTGTTCTCTGTTTGCAAAGATGGAAAATAATGGTTGGATTAAGAATAAAGGCCAACTTTGTGTTTTTACCACACACCCCAACCAGTAGTTTTGGGATGGTCTTTTAACAGGTTTGATACACTCCTACATTCAGAACAAATGTGTCTATGACATAGCAAACCAAGTTTGTTTCACACACAGAAACATATAAAAAATCCATATAAATAAATCATAAACCAAATGAAGATTCGTCTTTTGTGGAAAAATAAATTTTACACAATACTATCTCTTTGTATTCAAAGTAAACCCCTCGGTCGGCGTGAGGTTTACTTGGTTTACTTGATACTGACCTTCAGCACTCTACTGGTGAATTCATGATAATCTTTACCAACACTTTGAATCCAAATGAGACGCTGAGTATCCCAAAATCTCATCAACATTACTTTACATTAGTTATTTACTCCGATATGTTTATCCCTAATAAATATTAGTTTTAGAATTTATTACAACAGTTGAACTTCGATATCTTCAACTTCAACCGACCTTACAAATTACTTCAAGATAACAGAGGTTTGAGTCATCCTATTTCTAATCTGAATAATTTATCAAGTGCACAGCTTAATGCAGGTCAAAAGTAATGCTGAAAGCTCCGCAGGACCTGCATTAAGCTGTTGCATGTGTTTCTAGATATGTGTAGCGATACATTTGAGAACAATTCCGTATTGTAAATTTTGGAAGGACCAAACTTTTTATTTAGTCGGACTTATCCCGAAGTTTGAGTTATCCGAGTTTGAGATATCGAAGTTCAACTGTACATGAATAATCATGGGCTGAAGTTTTATAATAACACATTGACATGGAAACTGCCGTAACAGAAACCTTAAAATGAGATCTACCATCGTATTGCTACATAAGCAAACAAAGCAGGAACTGATCAGTCAGCTCCTACAGGGGCTGTCTGGTCTAGGTCTACTGATCAGTGAGCTCCTACAGGGGCTGTCTGGTCTAGGTCTACTTTGATTACAAAGGTGCCAAAAGTCTTTATGAGGGAAAGGGTTAACACAAGAAATTAATGCATGAAGCAGAATACTCTGCAGACAATAACTGGTTAGGACTCTGCACAGTAAGTAATTGATGTCTGTAAAAAGTATCATCGGTTCCAATATTCAAAGATACTTTTTATTTTATTTATTTTTAACCCTTTCGCTGTTGCATATTCATGTAAGAAATAATGGCATCATGAATATTTATTTTTACTACGGTAAATGAAAACAGATTTATTTACTGATTTACTGATTTGGGTCTACTTTGTTTGCAAGGGCATGAAAAGGTGTTTACATGAGGGAAAGGGTTAAACTGCAGTGTCAAACAGTCTGCAGTGTGACGAGATGCCGAGTTACTGAACATCTCAGCTGGATCCAAACTATTTTTGCATGTTATCGTTATCAGATTTGTTGCAAGCATGCAAATAATGTGCTAAAGGTGCACCAAATATGTGATGCTTAACGCGGCAAGCACTATTGTAGGTCTATGAAACCCTGCACAATAATGAGAAAAATAATGACACCAAAGCTATCACAATACCAGAACCTTGACTATCCTTTCTTTAAAAAAAACGATGAGATAAAATACCACCTTGTGAAGTTCAAAATAAACAGCACTAACATTGGGTCAATTCTTAACAGATAATAAATACAATTATACATGAAAGCTTTAACCTGCAAACATAACATCTATTCACACTAGCTCAGATTCCAATGAACCCTTTACCAAATGGAGACGCCTTATACAACCAGAGTAAACCTTGATCAGACAACTCCTTAGGAACCGTTTGATCTGGGTCTTATCCGTTTGCTTATGGAATAATATACATGTAGATCTGACCCTATACTATGTCATAGTAATGTATGCCATTGTTTTATATAACATAAGAAAAAGTAGTTAAACGATTCATAATGGTCAGAATCTACCACAAATATTAACCCTTTTCTCCATGTATATTCATGTTAATGAACAATGAAATGAGTATTAATCCTTTCAATGTTCTACATTCATGTATGAAATAATTTTCTAGCTGAAGTGTTTATAATGTGAATTTTCAAAGAAACATTTTGTTTGACAAAAACTGTAGAAGCAGATCTATATCATGTCAACAGCAAACAGAGTATACCCTGATCAGGCGGCTTCTACAGGAGTTTTCTGGTCTGGGTGTACTCTTGTTTGCAAAGGTGTAGAAAGGCATATTTATGGAGTAAAGGGTTAATCCAGTAAAGAGTTAAAGGTAATGAATAACTGGTAAAACAAATGGTAAATAGTAACATGGACTGAAGTTTTATGTACATCATAAGTTAAACAAGAAATATGTCCTTTCAAAGAAAACTGTCCCGACTTTCTCAAAAAAAAGTCTTGTGGGAAAAAATGCTGGCTGAAGGATCTGTGAAATTGGTCAAGCCTGATTACCGGTAGATACCCAATACTGTAAAACCTGTCTATAGCATCTCAACTCAAGAGTCTAATTGGTTTCTTAAACCCTTTCCCTCATAGGCTATTTTTAGATACATCTTTGAATAAATCTACCGAAAAGGAGCATTAACTAGAGAAAAGGATTTTTTTTAGAATTTTGTAGTTTGAAATCATTGTGATAAATAGAGCATTTGCTCCTATAGGAGCAAATGCTCTATTTATCACAATGGTTTCACAAAGTGACTTTTACAGTGTCGTCAAAAGTCGTCAATATGAGGGAATGGGTTAAGACAAGGCAAGCTTAACCCTGTACTTCATACTCCTTTACAAACACAGTAGACCCAGATCAGAATGGCTCCTGTAGGAGCTGTCCAATCAGGATCTGCTCTGTTTGTTTATGGAATACCGGTAGTAAAGATCTAATTCTACAGTATCTGAAATAATTTCCCTGTTCACTGGCCATTAAAACATTCAGTTAATGAATAGTAATGAAGTGATAAATTGTATAGTAAATATTCATGAGGTAAAGGGTTAATGATGGACCTACAAAGGGAACTTTGCAATAGTTTTGTTCTGCATTAAGCAGATACTTGTTTTAAAAGATGTGCATGTATATTCATCATGTCAAAGTTTTCAGTAATTTTTTAAGAGGTTCTCATTATTTTGACAATAATTTGCGCAAACGCATCAAAAGGATTCATCTTACAAAATATAAAAAAATATAACTTGATTTTATTTTGTTATTCTTGAAAGGTACTACTCAAACTGACAAAGTAGGCAAAACAAACATTTTTTTTTAAATAAATTTTAACGAATTATAATGATGTATGAACACAGAAACTTTTGACTGACAAAAACTGCAAGACCAGATCTTATACTTCAATAGGTTAACAGAGCAGACTAAGATTGGACGATTCCCGTCTGATCTGTCTCTCATCTGTTTGCAAAGGTGCCAAACTGTGTCTTTATTAGGTAAAGAGTTAACAAAATACACCTCAGAACATCACTTCCTGGTGTACCTAGAGGAAATCAAAGGTGGCTATACTGCAGGAACCCTAAGTGTCTGTCATCTGCTTAAAGTGGACTTTCTCTATTGTTCTTCCAAAAACCATTATCAAAGGGTCAAATAATTTCGATCTTCATGATATATCAGTTGTTCATCTGGTCCAAACTGCTTGCATAGGTAATCACACTTTTGCCACCAGCTTACAGAGTTAACCCTTTTCTCCATAGATATGCCTTTTAACATATTTGCAAAAAGAGCCGACCCCCAACCAGACGGTTCTAGTAGGACACATCTAATCAGGGTCTACTCCGTTTGCTTATAGAATAATATAGACCCGATACGACAGTGTCTACCTGTGTGTATAATGTCATTACAAACATTCATTTAATTAATATTCATGATGTCATTATTTCTCTCATTAATATTCATAAGGTACAGGGTTAAGCAGTAGTCTACACAAGAATGTTGAATCCTCCTGAAAGCCTGGTGAAAAATAGTGTGATAGACGGACATGACAAAAAAACGTGTGACAGACAGAAGGATAGATGAACATATTCCCCAAGTGTCACATTGCTAAAGAAGGTGAAACAAAATATACTAGGATTTGAATTCACAACCACATTCTCACACTTGAGACTTGGTTTCCAGCTTCTACCATTCTAGTATATTTTTGTCACTTTTGAATGTGAGACAAAGTCTATCAGTATACAGTGTAATACGTTATACCCTTTACCTCATTATTCAAGGCAGATTCAATCCCTAACTTGTATTCTTAGTTTCTTATATAAAACTAGTGAATACAATGCTATGGCAAATAGTATAGATTCAGATCTGAAATATCCTGATCAGACAGCTCCTAAACGATCCATCTGATCTGGGTCTAATGGTCTGCCACAATTATTAAAGTTAATACTTCAAAATTACAGTGTCAAACGCTTAACCCTTTCCCTGTTCAATATTCATATTAAAAATAGCGAAATCATGAATATTTATCAGTTATTTTTTATAACAGCACATGTACACATTAACTTTGTATCGATAGAAACTGTAGTCATAACTATTAAAATGTCATGAGCAAACAGAGGAGACCCTGATTATAGGATCGTACAGGATCTGTCTGATCTGGGTCTACTCTGTTTGAAATGGCATTTATATGAGGGAAAGGGTTAAGCTCCTGATCAGACATGACTACTTTGCCTATTATCTGGACCACTACTCTTTGCATAGGTTATCCCTATTTTGCTGCTTATGTGCAAAGAGTAAAGTTAATTAACCCATTACCTCATAGGCTATTTTTAGACCCAACCTCTTTGAATGAATCTACCCAAAAGGAGCATTTATTAAAGAAAAGTAAAGTTTTAGAATTCGGTAGTTTGAAACCATTGTGATAAATAGAGCATTTGCTCCTATAGGAGCAAATGCTCTATTTATCACAATGGTTTCAAGAAGTGGTTATTACAGAGGCGTAGAAAGGCGTATTTATGGAGGAAAGGGTTAATAAAATTGTGTCAGACCCTCAGTGGACAATGTACACAGATCTAGATCAGAAAAACTAGGTTTATGTTCATAACTTTACACCAACAGATTTCTAATTTTATCATCAAATCTGGCCAACACAGTAGACAAGTTTAATCCTTCACTCCATGAATATTCATGTAAGAAATAATGTACATGTATGAATATTAATTAGATGAACCCTTTACCTGTTCAATATTCATGTAAGAAATAATGACATCATGAATATTAGCTGAGTTTTTATAATGACATAAGAAACTGTTGAGTCAATCTTATATAATTTCATATTAAAGCAAACAGAACAGACAATGATCAGACAACTCCTGTATCTTGGTCTACCCTGTTTGTAAAAAACATGAAAAAGCGTTTAAATGAAGGAAAGGGTTAATTATTAACCCTTTCCCCCATAAATACACCTTTCTAAGCCTCTGTAAGTCACCTGTTGAAATCATTGTGATAAATAGAGCATTTGCTCCAATGCTCTATTTATCACAATGGTTTCAAACTATAAAATTCTAAAATTTTCCTTTTCTCCAGTTAATGCTCCTTTTGGGTAGATTCATTCAAAGAGGTTGGGTCTAAAAATAGCCTATGGAGGAAAGGGTTCAAATGGCATATGAACAAGAACATTTTTGGCCATGACAGAAACTACAGAATCCGATCTTTGTAATTTCATAAGCAAACAACGCAGACCCTGATACAGGAGCTGTCTGATCCGAGTATACTGTTTGAAAAGGCATTAAAAGTCATATCTATGGAGTAAAGGGTTAAATGTTGGCTGGTGTTGATCAATCACAGGACATTTCAAACAGTTTTATCTGCCACCAACATCTTCAGGTGCGTCACCTGACTTATTCACAATTGTGTCAGTCTGGACTTTCACTGGGGCCAAAGCTTGATTAGCCAGGGTCAACAAGTTAAGTGCTGCTTCTTTCTCATTCATGCTGTCATCGATCACTAGTTTTGTCTCATTTTCCTCTTCATCCATTTCCACTTCTACAGTAGCACAAGCACCATCAGATTTGCTGTCAGCGTTTCCATTCACTTCAGTTTTTAAAGAAGTTTTTACACTAAACCTATCATTTTCACTGCCATACAAAAACTTGGTCTTTGGTAAATCCTCTTGGGAATTGTTTATATCTGTCACTGCTGGCCCAGAGGCCCCATCCTTATCTTGTTCTGTCCTTGGACAAACAATGTAGCCCGATGAGTACACCATAGGTTTCATCACGTACTGTGTGTTATTTGAGCGAGGCATGACATACATTGGTACACCTGATTGCAGAGTCATTGTTTTCCCATCTGTACCAATTTGGACCTTACTCTCATCTACCTGAGACTCTTGGAGAGAGACTTTAGGTAATCCTAAGTGAGTAGAGTTAGAGTCTAGTTTCACACTATTCTTTACATTTGCAGCACCAGAAACAACCAAATTTGTCACACTGAGATTGGATGGTGGTGTAGATACAGATCGAACTTTTTCCTTGTGTAGGTAATCATGGTCCTTGTACTGCACACAAGCGCCTGTTGCTGCCTGAACAGGACTGGTCACCATATTTTTACTTAAATTGGTCACAACATTTGGCATGAGGGCAGGTGATACAGTCTGCTGTGACTGATGCCCTGCTCCTCCTGACTGAGTTACACTTAGTCCTTGGTTGATCTTTGCTAGAGTCTGTTGAATCTGTGCAGGTGTCAATGTCTGGTTTGCGATCTGAATTTTGCCTTGGGGCATTAATTTTAAGACCCCATCACTTAGGGTCACTGGCACTCCTTGTCCTGTGACAAGCTGACCACCAATACTAAAGAGTAACAATTTCTGGTGTCCTGGACTGGTTTTAGAATTTCCTTCAGTGGAAACTGTGTTGCTGATTGGCTGGTAAGCAGTTGTGTAGTTTTGATGATTGACCTGCCCAAAGGCAATGCCAGGTGTTCCAGGTGCTCGTACCACACTGTCTTGAATCTGTACTGTGCTTTCTATAGGTTTCTTACCATCTACATGGACATTTGAAAATGTGGTGTTAAGATTTTTTACAACATTCAACATATTCGTGCCTTGTGCCTGAGTTACGGCTGCAGTTGCAAGTCTCTGATTTGGTATGTTATACTGGAACACAACCTGTTTAGCTATAGATTCAGTTCTTGGCACAGTGTTCACAGTGGTGACAACTGCTTGTGAGCCAATCTTGACGTCTGTTGCTGACACTCTGTTTGCCAAATTGGCCACTTGCTTTGCTGCACCAGACAGAAATGAGGAAGCATTTCTCTGAAACATTAAATTTGACTTTGTCATCTGGGTGGCCTGAGGTACTGATGTGACAAGGTTGGTAACTTTGCCTGCAACACTCGTTGAGGACAATGGAACTGTGGGACGACTGAGAATAACACCAGCAGATGTTACCAAGTGATTCAACAGAAGAGGATTGACATTGACCATCTGTTGCAGAGCTGGAGTTCCTAGTGAGCTCTGGAGAAGATTAACATTTTGGGTGTTTGGTAAGACTGCTGGACTCTGCAGAGCTACTCCCTGTTGTAGGAGACCAAGCTGGTTTATGACAGGCCCTGTGAGCTGCAAACCACCACCTTGCAGTATGACATTTTGTTGCATGTTCAGCAATGGGGACACTGGGGCCTGGCTTGCAGCTAGTGACTGTGCTGGTGTCAGTACCCCCGACACAGACTGAGGTAGAATAAACCCAGCTCCTACTGCTGGAACTGGTGACTTTGATTCAATATTCCCACGAAGAACAGGAGATTTTAGAGACAATGGCACGCTAAGGACAGGAGATTTGGATGAGGGTAGCCCAAGACCTGAAGACTTGACAGGGGTGGCTGTGAACAAGGCAGTAGACTTGGGCAGAAGTACAGGACTAGTAGAATGAATAAGAGGGGATGACGCATCATGAACAGATTGAGTGGCCATGACATTTCCTACTGGGGTTGTGACAGCTGCCAATGGTTTGATGGACTGAAGAGAAGCTGTAGTTAGTGTATTTTGTGGAGTGGTGACACTCAGCTGCAACAGGCCAGGTTTTTGAGAAACATGTTGCAAAAGTGGACTAGTTCTAGGTACTAGTTGTAACTGGCCTGCAGAGTTCTGTATCAGCTGCATTCCTTGAAGAGGCTGACTTCCAGCTTCTGCTTGCTGAAGTCCAATGTGATTCAGTAAAGCTGGTGAAGACTGGGAGATAGCTGCCTGTGTTTGGGGGACAACCATCCTCTGTGAAGTCAAGTAGCCCATTTGAACAACTCCTTTCGAAGTGAGGACAGTTTGTGGAGGTACTTTTGCCAAGACCTTTTTGCCATCAACATTGTGTATGACTGTTTGCTGGGTTTGTCGGACTGGACTTGATGTGGTCACAACAGCTTTTCCTGATGAAAATGTAACTGACTGAGATGACAAGACAGTATTTGAGTTTGCCACTGACAAAGTAGTTATGCCAGAGTTCTGTGTAACAACCTTTGGAGCCACAGGAATTGGAGATTTCATTGTCTGTATGGTTTTAGTCACATTTCTCCGTGGTCCTATGGAGGGTAATGATGTAGGAGAAGGCACTTTGATATTGACCGTGGGCAGAGTGGTGTTCACACTCGTTACAACAGCTCTCACTGCTGAATCCAGCACAGCTTTGCTCGGAAGTTTAATCAAGGATGGGAGGGTCTTAGCCCCGGCAGCAGTTGTCTGTAGTAACAGAGTATTAAGCTTGGCTGGAGAGATTGAGGTTATAACACACTGCTGCTGAGTGGTGCATGCTACAGATAAAGCATCTAGAGTCTTTGGTATTTCAGTACTGGCACCTAATGAAGAAGCTGCTGATACAACCAGTTTGGGTTGGGCAGTCTGGCCGGAACTGGAACTTGCATTTGATACAGCCATGTTCTCTGCACTGATGCTTGATGCAATGCCTTTCAGTATTACAGAGGAGTTAAGTGGCATTGGAGAAATACCCTGTAATTGTGAGGCTATGCATGGATATGTTGTTGGTGGCAGGAACTTTTCCTCCCCTGATTTTCTCTTATCTAGTAGGTTTCTAACTGTTTCATTGGTTGGGTAACGAGGAGGAGAGGTTGGAGGGAGTATGTTTTTTGCAAGCACATTGAGAGAGATACTACCATCTGGAAGCCTGACAGTTTTACTGACTCTGACAAGGTTTGGTTGGGTCCCACCTGGTATCCCTGTAGGCAGGTTACCAGCAGGCTGCAGCTGGATACCCGGGGGCAGGGTTACGACAGGAGTAACAGGTACTCCTGCCTGAGGTTTTGGTAATATTGGTGTGTTTGTCACTGAGATTAAACCTTTGGACTGTGCACTTGATTTAGTCTGGCAATTTTCTGCATTGTTTTCAACAGTCTGCTGCAATCCAACTTCAGTTTTTTCTACACCTTTAACTGGTGATAACGGCTGCGGTCTCACAGGAGTTATAGTATTTTTTGGCACACTTGTCACATTTCGTGTTTGACCCTCACTCTCCATGGGTATGAAGAGAATACTCTGCTGATTGGGACCTGTCTGTAGCTTGGCTCCTCTTGTTGCCAGAAGCTGTTGGACTACATTGATAGGCAACGTGCTCGCATTGGCAGCATAATATTTTACTTTCCCTTTTGATGTTGCATCTGTAGATGCTGAAGTGTGTGGTGCTATTTTTCTTGGTGTGATCTGTAAATCAGACACCATTTTAGGGGAAGTAATATGACCTTGTAGCGCAACTTTCTGTGGAGTTGTCTGTTGAGGAAGAACTACTGTCTGTGGCGTAGTTTGGCCCTGTAGAACTACTTTCTGTGATGTCGTAGGCTGCTGCAATAGGATGGTTTGAGATGGGGTTTGACTTTGAGACTTCATGACAATATGTGGACCAGCAAGAGGGCCTGCTTGTAAGCTTCCAGTCAGAGCTCCTACACCTGTAAAAACAAAATACAATGAATACTCATACAAGACTCCACCAATTATAAATATTAATTAATGTCATTCTTATCATCAAATATATAGGAAAAATGAAATTTATTGCCATGGAAAACATTATCCGACCTGTATCACAGCAGACCTTGATCCTGTAGCAGTTGCATGATCTAGGTCTACTTTGTTTGCAAACAAACAAACAAGTAAAAGGATCTTCAATGATAAGACTGAGGTTTGACTCTGATGTAAATAAAGTTAATATTGTCCATACTTCATACTTCATGGGAAAAAAACTTCACAATATTAAGGTTTTGGTATTTTTTCAAATGAGCATGTCACTAAGTATGGTGTGATTATGACCTCTCATGGCTTAACCCTTTACCTCATAAATACCTTGTTGTCCCATCAGGGTCTATTCTGTTTGCTTATTGAATTATATATTCTACAGTTTCTGTCATGGCCTAAAAAGCCAGTTTCATATCCCATTATAAAAATTCAGCTGAAAAACCCCTTTTTACATGAATATGTATCAGGTAAAGGGTTAAAAAATTGAAACAATTATGACAGTATATATATGTCGAGTTTGATGAACTTGAAGTAGTATCTCAAGACATTGAAATTATCGCCAATGTTCAAATTTTGCAGCTTCATGTGGCTAGTATGCACATGCCAAGTGTGAAGTCTCTATCTCTAATACATTGTAGTTCAAAAGTTATGGTCAAAGCTTAAGATTTTAGGATTTGACTTTTGATCTTGAATGGCTCCTCTCAAAAGCTGTAGCTTCATGAGACACATACACATGTACAGTGTACATGCAAAGTATGGAACCTCTACCTCTAATGTTCTAATGCAAACAGCCAAGACCAAGATCAAAAAGCTCCTTCATTTGCCAATGAATCTAGAACACTGACCAAGTCAGAAAGGGCCCCACATGGCCAAGACTGTTTATCTATAAACATTCTCAGCCTATTTGGTGTATAAGAGATGAGAAATGTTTGAGTTAAACTTAACCCTTTACCCAATAGCCTGTTTCTAGTTTTGAAGACATATGACCACTTAAAGCAGGTTGAAAGTAAAGCAGAATGCGCCTTAAGGCGCATTCTGCTTTACTTTCAGCCTGCTTTAAGCTACCACCTACTAGGATATAGAAAATATTTATTATGCAATATGTTCATCACTGTATGAATTTGAACTATTTTCTTCAGCGGAGGAATAAATCAAACACGCTAAAAGCCGCTTCTATCAGGTAAAGGGTTAAAGAGGCTAAAATGGCAAATTTTGACTAATTCAGGGGCCACAACTTAAGGTGTCACATGCAATTTAGCTGGTAATCAACCTTGGTCAGTATTTTACACCTATGAACATTCTCTGTAAATTTGGTGAAGATCATATGAAAACTATTTGAGCGTGGACAAAAAAAGCGCGACAGACTGACGGACTAACTGACAGACGCTATAGGGTACCCACACCAAGGTGTGGGGCCCTAATTATATAGATGTAGATCTGATTATTCTAATGAATGTTCATGAAGACATGAATTCTTAAGGGAAAGCTTAATAGAAACAACAGATTTTATTACATTACTATTGCAAAACAGACTCTGATCAGACATTGTATTCAAACATTGAGACTAGTCTTGGTTTACACAGTTTTCAAGTTCAGAAATCTGTTGGGAGTTCATATTCTGATGACAATGACAACATAAAGCTGAGGCTTACCCTTAGCAGATGTCTGTGGGAGTAACTGAAGTACTGAACTTGTTGTGGTGTTGCTGGCGGGTACAACTTTGATACCTGGGGCAGGTGTTGTGGTGTTGCTGGCAGGTACAACTTTGATACCTGGGGCAGTTGTTGTGGATAACAAAGTCTGTATTGTAGGATGTTGTGAGACTGTAGTGGAGACAAGGCCTGGTCCTAGAGGAACTGTCAGTCTTACTGGCTGCTGTCCCGCTGATTGTGAACTCAAAGACTCTGGAGACAGGAATCGGATGTTCTGAAGTCCCTGCAGACTGGATGGATTGCCAGTTCCACTGCCAGATACAATAGGCAGTACACTTGTGAGAACAGTCCGTCCACCTTGTGTTGTCTTTATTAGTATAGGATTTACACCAGAAACTCCACCTGAACTTGCACTTCGTATCTGACGCAGTATGTCTGAGTAATCCACCATCTGGGACTTCCCACTCTGTATGATGACTGGCTGGCTGGTTGTAGGCGTGACTTCACTGGTTACTGTGGTGGCAGGTTCTGACTTGACTACCGATCGTGATTTTTTCACTGCAAATTGGTCCTCTACATTGTTAGGTATAATTCGCCTTTTTCTGAGCCGACCTCTCTGACTAACGTCTATTTCCTCAGGCTCTTCCAATTTGACAGGTGTACTGAAGTATATAATGATCAATGATTCTCTTAACCCTGATACTAAGGGCGACCTGACTTGCATCTGCAAACACCTTGGATACAGATGAGATGACGAGTAACTCGGCGTCTCATCAGGATCCATGCTATTTGACACTCGTTCAACAGTTTCTCAAACTCTTGTACAAATCAGAAGTAAGTAAACAAGAGGGCCATGATGGCCCTGTATCGCTCACCTGGTTTGCTAAGTTTTCTATATAGACATAAGGAAAACAGGCCACCCACCCCACAACGGCGTTATTCAGCTAATGATTATTCCAATCAACTTATTTTGAAATCTAACCATCGGTTGTGTAGAAGAAGAGATTTAAATATTTTTTCTTTTGGTTGCTATCGCAACCAGAGTTCTAAATGGATCCAAACCATTTTAGTTATTTTGGTAGGGGGTTACCTGATGATTACTCCCATCAAATTATTCTGAAATCTGACCCTTGGCTTTAGGGACGAGGAGATTTGAAGATTTTGCTATGTTTTCTGTATAGACACATAAGGAAAACAGGCACGCCCCCCTAGCGGACATGTTGTTTTAGATATTGTCATGGTTTTACCTATTTTGGTAGATAATCACCTACTTATTATTCCCATCAAATTATTTCGAAATCTGACTATCGGTTTTGGAATAGAAGATATTAAAAGAGTAAAAATATTAGAGTTCTAAATGGATCCAATCCATTTTAGCTAATTTGGTAGGGGGTTAACCCTTTCCCTGTTCTGTGTTTATTACAAAATTCACTACCTACTGAATATTCATGGACAAAATAGTTATAATGGCATATGGAAGGTGGAACATTGTAGCAATTTTAGAAAGTAAAGAAACAGATCTTTCAAATTCTGTTAGCAAACAGAGCAGACCCTGATCAGACGACTCCTCTAGGAGGGTCTACTCTATTTGCAAATGTGTAAAAACACGTTTATATGAGGGAAAGGGTTAACTAATGATTACTCCCATCAAATTATTCTGAAATCTGACCCTTGGTTCTATTGAAAAGGAGATTTGTAGATTTTGCTACGTTTTCTCTACAGACATATAAGGAAAACGGGCCCACCCACTAGCAGCCATGTTGTTTTTAGATAATGTCATGGTTTTAGCATGGTTTAATCGTTTTGGAGAAGAGATTTAAATATATTTTCTTTTGGTTGCCATGGCAACCATAGTTCTAAATGGATCCAAACCATTTTGGCTATTTTGGTAGGGGGTACCTTAACATGATTACATGTACTCCCATCAAATTATTCTGAAATCTGACCCTTGGTTTTGGAGAAGAGGAGATTTGAAGATTTTGCTATGTTTTCTATATAGACATATAAGGAAAACAGACCCGCCCCATAGCTGCCATGTTGTTTTAGATATTGTCATGATATTAGCTATTTTGGTAGATAGCGACCTTATGATTATTCCCATCAAATTATTCTGAAATCTGACCATCAGTTTTGTTGAAGACATTTAAATATTTTTCTTTTGGTTGCTACGGCAACCAGATTTCTATATGGATCCAAACCATTTTAACTATTTTGACAGAGGATCACCCAAAGACCATCCTTGGAAACTTTCATTGTATTTGACCTTATAATTTTAGAGGACATATCGTTTGAAACAAAATGTTGATGATGAACGATGTACGACGCACACAGCATGACCCCAGACACATGATGATCACAATAGCTCACTTTGGCACTTTGTGCCAGGTGAGCTAAAAATGCAACAGATCAGAGTTTTGGCAGACATAATTTTTTCAGCATGATAATGATTAAACCCACTAACGATATTAATTGAAGATGAAACTTTTTTCACAGTAATAAAATCAGAATAACCCTTTACTTCAAAACTATTTATGGGGAAATAAATTTTGGAATTTATTTTTGTGGCGGAAAAATTCTCGCTTTTTTAGGATTGACCTGGGGCACGGTAATGATTCATTCCCTTACGCTCAGTTCTGTATTTTATAATAGGTACTTTTATCTACAGGTTCTGCCACTCCGTCGCTATTAAGGTCAATCAATCTTGAAGTGTTCGGCTGGCGACCTGACAAAATTCATGTTTTTTGAGCGACACGCATACGAATCTGTCAAAGTGCATTTTGCTAGGCATTTTCTTATGCGGCTCACTTTTGGCATAGAAATTATATTATAGGTATTGGCGAATCAAGCAGTGTAGCTAGTTTCTGCGAACCCTGGCGATTTATAGAGAACATGGGCGATTTATTGCGAACATTGGCGATTTATAGCGAACATTGGCGATATTTGGCGGACATTAACATGAATATCTGGCGATGGCAATCTCTGGCGAGTTGAAGCGAATTTGGCGGCTAATAAGAACAATTAGGTAGCATTTAAACCCCGGCCCCGGGTCTTTCCTTCAAGGCGGGATTTGTCAGTAAAAAGGTTGTGTAATCTCTACTGGGTCATTTATCCCGGTAGGGAACATGGTTGTGGCCATTTGTATCCACAAAAAACATTGTTATTTTTATAGTCATAATACATCACTAGTCAGTATTCAATTTACGGTTATGTTCAGTTATACATATGTTCATGTTTTACATATCTTTTACATTTGCGTTTTATATTGATATAGTGGCGGCGGAGCACAAAATAAATATTTTATTATCGACATAATGATTTTGTTGAAATTACCGTCATGAAATAATGACATCATGAATATTGATTAATTGAAAGTTTAAGATAGCAATATGAACACAGGAATTTTTGTCTTTTGCAAAAGTTGTAGAATCACATCCATATTATTCTACAAAATAAATAGAGTAGATCCAGATTATATGGCTTCTGTAGGAGTTGTCCGATGTGGGTTTGCTCTGTTTGTAAAGGCTTTAAAAGGTGTATCTACAAAGTAAAGGATTAAAAGCAGACAAAAGCCCTTAACCCTTTCTTCCATAAATACGCCTTTCTACGCCTCTGTAATAACCACTTGTTGAAACCATTGTGATAAATAGAGCATTTGCTCCTAGGAGCAAATGCTCTATTTATCACAATGGTTTCAAACTACAAAATTCTAAAATTTTACTTTTCTCTAGTAATTGCTCCTTTTGGGTAGATTCACTCAGAGGTTGGGTCTAAAAATAGCCCATGGAGGAAAGGGTTAATCACACTTATCAAAGTCTGATCCAAAGAATAATACTTCATAGAAATAGAGGAAAGGAAAACAATCCACACTGATCACCATCGTTATATAGCCAGTCATTGACCTTTTACCTGACAGACACACTATTAGAAACATAAAAATCTTCATTGAACATAAACAGTAGACTGCTAACAGATAATTGTAGATAAAGGTAGAGAAAAATACTTCAGAATGTGTGAATATATCATTTCTCAAATGTTTGAAAACTGACCTTGGTCTGGAGTTACTAGCACTGAGGACTTTTTCTGGCCCAATTTTCTTCTTGTTGACATCATCCTTAGCAGCCTTGTCATTATCTTTACCTTCTGTGGCATCATCTTCGGAGTCCCCAGACTCTGTTTCCTCATCTGCACTGTTCCATTTGCTTTCCTAGGTATACAAAATAATTTCTTACCTCAAAACAAATCCCAGTCATATAACTGAAAAGTGGTAAAGGGCATCCATTACAAACTCCTGGAAGACACTTGCAAAGTGACATATTTTTGATATTAAGGCAGTACATGTAATGCTATGGATCCTATGTGCCAAACTTACACAAATTACGCCTGTACACAGACTTACAATTTAAACATTATCCTGTTATGTTAATTTTGTCACTCACTCAGTAACTCTGCAAATGATATAATGGCCTATACAACTGAAAATGAAACATGGAAATGAAAGTTATATCAAGAAACGAGCATACTTGAAAATTAAGAGATAGCTTTTGTCAAATTTCAGCAATTAACAGCATAATTCTGGATTGTATGAAGCCATCTGACAAGACATCAAACTTGGCTAACATCTGACAAGGTTTGGTCAAAGATCCAATGAAATTTCATAATAACCAGAGGGCCATGATGGCCCTGATATTGCTCACCAGACAATCAGAAGAGAAAATTTTCAAATTTTTGACTACATTGTATACATGTTTCTATAGAAAACTGGCCACCCCTGCAGCGGGGCCAATTTTGACCCCAGGAGCATGATTTATATAACCTGAACATGATGCTATGTGCCAAATACAAAAGCTGAGAACCTTCAAGTTTCAGAGGAGATGTTTTTCTCTATTGAAAACTGGCCATCCCTGGGGCGGGGCCAATTTTGACCTCAGGGGAACAATTTATATAACTTTTGTAGAGGACCTGAACATGATGCTTTGTGCCAAATATGAAAGCTTTCCAGTTTCAGAGGAGAAGTTTTCACTATTTGTTTCTATTGAAAAATGGCCACCCATGGGGTGGGGCCAATTTTGATCCCAGGGGCATAATTAATATAACTTTTGTAGAGGACATGAACATGATGCTATGTGCCAAATATGAAAGCTGAGAACCTTCCAGTTCCAGAGAAGAAGATTTTCAAAGTTTTCACCACATGTTTCTATAGAAAACAAGGCACCCTGGGCGGGGCCAATTATGACCCCCAGACATAATTTATATAACTTTTGAATAGAACATACAGATGATGCTATGTGCCAAAGATGAAAGCTGAGAATCCTGTAGATTCAGAGGAGATGATTTTGAAAGGTTCAAATTGTTAAAGACTGACGACGCAAGACGGACGATTGACATCAGGCAATCACAAAACAAGAGGGCCAGAATGGCCCTGACATCGCTCACCAGGCAATCAGAGGAGAAGATGTTCAAAGTTTTCACTATATGTTTCTAGAGAAAACTAGCCACCCCTGGGGCGGGCCAATTTTGATCAAAGGGGCATAATTTATACAACTTTTGTAGAGGACCTGAACATGATGCTATGTGCCAAATATAAAAGCTGAGAACCTTCGAAAATATTTTCAAATTTGACACTATATGTTTCTATTGCGAACTGGCTACCCCTGGGGCGGGGCCAATTTTGACCCCGGGGGCATAATTTATATAACTCTTGTAGAGGACCTGAACATGATGTTATGTGTCAATTATGAAAGCTGAGAACCTTCCAGTTTCTGAGGAGAAGATTTTCAAAGTTGTCACTATATGTTTCTATTGAGACATGGCTACCCCTGGGGCGGGGCCAATTTTTACCCCTGGGGCATAATTTATATAACTTTTGTAGAGGACCTGAATATGATCCTATGTGCCAAATATGAAAGCTGAGAACGCTGTAGATTCAGAAGAAAAGATTTTCAAAGTTGTCACTATATGTTTCTATTGAAAACTGGCTACCCCTGGGGCGGGGCCAATTTTGACCCCAGGGGCATAATTTATATAACTTTTGTAGAGGACCTGAACATGATGCTATGTGCCAAATATGAAAGGTGAGAACGCTGTAGATTCAGAGGAGAAGATTTTCAAAGTTGTCACTATATGTTTCCACTGAAATCTGGCTACCCCTGGGGCGGGGCCAATTTTGACCCCAGGGCCATAATTTATATAACTTTTGTAGAGGACCTGAACATGATTATATGTGCCAAATATGAAAGCTAAGAACCCTGTATATTCAGAGGAGAAGATTTCCAAAGTTGTCACTATATGTTTCTATTCAAAACTGGCTACCCCTGGGGCGGGGCCAATTTTGACCCCAGGGGCATAATTTATATAACTTTTGTAGAGGACCTGAACATGATGCTATGTGCCAAATATGAAAGCTGAGAACCCTGTAGATTCAGAGAAGAAGATTTTCAAAGTTTTACTATATATTTCAATAGAAAACAAGGCACCCCTGGGGCGGGGCCAATTTTGACCCCAGGGGCAAAATTTATATAACTTTTGTAGAGGACCTAAAGATGATGCTATGTACCAAAGATGAAAGCTGAGAACCCTGTAGATTCAGAGGAGAAGATTTTTAAAGGTTCAAATTGTTGACGCCCGACGACAGACGACGACGGACATCAAGTGATCACAAAAGCTCACCCTGAGCACAAAAGTGCTCTGGTGAGCTAAAAAAAGAGTAAAGTACCTAGTTATAGTCTACTTTCAGTCCGAATGACTGTACATTTACTCCCCTGGAAATTGAGTCATTCGCCTACAATACTGAGCACTGCTAACATATGGCGCAATCATGCAGCCGCAGTACCGGCTAGTGACCCTCACAGGTACCCATTTAACCCCTGGGTGGAGAGGAGGTGAGGGTGGGAGACACTGAAAAGCGTCTCTGAAATTTCCAGGAGGGACCGGGATTTGAACCCCGGACCTCCGGATTGATAGTCAAGCCTATTACCACTAGACCACCGCACACCACAGCACTTTGTCCTAAAGATAAGCGTATAAAAAATTTCATTGTACATTTTATAAGAGAGATTTTACTTTATTTTCACTAGATCCCAGATGGACACTCGGGGAAAGTACTGCATGTGTTGAAGATGCTGTCTCACCTCCTCTTGTGGAAGTTCTACGTAGTTTTCCATTTCCTTCCTGAGGCGTAGACGGGCACGCTTGGTAGCCTGGATCAGCTTGTACTCCCACGGATCAAGTTCCTTCAGCAGGAACTGCAGACGCTCATGCAGGATCACAACATTCCTCTTCCTTGGTGGTGGCCTTGTCACCTGAAAATAGGAGAGTTAAGATTATGTCTTGTCAAGTTTACTGTTACTTAACCCTTTCCTCCATCAATAGTCCATTTTTGAAACCATTGTGATAACCATTTCTCCTAGTGGAGTCATTAGATCTAATTGCACACATCTCAACGACTAACTGTGATTCTTTGTTTATACATGTATGCTGTAGGTTCAGAGTCATGTTAGAATTAGAAATACACAATGCATAATGCATAGTTAAACAATTCTTCAGCATAATAAATACCATAGAGATTGGCAAAGTTGAATGAAAACGAATTAATACGTCAGAGCAATTGATAAAGATGCATACTCAAATACTAAAATCGTTATTTCTCCATCAAACCCTATATTGTGACCACTCTGTGGAATCATCTCGAATCTTTGTAGTACAATTTGTATTAGAGAAACAGTGAGAATAAGCAAATTCGCTGCACTAACATCCCAACCAAACAAATGCTAGGTAACGTTTTTCACAAACAAAAAGCCTTGTGTTCCAAGGTCAATGTCAATGATACTTGCTGTGTCACATTTCATTTAGGTACTAAACATTTACACATAGTTTCATTGAAAAACCCCAAACTGAATGGACAAAAAGGTTACGTTTTTGGCATACAAAAGACCATAATTCTAGTGTCAATGTGAGTTATACTTGCAGGGGTACATTTTTCATATGATCTAAACATTTATACAAAGTCCAAAATATTTCTGAGATATTACTCAGGACAGACAAAACTAGTTTTTTGCAAACAAAGGACTGTAACTCAGCTGTTTCAATGTCAATATAAGTGATATTTGCAAGGCTGCATTTCCTGATGGTACTAAACAAAGTTTCATAGAAAACTGTTTCTGATAAATGACTGTGGACAGACAAAAACATTACATTTTTGTTATAAACATTTCTGGTATTCTATGGTCAATATGAATGATACTTGCACGGCTGCATTTTCTTATGCTACTAAAATTTACAGTTTCAAAGAAGGAACTCAAAACAGATTTTGAGATATGGCTCCTGACAGACAAAAAGGTTACACTTTAGGCAAACAATTAGTGTTCCAAGTTCAATGTGAATGATATTTGCAGGGCCACATTTCCTTATGCTACTTAACATTTACATTTACAGTTAAGTTTCAAAGAAAAACTCCAAACTGTTTCCGAGATATGACTGTGGGACATACGGTATAGCTCAAACAATTTGACATGGACCCTGACCTACTTAATTTGCATAAATAAAAATTCGTAACATTTCTATTTTTATCATCGGCTTTGCACGGCTTTATTCTCGGCACGTGTCCTGGTAAGCAACTGTGCATGGACACACTCATGATTGTATGGTTTACATATACACGGGCTATCGCTCTCCCATAATTTCAGCGAGAACAGATTTCACGATTTATAGGCATAGTTTTATTTATACAGCGTCATCTCTCTCATTACGTATTCTGCATATAGGTGAGGGTCCTGGTCAGATTGTTTGAGCTATACACTCCAAAACTATATCCCTCCACCTTCAGCGGGGGATAACAATGACATAACTGTCAAAAAACTAAACAGATATGATGTTTCTTTTGTATATATTTATAGTACATGCATTTATTTTCTTAATCCTTTCCTCCATAATATTGCCCTTTTCATTTTTGCAAATTGAGAAAACTTAGATCTGAGCTGGGTCTGCTCTGTTTGCTTATGGGATTAAATATAGATCTGATTCCACAGTTACTGCCTTGGCAGAAATTTCCTGTGTTCATGTCATTTTAAAAAATTGTCTAATTGAATATTCATGACATCATTATTACTTACATGAATATTCATGAGGAAAAGGGTAAATAGTCCCTAAGTACACAGCTGTAAGCAGCTGCCAGTACAAAAGTACCAGTCAACAACTACTTTGAAATACAGTAAAATTCCTCTAAACAGAATGTTAAAAGTAGTATCAGTGGTGGTGCGGTGGTCTAGTAGTAACACCCTTGACTACCAATCTGGAGGTCCGGAGTTCAAATCCCAGTCCCTCCCGGAATTTACAGAGGCCCTTTTCTGTGTCTCCCACCCACACAGAGTCTGAGAAAAACTGTCTGTGAAGCGTGAAGTGCCCGAAAAGTAGTCAATAGCCCACATTGTCAATAGCCCACTTGTGACACGGCTTGCCACTGGGAGTCCAAAAGAACCTAGCCATGATTGAAAAATAGCTGTGTGTGTGTGATAAGTGCAGAGTAGATTCCTTCAGCATATGAAGAGGCAGTCTATCCGATCATGGGTGCGAAAACATTTGGGGAGCAATGACTAGGAGGGCCAACTCAGAGAGAAAACCGCGGAGACGGAATCACGAGTAACCATGTACGACATTGAGTATGAATATGCATGGAACGAGTATGACGCATAGCGGTGAGCCAGCAGAGGTGATTGTGGGCTAAGGGCGAAACTCGGGCATGAATACGCCGCAGGCAAGAAAAAAATTAAGTAGTATAAGTGTTGGTCTATCAGACAGGTGACAGCTTAAATCTGGTTGAAAATCATGCAAAAAGCTCCCAAAGGATTAAGCATTAAGCAGTCACCAGCCTAAATTGTTTTTATTAGAATTCCGATTTAGAGGGGTTGTACTCTACAGAATCTGATTAGTTATTTGTCAGTAGGATGAAACTAGTTAGCATTATTTGAGCTACTCTCCAAGAGAAGCATAGCAAACATTGTAGACCTAGATCAAACATCACATCTATAGCATTGCAAACATTGTAGACCCAGATCAAACATCACATCTATAGCATTGCAAACATCGTAGACCCAGATCAAACATCACATCTATCATTCTATGATGATATATCAGATCAAACTTAATGTTGTGTGGAGAACAAAGTACTACATTCTTATGAGTGACAAACAGTGCAAAAGATTTAAAATAAACTTAAGAGATAGTCTCTACTTGCAACAAGAGCACTGCATGCGAGTGCCATCATTAGTCTGTCACAACATTTTAAGTTTTTATTTGCCTGAGTCCATAAAGGGGCATAATTTTGTAAAAGGTTATGGCCCTTGTTCAGATTGTAGGCCTTGTGATGGTGAACAAGTGTGTGAAGTTTCATAAGATTTGCATGAATAGTAAAGAGGCAATAGCCAACGTTTTCCAGGCGGCCACAACTATGCGGACGACAATGACAACGCAGACGCCGGACTAACGACAATAGCTCTTTTTTTTCTCCGAAACAGACTAGCTAAAAATGCCTAAAACTTACATAAAATGTTCAAATGTTAAATATTGAAAACCCCGTTATTATTTTCTGATGTATTAGTATTCATTCAGGTTGTGTTTTACTTTCATAGCTGAATTTCATAGGCTGACAATATTTAATTATACATTACTATTCTTTCTTAAATTAATATTTAACAGGGAATCATGAGAATAATCTATTGGGTGTAGGAGATATGAACTTGTTCCTGAAACAAGAGCCCAACCACTAACCTGACCTTGTAATCTTGACCTTGAACAGCTGAAAACTCTGTCCTGCACATCAGCTTACTCAGAAATTACCCATGGGGATTAAGGGATATTGACTAAACATGAGATATAAGGATTTTACCTTTGATCTAATGTCATGACCTAAGCCTTGAACTTTCCCAGCTAAAATATAAGTTCTGTACATCATCTTATTAAGCTAAACATTTTAGTAAGTTTCATGAATTCACCACCCATTGAGTTTAATGAGATACAGAGTGAATGCAAAACATGTGACCCAACCTTCAGCCTGACCCTGTGAACTTGACCATGTGCTGGCACAACTGAAACCTGTGTTCTACATGTCATTTTGTTGAGATTATCATGTCCAGATAGTCATCAGCCCAGTGCTGTATGAAACTCAAAATATACCAAGCACATCAATTAATCCATGGTGATATCATATACCAACTTTTATCAACATAATCTTCAAAACTGGAAATTTGCTGCACAAAATTGTAAATGTTGAACATTACAGTCCATATGCCTAGACCTGACCAACAGTCCATCCAAACCATCCTGACCCATCATCCACCAAAACCATTAGGGCAACTCCTATCAATGCTCAGCCAAACAAATTTGATTCAGGTATAAATTTTAACAGCATGTAATGTTCAGAGCAGTTCAAGTAAGATATATCAGGTCAAACCTGGTCTTTCTTGCCGCGTCTAAAGACAATAGGTTCTGGCTCGGCAAATTCAGCTGTGAGCTCCCGCAGCCCTTCTACACTGTCTGCCACTAGAACAAACTGGCTAGCGTCTGGCACCTGTGAAAAACAGTAATGAAAACAATTGTCAACCGTTTGATGCAAACATAAACATCCAACAGAAAACAAACATGCCTTACAGTTATCTTAACTCTTATCCTGCTGTAAAAATATGTCTGTGAAAAAATTGTTCTGGTGCAATTTTGACTACATTCGATCCATGCAATTTGAAAACAACTAAAATCCTGATGAGAGACCGAGTTACTCAGTGTCTCATCTGGATCCAAGCTGTTTGCAAATGTGGATAGTCATGGATATGGGTTAAAGTAAACTTTCTAAACATGTGAAGAAAACTTGGCATCAAGCTATTTCCTCTTACTTCATTATGACCTGGCAACAAATTATTTCCACTTACTTCAATCTGACCTGGGAACAAATAATTTTTGCTTACTTCATTCTGTTTTATAGAGTTAAACACAATGCTTTAGTATAATGTTCAAGAAACCTGTACCTTTTCTTCTTCATCCTCTTCTTCACTTTCTTCCTCTTTAATATCTTCCTTAATGTCCTCTTTATTTTCCTGATCATTGGTACTATCAGGTGATTCCAGCTTTATGTCAGTCACAGATTCAGTTTTTACTGCTTCCTCTCCACTCTCATTGTTTCTAGGATATGTATCATTATTATCTTCTTGTTTCTCAACCTTAACTTTGATCTCCTGTCTTGCTTCTCTTGTATCTCCTTCTGGCTCATTACCAAAATCAAAATCTGTATCAGTTGTACAATGTTCCTCTTTCACTTTTACATCATTAACTTGAACTGTAAAGTCAGGAGGTCTAAAAACAGTTTCAAACCCAGTTCTAACTTCATCCTCTTCTACTGCATCCATTGGTTCTTCCTTTATATCTACATCTTTGTAAGTTACATTTTCTAGAATGCCCTCTGATTTAATCTCATTAAATGTTTGTTTCACTGAACTTTGACCATGTCCCATTTCATTTCTACAATTCAAAGTACTTTGTTCCAATGATTTTTGTTGATCTGTTGTTAGTTCAGCAGACAACTGGTGGTTGTCAAGGTCATGATTAGTTTCTGGAATGTTATGAGTCTTCTCACACTTTTCCCTTGAAGGGGCATTACCTAAGTCAAGAGATCTTGTACCTGTATCACATTCTGACTGGGTATTTTGATAATTTGATTCACCATAAGAAACATCTACGGTTTTCTCTGCAAGATCATCCTGTGGTTTGGTTTCTATATTGCCAGTTTCTAATTCCTCACAATCTGAAATGTAGTTGGCACTTTCACTCATTCCAGATTGATCAGATCTACCCGTATTATTCACTTCAACACTGTCAACATCCATTATACAAGTATCTTTCTCATCCTTGACACTTTCACTACCCATATCTACACACACACTATTTACAGAACTTCTTTCACTGATTCTCCCCTTATTTATTTCCATACCAAGAGTATCATTGTTTTCAGAT
Source organism: Azorinus chamasolen (assembly GCA_963576725.1). Taxonomy (NCBI): domain Eukaryota; kingdom Metazoa; phylum Mollusca; class Bivalvia; order Cardiida; family Solecurtidae; genus Azorinus; species Azorinus chamasolen. The sequence goes on along the minus strand of OY755246.1, from coordinate 28,101,312 downwards.
CGATCAAATTTGTCACTGTGACTTTGTGTTGTAACATTAATTTCCCTTGGCAAACTTTTGCAGGTTTTGTGATGGCCAGTTTCCCATGCATCAAATGTTTTGTGTTCAATACAACCTGACTGTACTGTTTTATCAACAAGCTGCTCATTTTTATCATCATTTTCATAAATACCTTCACTAGATTCATTTGCATCATCTGCAGAATCTGAAGCTGTTGAATTTCTTGTCCTTTCAAGATCACTGCTGTTGCCATTACACACTAGTTTTTGTTTGTCTGTTTCTACATTTTTCTCTCCACCCCCTGCACCTGGTCTGACTGAAACAGCTGTATCAGTGACTTGACAGGTGCAACTTTGGTCAGAAGTCAAATTTTTAAACAGAGAATCAGTTTCACTTTCGCTCGCTTTATGCTCAACCAGTTTGGAAGTAGTGAATAGACCATGTATATCACAGCTGTTGCTTTCCTCCCCAGTGTCACTTGACACAGAGTTCTCATGCTGCAGGATTCGACTCCTCCAGATCCCTGAATTACTGTTCTCTCCAAAAGCACTTGAGTTGGACGTAGTGGAATTCTCATCAAATAGGAAACTAGTTAAATCTCTTGTGGCTCTAAGAGGAGGAATATTTTTAAATCTAGTCCGATTACGGCCACTTCTCCTCAGTCCAAAGTCAGAGTCATCAATGAGAGGACTTGCTTCTCTTGAAGCATCACTTGACTTGTCCAGTTTAGAGCTACGTCTAAGACCTAGCTGGAGATCAGATGGTGTTGGATAGGGACTAGACTCACGAGAACAGTCCCGTGAACTCTGTGTACTGTTACTATCACTTCTATCACAATATGGAATAGTTGCATCACTCCCTGAACTTAACCTGTCCTCAGATTTTGTATCAATATCTGCACTACTGAGATCATTTCTGTCACTCTCCCCATCATCCTTCTCAGCACTTTCCTCAACTTCTGTGGTTGTTTCATTGTTAGTGTCCTCATCATCACTACCAGAACTACAGCTTTCAGAGTTATCTCCATAATTCAGTGGTACCACACTTCTTGGAGTCTGAAACAATAATTCTATAAACATGTTTCACTGAATTCAGAGGAACATAAGAATTAAAGGTTAATTGAATAATACTCTTCAAAAATAACAGTATCCATTTAAACATACCTGTATTGGGTATTAAAAGTTTGCCTAGTATAATTGCAAATGAACCGTTACTCATAGTTTACCTTCAAGCTTAATGTCAAGCAAATGTGTCCATGTACATATATAAAATAATCACTGACTTATTTATTATGAAATGGCCGCAAGACAATAAAACCTATATTATATGGCAAACTACTGAAATGCTGATCGGTCTGTCTAACCAGATTTGGCTGGTTTATTATTGCCCTTTACAAGCACTTGATTGGGTTTTGTTATAGAAAGATTTGAAATTAATTGAGTATAAATTTTGGAAAATTTCTATTGAGTAATCACTCATATACACAGCTTATCTGTTCCTCTGTAATTATAATTTAAAAACTTATACTTCTGAAAATTTACCCTTTACTCCATATATATTCATGTTAGAAATACAAATGTAATGACATCATGAATATTAATTTGTCAATAAGCAAACAGAGTAGACCCTGATCAGACAGCTCCTATACCATCTGATCTGGGTTTACTCTGTTGCGAAAGCATTAACGTGCGTATTTATAATGTAAAGGGTTAATACTAACATACTAACAACCATCTCAAAACTAAGCAGACTGAAAAACATAACCCATTACTTAATGAATATTCATGTATACAGTAAGAAATTATGACTGTATGAATATTGATTAGCTGAAGTTTTATATGGCACATGAACATTGGAAGTCTTGGCCATGACAGAACTATATTAATCAATAAGCAAACAGAACAGATTTGATCAGAAATCTCCTACAAAGTTGTCTGATCTGAGTTAACTGTGTTTGTAAATGCACAAAAAAGTGCATCTTTATCAATTAACTCATTCGCTGCCAATGTTGCATCTGCGATTACCTATGCAAACAGTTTGGTTCCAGATGAGACACCAAGTAACTAAGCATCTCATCAGGATTCAAATTGTTTGTTATTGTGACCATGTTTTTGTAACAAAAATGAAGAAAACAAAAAAATGAAAATGGTAGCAGACGACAAAGTAAGCAGACAACAGAATTTGGCAGCGAATGAGTTAAAGAATAAAGAGGATTTTTTTTCTATCTAGACACCCATCTTACACCTGTTGAATTATGAATTTTGGCACCATTTTAATAGCTTGTGTTAGACCGAAATAGTTGAAAGTAGTGCAGACCCTGAAGAAGCCATTTTTATCTGGATTTGCACTACAGTATAACGGCATTATTTTGGCACTCCTTCTTCCAACACACCAGCTATTCCAAGGGAATTTTCAAGTCTCAACTCAAATTCTATCAAATTTTATAAAAGACATGGTTATCCGTGTTAATCCAAACACCGATAACATATAGAACATAGCATTATACAATGAAAGAGTGTTCGAAGAAACCAGCAGCAACACTAGAAGCCCCCTTATCTGGATATACACTGTTTGCAAATTCCAGTACACTTGCTTCCCACATTCAAAGGGTAGATATTTCTCAATAATAATAAGATCTGTATGGAATTGATATGTCAATTGTTTGTCAATATCAAGATAATTCCAGCTATGATATCTATGTATAAAACATTGTTAATAGAACAAAAGCTTTTATAAGGCAACCTGTCAGTCTAATAGTACCATGAAAGACAAACTCAAGATTTGGAATCTTAGCATACCTGTCTAAGTCTACTTGGCCTTGACCTTTGAGGGGACTGGACTGGGGACAACTTCTCTGGTTTCTTCAATTTCTTCTTCTTTTTTAACTTGACCTTCTTCACAGGAGGTGGTTTGTACACAAAAGGATACTGAAAATGAAATACTGCATGTTTGTTATCTTTAAAAACTTGTATAACTTATACATAACTCTCTACCTCATGAATATTCATGTAAGAAATGATAACTATGAATATTGATTAGATGAATTTTTATGACAGCACAGGATAGTTTGGTTATTGCAGATACAGTAGAATCAGATGTATATTATTCCCTAAGCAAACAGACCCTGATCAGATGACTCCTCAGCTGGTTTTCAAAAACATTAAAAGACATCTCTGTCAGGTAACGGATAAACCAAGAATTAAAGTTATGCAATAAGCTCCTTAACCGTTTCCCTCATATAAACACTTTACTTATGCATTTGCAAGCAGAGTAGACCCAGATCAGACGGCTCCTATAGGAGCCGTCTGATCAGGGTCTGCTCTGTTTGCTAATGGAAATTGATAGTTCTGTTTCTTTACTTTCTAAAATGGCTACAATGTTCCTCCTTCCATATCTTATTATAACTATTTTGTCCATGAATATTCAGTAGGTACTGAAATGGGGAATAAACATGGAACAGGGAAAGGGTTAATGCGTTTTCTGCTTGACATTAACTCTGTATTAACCCTTCATTCCATAAACAAGAGGGCCATGATGGCCCTGATATCGCTCACCAGACAATCAGAGGAGAACATTTTCAAAGTTTTCACTATATGTTTCTATTGAAAAATGGTCACCCCTGGGGCGGGTCTCATTTGACCCCAGGGGCATAATTTCTATAATTTTAATAGAAGACCTCAACACGATGCTATGTGCCAAATATGAAAGCTGAGAACCTTAAATCAAGGGCCATAAATCTTGACATTCCTGAAACAATCTTGCTGGATATTAAACTTGGCCTAGATATTATAGCCATAAACATTTAAAGATGGTTTGGTGAAGATTCCATGAGATGTTTTTGACTTAATAGAGAGAGCATCAAGGTTAAACATTTTTAGACGGTTGGTGAAGGTTGGATTAGACGTTTTTGACTTAGAGAGTGGACAAGGCTAAAATGGCCAAATTTGGATAAATCAAGGGCCATAACTCTGAAGTTCATGAAACAATCTTGCTAGATATCGAACTTGGCCTAGATATTCTGGCCATAAACATTTTTATTAGGTTTGGTGAAAATTTGATGAGAACTTTTTGAATTAGAGAGTGGATAAGATTTTGTGACATAGGGACAGACAGATGAAAAGGAGTAAATCAATATGTCTCCCACACCACTATGCGGTGGGAGACATAATAATGACATAACAAATATTTGTATAATAGCTTTTGAACACAGGAATGTTTTGGCTATAGCAGAAACTATAGAATCAGATCTATATTATTCTATAAGCAAACAGAGCAGACCCTGAAAATTGGCTAGCACAGCAAAGGTGTCAAAAGGTGTCTCTATCAGGTAAGGGTTAAATATAAAATGAATATCACGCCAATATCAGCATCTCATTATGATCCAAACTTGTTTGACACTGATATGAATGGTACAAAGTCTGCTTCACAATCTGAATTAAAAACATATTCAATCAATACAAACATTTTTCGAGGCTAAAAGTTAAAAATTCTACTGATTTTTAACTTTTTGTTGAAATTTACAAGCCAATAATTACCTTCCTTTTGTTGTTAAATGGGTCTGGTTTGATTTCAATTTTAGGATATTTGAATGGTGCCTGTCTATATATGCGTAAGTCTGCTCCACAGAACTGGGGAAAATGTATGTACCGCTGACCCTCTGCATCTGTACCAAGAACGTATTCACGCTGATCAGCAAATGGCTGTAACTCTATTGTCTCTCGCAGGGACTCCTGAGTTTGCTACAAAATTGGATTTAAAGATCATATTATTCAAGTTTTGAAATGGACTGATTAACAGCCATAGCCAATGTATGTCTGCTCAAGTAAAAAAGATCATTGTTCGTCATTAAATAAAACATGACGGCATGCGGCGCCAACGCTCATCTGATTTGGTGCTTGTCCAGCTAAATTAAAAAAACATTTAAAAAAACACAATGGTCAGTAACTCCAAAATTTTGAAATCAAGAGTTCCTATGGTGATACCTCTTATACTTTTTGAGTAATGAGCTGCATTAAAGTTTTTACACGCCGCCGCCGCCAACAACGCCAACACCCACAACCCAGTGATCACAATAGCTTGACTTTTCTTCGAAACAGACGAGCTAAAAATGTTTGTCTATGTGGCAGTCAAGATTTATAATCCACATCAAGTCCACACTTACTTTCTGCACACAGTCTGTAAAAAGATGTTCTCATAGTTATTTTACTTCTGTTTCTCTTCAAAAATACAATAAAATAAAGGTCTGTTTTTGTCAGCATGAGTTGTTGTTCTTTCAGAGATACATGCAAAAATGACAAAAAGGGTTAGGGTTTATTCCAAGTTCAAGGGGAGATAATTCTGCAATGTCCAGAGGTAAACACATGAAATTTGTGTCTTGCACATCTTCCATGCGTAATTATTCTGCATACCAAATATAAATTCAATTACTTTAAAACTGAAGGAGGAGTTCGCGACACCAACTACCTATGCTCAAATGCGGACGGACGGACCGACTATCCGACCGACCTACTGACCAACCGTCGGACGGGGTGGTTCCATTACATCCCCTTAAACAAGTTTGTGGGGTATAATGACATCATGAATATTATTTTTTATTGATGAAGACTGTAGAATCGAATCTATTTTATTTCATAAAGTTCATCTGGAAGCTTTCTACATGACTTTCATTCTTCATTAACCGTTTTCATATAAATGCTTTGTAATACTTTGCAAACAGAGAAGACCTAGATCAGATGAGGAGCTGTTTGATCAGGGTTTGCTGTGTTTGCGTACAAAATTATAATAGATCTGACTCTACAGGCTGTACCAATACCAAAACATCCTTACTTACGCCATTATAAAAATTCAGCTAATAAATATTCATGATGTCATTATTTCCAGGCTGGCCTGTTTATGGCATCTACACAGGTCCGTTAAAAGAACCCATAAACAATGCAAAATAGTTTTATCCAATTTTGGGGATTCCCAATAAATGCCAAATTTTGATCAAAATGCTAACAAAATGTGTTTGTGAAACACTAGAATAAAAACAATGTGCCCCTCCTTTTTTTTTTTTTTTTTTTTTTTTTGGGGGGGGAGAGAAGGAAGGGGGAGGGGGAAAGGGGGGAGAGAAACATAAAAATAAATCAAAATTCCCAATTAACAAGATGTGTTTCCGAAACACTATGCCCCTGATATGACCTTTTACCTGAAGGATGACCTTGACCTTAACCTTGACATGCCACCCTTCAAAATGTGCAACTTCATGAGATACACATGCCAAATATCAAGTCTATTGGTTCAAAAGTTATGGCTATTGTTAAGGTCGGTGATTTGACTATACCTCAATTTGACCTCTGACCTTGACATGTCACCCCTCAAATGTGTGGCTTTATGAGATACATATGCATGCCAAAAATCAAGTCTCTATCTGTATTAACTCAAAAGTTACGACCAATGTTAAAGTTGGTGACAAACAAAGAAACAGACAGGGCAAAAACAATATAACCCCCCCCCCATCGGGGGGCATAATATTAGATCTGGGTCCTCTTTTTTGCAAAGGTGAAAAAAGGCATATGCATGTACATGTATATGGTTAAAACAGGTGTTTCAAGGTGTTTTTACATACCAAGAGATGATCACAGAGGCCCTTCACAAGCCATACCCTCTTGTAGTAACTAAGCTCATGGTACTTCTTCTTCTCCAATGGATTTTTCTTACCTAAAAAGATAATAAATTGTTAGTGGTACCGACAAAATTATCTATCTTCGGTTACTGACTACCCCTCTTTCGAGTGTTACAGTCAGAAAAGTGCATGTCAGTGTTAGTAAAGAAAAGTAAGAGTTTAAGAAACCTGGCAATAGATAATGTCAGGTAGGGCGGAGCTTAAGAATAAGTCTTGGGTTTAAAATGTTACTGAGTGTAGGAAGAATAAAAGGGTAGTTTAAAAAAACATTGCTCTCAAGACCAGTACTGAATGTTTACTACTGCACTCTTGAACTGATCCAGATCAGAGAGGGTAGCAATTCCACAAGGAAGCTGATTCCATAACCTGATACAATGGGGGTAAAAGGAGAACTTATGGTCATCTGATCTTACTTGGATTAGCCTGAGGGAAAGTGGATGCATGTGTCGGGTAATGTGTGTAGGTGTGTGAATGTATGGTGGGAGTGTGATTGCTACAATGTTATGGTACATTTTATAAAATATGATAAGGCGAAAGTCTAATCTCCGCTGTTCTAATGATCTCCAGTTCAAATCTTTAAGCATGGCTGTGACACTCGAAAGAGTAGAAAAGTCATTATTTACAAAAAAATGGTATATGTCTATAATAAATAAACCTTTAAATCTATAAATCTATAAACCTTTCCCTGTTAAATATTCATGTAAGAAATAATTACATCATGAATATTTATTGCCTAAATTTTTATGATGGCTTATGTACAAAGGATGTTTTATTGTAGAAACTGTAGAGACAGATCTATAATAATTTCATATTAATCAAACATCTAGCAGACTCGAATCAGACGGCTCCTATATGAGCTGTCAGATCAACTGAGTTTACTGTCTGCAAAAGCGTACAAAAAGCATTTCATTTATATAAGGGAAAGCGTTCAACCTGTACTCGTTGACTTCTGTATTATCTTCATGGCAGACTCTGTCCATTATGAACATTGATTAATTCATTCATATTGTTATATTAAACAAGTGTATACATAGCTGTGCAAAAAAGTATAGAATTAGATCTAAGATATTCTAGAAACAAACATTGCCATCTGTTTCCAAAGGTATCAAAAGGTATCTCAGTGGGTTAAAGAAATAACTTGAAACGTACACGCCAGACTAACTTTATACAAGGACTCTAATATGTAGAGAAAGATTGCACTGTTTGTATTTGCTTGTATTTTGTGTATTCTATATTATTTCATCGTCTACAACTGGGAATTATTTCTGTCATTTTATTTCAAAAGCCTTTCATGCATAACTTAACTGAAACAAGAGATGTTTGTAAAACATGTATACCCCACCCCCAGATCCCCTGACCTTTGATCTAGTGACCTCAACAACTATACGGGTCATCTAGTGGTCATGACTAACCACCACAGCAACTTTGAAGATCCTAAGCCAAATCACTGACCAGTAATTAATCGGAAACCATTTCACAAGTTAAGGTCATGGTGACCTTGATCTTTGACCTAGAGACCTCAAAAACAATAGGGGTCATCTTGTAGTCATCAACAACCACCAAAGCTACTCTGAAGATCCCAAACCAAACCATTGAGCAGTTATTGATCTGAAACCATTTCACCAGTTAAGGCCATGGTGACCTAGAATTTTGACCTAGTCAACTCAAAAACTATAGGGGTCATCTAGTGGTCATGACCAACCACCACAGCAAGTTTGAAGACCCTAAGCCAAACTATTGAGCAGTTATTAATCGGAAACCATTTCATCAGTTAAGGTCATGGTGACCTTGACCTTTGATCTAGTGACTCAAGAACAATTGGGGTCATATAGTGGTCATGACCAACCATCACAGCAAGTTTGAAGATCCTAAGCCAAACCTTTGAGCAGTTATTGATCGGAAACCATTTCAACAGTTAAGGTCATGGTGACCTTGACCTTTGACCTCAAAAACAATAGGGGTCATCTAAGGTCATGACCAACCACCACAGCAAGTTTGAAGATCTTAAACCAAACCCTTGAGCAGTTATTGATCAGAAACCATTTTACCAGTTAAGGTCATGGTGACCTTGACCTTTGACCTAATTACCACAAAAAATATAGGGATCATCTAGTGGTCATGACCAACCACAACAGCAAGTTTGAAGATCCTAAGCCAAACCCTTGAGCAGTTATTGATCGTAAACCATTTCACCAGTTAAGGTCATGGTGACCTTGACCTTTTACCTAGTGACCTCAAAAACAATAGGTATCATCTAGTGGTCATGACCAACCACCACAGTAAGTCTCAAGATCCTAAAGCAAAGCCTTGAGCAGTTATTGATCGGGAACAATTTCACCAGTTAAGGTCATGGTGACCTTGACCTTTGACCTCAAAAACAATAGGGGTCATCTAGTGGTCATGACCAACCACCGCAGCAAGTTTGAAGATTCTACGCCAAGCCAGTTATTAGTTATCGATCGGAAACCATCAATCTACCAACCGACCAACAGGTGCAAAGCAACATACCCCCATCTTTTCAAAAGGGGAGTATAAAAAGGGAAGATTATTTTGTAATGTGCAATGCCAGTGTTACATTTCTTATATGTGACACACTGTCTACTACTGGGTAATGTTTCTGCCAAATTATTTACAAAATGCTTTATGCACAACAAAGTTACAGAGAAGAAGGGAATTTTGGTAGCAGAATCAGCAGAGGGAGGACAATTCAATAACGAGCAATGACAGAATTACTGATCTTGTAGGAGACACACAATCTACTATTGGTAATATTTCTGTCAAATAAATTCCAAATTGCATCATGCATTAAAGTAACAGAGTTGATTGGATTTTGCTAACAGAACTCAGAAAAGGGGAAATTGTTGATTAACAGGAAATGACAGTTCTATGGTTCTTGTACGTGGCACATCGTCTAATATTAAGTAACAGAGTGGAAGGGAATTGTTCACAGACAGAAGCCCCACACAAGAACATAATCAAGGCATAGAATAAAACCTGGATGATGCTAGAGTTATGGTTCTTACATGCAGCACATGACTAAGACATGTCCCAAATTATATTGGAATCTAATACTCAATCTATCTATGCAAAATAGTGTAATGGCCCAGACAAAGAAAACAAAATTTAAAAAGGGAAATAATCGAAAATATTTGATGATAGAGTTACATTATTATTTGTGACACACAGTCCAGTCGTAACTAAGACATACACTGTTACATACTGAAATTTGCCCATGCAAAATAAAGTACTAGACAAAATTGTAGACACACAGACACAAATATTCAAATTTACTGATAGTACGTAGATTTGATAAAAATGTACTCACCAACAACTTCAAAAAACTGTTCATCAAATCCAAGCTTCATACAGGCCTGCAGAAAAACAGACAAAACATATTTAAGTATTGTAAGTGATCATCAGTCTATGCCTGATCATGATCTACAGTGGTGAACCAAACAGTGTCAATCATGTCACGTTTTACAATTGTAAAAAAATCAACTATAAAAGTCCCATATCGTAAAGCAAGTTTGCTTAACCCTTGACTCAATGAATATTCACGAAAGAAACAAGATGTGTTTGTGAAACACTATGCCCCGATATGACCTTGACCTTAAAACATCACCCCTAAAAATGTTTGCCTCCATAAGTGCCACATGCCTGCAAAGTTTGAAGGATGTATGTTGAATGATGACAAAAAGTTATTGTCAATATAAATTTGACCTTGATGTATGACCTTGGCCTTAATAAGTCACCCCTTAAATGTCTGCCTCAATAAGTTGCATATGCATGCCAAGTTTAAAGGATGTATGCTGAACAATAACAAAATTATCCCCTATCTAAATTTGACACATAATTTGACCTTTGACCTTGATATATGACCTTGACGGATGTATGTTGCATGATGACAAAATTATCGTCAATCTAATTTTGACCTTTGACCTTGACATATGACCTTATTTAGTCACCCTAAAAATGTTCACTTCAGTAAGTTGCACATGCATGCCAAGTTTGAAGTATGTATGTGCAATGGCTATAATATTATCGCCAACGTCTACAAATCAACCAACGGTGTGACAGACAGACAGACAGCGCAAAAACAATATGAACCCCTCTCCACACACACCGCTTTGAAGAGGGGGGGGGGATTAATGGGCACAGGAACTGTAGAATCATATCTATATTATATCATAAGCAAACAGAGCAATCCCAGATCAGACTGTTTCATCTGGGTCTACTCTGTTTCCAAAGGCGTAGAAAGGTGCACTTTAACCCTTTCTTTCATGATTATTCATCTGAAATATAATCATAAATGAATATGAATATTCATTAGCTGAATATTATAATAACAGAATGAATAAGGAATTCTTTGATGATGAAAGAAGCTGCAGAATCAGATCCATTAGCTGTCAAAAACAACCAGTGTAGATCCGATGGCTCCGTTTACAAAGGCTTGAAAAGGCATCTATACAAGAAGAAGGGTTAATGACTGACTGACAGAAGTCGTCAGAGTTATTTTAAAAAAAATTCAAGAAAATGTCCGTACACTAAATGTGTTTTATCCATCCATGATTCTACATGTGTCAGCAAAAACTGGTACTGTTTCAACTGCAAATTAGCTAGAGAACAAATAAACAAGTTTCCTTAAGGGAGCAGTCAAACATTTATTTATAACTTACAGAAACAAGAGTGCCATGATGGCCCTTAATCGCTCACCTGGTTACTGTAGACTTATGTATACACTATTTTTCTAAAGATTTAAAAAATGTCCTATGAACACACTGATAAGCCCCGGGACTGGCCATTTAGGTTAAGGGGTCAAAATTTGAACAATCTTGGTAGAAGATCATTAGATGATGCTACATAACAAACATCAAAGGTCTAGGCCTTACAGTTTCTGAGAAGAAGAGTTTAAAGGTTTTCCTATGAAAAACTGATAAGCCCAGGGGCGGCACCATTTTTGGTACGGGGTCATAATTTTAACAATATATGTAGAGGACCATTAGATGATGCTACATACCAAATATCAAAGGCCTAGGGCTTAAATTTCAGGGAGGAAGACTTTTAAAGATTTTTGGTCTGGGGTTATAATTTTAACAGTCTTTGTAGAGGACTATTAGATGATGCTACGTACCAAATATCAAATGTCTAGGCCTTCCAGTTTCAGAGCAGAAGATTTTTAAAGATTTTTAAAGATTTTCCTATGAAAAACTGTTAAAACCAGGGGTGGGCCATATTTGGTCAGGGGTCATAATTTGAACAATCTTTGTAAGGGAATATTAGTATTAGATCATGCTATATACCAAATATCAAAGCTCTAGGCTTTGTGGTTTCAGAGAAGATGATGTTGAAGTAAATTGATGATGACGCAAAATAGGCACGATGCCGGAGACAGCCCCCTCATAATACCTCACCTGGGACAAAGTGCCAGGTGAGCTAAAAAACGAATCACTTCTTTTAGAATTACATCAGTACTTAAAACTTTACAATTTGAAATTACCGGGTATACAGCTCATGAAGATTCACGTAAGAAATAATGACATAATGAATATTAACAATAAAACTTGCTGAATTTATATCCACCGCAAAACAAGTGCCTGCCACAGTATTCAACTGAGTTATTGACTGAACGGACAAAAGGGTTAAGTTTTGGGCAAACAAAGGATCATAACTCTGGTGTTAAAAGGTCAACTTTTTGGCAAAAAAGGACCATAACTTTGGTGTTCACAGGTCAATGTGAGTGATATTTGCATGACCGCGATTCCTAACGGTACTAAGAATATACACAAAGTTCCATAAAAAAAATGAAACCGTTTCTGAGATATGACACTGGATGGATAAAAAGGTTAGTGTTTGGCAAAGGGCCCTAACCCTAGTGTTCCAAGGTCCATATAAGTGATACTTGCAGGGTTGCATTTCTTAATGGCATTTAATATTTACACAGTTTCGTAGTAGTCTTATCAGAGTATGCTCTGTTTACTTATGGGATTGTATTGATCTGATTCCTTAGTTTCTGCCATGGTCAATGTTTCCTGTGTTCATGTACTGGCATAAACAATAATCTGATTAATATTCATCAAGTCATTATTTCTTACATGAATATTCATGGAGTAAAGGGTTAACATTTACACAAAGTTTCATAGAAAAACTCCAAAAAGTTTCCGAGATATGGCTCCGGACAGACAAAAGCTTACATTTTTGGCAAACAAAGGGGCCATAACTCTAATGTTTCAAGGCTAAAGTGAGTGATACTTGAAAAAGTTTAAAAGCTTCTTTACCTTTTCAATGTCCTGGCCACTGTCAGCAAACACCTTGTACCATCCCTGAACTTTGACCCTTAGTTTCTGTTCCCACACCTTGTATGGCATTAGACACTTTTTGTCAATTCTGAAAAAGAAAGGATATTTAATGACACCTAAGCAAAACCGGAGAAATCCAAAAGCAAAACTGTCTTTCCAGATATTTTTCCATTAATGGATCTTACATGAGCAGCCATGGTTTACATCAATTTCAGTAAATGAGTGTTTCAAAAATGATAAAACTTGAAAAAAAGCTTGTTTTTGATAATTTTCGAAAGAATCATTCCATCAACTCTTTTCCTGTTTAATATTCATTTTTAAAATAATGACACCATGAATATTCATTAGCTGATTCTTTATACATGTAATGGCATATGTACACAGGAGTTTTGGGCATTGGTTGAAACTACACAGTCACGTCTATTATGATTAATGAACAAACTGAGCAGACTCTTATCAGATGGCTCCTATAGGAGCAATCTGATCTGGATCTACTCTGTTTGCAATGTGTTGATATGAGGGAAAGGGTTAAACCAAATAGATGTTCACAAACATAAATGTAAGATTCGACGCATAACCAATTAGTTTAAAGGTTTTCTACGAGCAAGGTAAAGCTGTATGTATGAATTTCTTACACAGCCACCATGAATGAAATGTTCACAAATCGAGGGATTGGTGGAAAACTATTCTAACTCCTTCACTTTAGTGAAGGAGTTAGAATAGTTTTGCACCAAGCCCTCGAAATAGCCTTTTTATACCTTCATTATAAGTATCTTCAAATGACAATTTAATAAGGAATTTAAACCAAAGCAGTATCTGAAAATAGTTAACCATCATACGCAAGTACATGCCTTTAACATATTCAATGACCAGTTTTACATACAGTTCATGAATGGACATGTTGTTTGTTTCTAATGACAATGCATGCAAATTGCAATAAGGTCAAATCGATCTACTGTTCTAAAAACACAAACAAATAAAGACAGGTGATTACTGTTAACAAGAGCTCCATGTGTCGAAGCAGCATACACCCGAAGTATGTGCTGTCGTAACATGCACAATGTTATATGGGTTGTGGCTCAAATTATTAAATTATCAAGCAAACAATGTTTTTTGAGTTGACGGTCACTGTGACCTTGACCTTTTACCGACTGACCTCAAAATGTATAGGGGTCATCTACTGGCCATGACAAACCTTCCTACTTAGTATGAAGACAGCACATCTAATACTTATCAAGTTATTGAGCGGACAAGATTTTTGAGTTGAAGGTCACTGTGACCTTGACCGACTGACCTCAAAACCGATAGGGGTCATCTACTAGTTATTGAGCAGACAAAGATGTGGCTAATGGACAGACAGGCGAGCGCCATACCATAATACGACAGAAGTTACCTTCTCACGTATAAAAATTCACCACCAATTATCCATTCTCTGCCCTTAACCCTTCTCTTGCTGAATTTTAAAATACATTTCTCCTTCTTTACCCATGCCCTGTTGTATAATTACATATATCTTCACTGTGTACAAGTATTTCGCTGTGCAATCACTACTGTGGAGTGCACTGGTTGCACAATCAATTTGTAAATAGTGCAGACCCTGATGAGACAGCTCCTGCAGGAGCTGTCTCATCTGGGTCTTCACTATTTACAGGTAGGTATATTGACGTGAATAGCAAGCGAAGGGTTAAGTAATAAAATAGGGTACAACATAATTCAAAACCTTCAAATACTATCAATACATAGCTCTTAAAACATGTAGATAGCATGTTAAAAATGACGTTACAGTTGATCACCATAGGGATCTTTAACCCTTCGCTTGCTGAATTCTAAAATACATTTCTCCTACTTTACCCATGCCCTGTTGTATAATTACATACATCTTCACAGTGTACAAATATTTCGCTGTGCAATCACTGCTGTGTCTTCACTATTTACAGGTAGGTATATTGACGTGAATAGCAAGCGAAGGGTTAATAACTGGTGACTGCTTAATTTTAGAACAATTTAGAAAGAAATTGCAGTTAATTGCTACCTTGAGGCATTTCTGCATTATTTTCATCCTGCATTAACCTGTTCTCTTGGTAATATTTAAACAAGAATTATGACTTCAAGAATATTCATATTTTGGCCATGACAGAAACTGTAGAATCAATTCTATGTTTGCAAAGGGCTTAACCCTTTCCTCCATAGGCTATTTTTAGACCCAACCTCTTTGAATGAATCTACCGAAAAGGTGCATTAACTAGAGAAAAGGAAAATGTTAAAATTGTGTAGTATTGAAACCATTGTGATATAGTATAGAGCATTTGCTCCTTAGGAGCAAATGCTCTATTTATCACAATGGTTTCAAGACGTGACTATTGCAGAGGCGTAGAAGGGCGTACTCATGGAGGAAAGGGTTAAGTGGTGTATCTATGAGGCAAAGGGTTAAGCTACCATCCACAGTAATTACATGTTTGACAGATCTTTATTGGTTTCTTTAACCCTTTACTTCATGGATAATCGTGTAAGAAATGACACTATGAATATCAATTAGATTACTTTTTATAATGGCATATGACTACATGAAGGTTTGACCCTGGCACAAACTGTAACATCTATATTATTTCATTAGCAAACAGTGCAGACCCTGATCCGGTGACTCTTACAGGTGTTGTTTGATCTGGGTCTAATCTAATTGCAAAGATGTGAAAAGGTGTATCTATCAGGTAAAGGTTTTAAAGGTTTAACTGTATAATGGCCTTCTATGACATACTTGAGTCTTTGAAAGGGTGTACTGAGCAGTGACATCATCACCAGCTGCATCATGGAACTCTCTCGAGGTATCAGGAAGCACCGCTCTAACTCATAGTGCATCACCTCTCCAATGTTAAGAGGTCCTTGACACAGGAACAGAAACAGACCTATCTGTGGGAGCTAAAACAAAAAGGTAAGAGCATTTCGTGTCACAGTGTATCTCACCAGGAATTTCTACAAGAAACAAGAAATGTGTCCAAGGACATGGACACTCCCATTAACGTTTGACTGTGGTATGGCCTCTAGTATAACTGGGTGCAAATCATAACCACACATGTCTATATACTAACTAACCCTTTCCCAGTTGAATATTCATGTAAGAAATAATGATGTCATGAATATTCATAGGCTAAGTTTTTTGTGGGGTATTGGTTGAAACAGTAGTCAGATCTATCATATTTTCATAAGCAAACAGAGCTGACCCTGATCAGACAGATGCTATAGGATCCATCTCATCTGGTTTACACTGTTTGCAAAAGGCAAGAAAAGGCATTTATATGGGGGCGGGGAGTCAATGATCAACCATCCTACAAAGTTTCAGAACTCTAGGTGATGGAGTGATGCACAACTCAAGCACAAGTGTTCAAAGGAACAAGTGTGTCACCCGCCAAAAAAAAGTGACAAAAACTGTGTGCTGCAAAAAATATAACAAACAGCTTAATGCAAAGATAGACATACAGGCAGATAATGGAGAAGTAATCCCTAAGTGTTACCCTGCTAAACGTCACATAAAAATTATGATGGTAAGATGGACTGACTCATAGTCAAGGGTAAATCTACATGGGCTACCTCCCCCTCCACTCATTTCCCCTTTCTGTAGTTGGGTGGATGAACTCTATAAACATGTTAGAAATAATATGTGTATAAACACTAATTAGTTTAATATTCATAATGGCGTATTAACAAGTGAAGTTTTGGCCCTTATAAATAATGCAGAATTCCATAGGCAGAGCTGTCTGACCTGGGCCTAGTCTGGTTGAAAAGGCGTTAAAGTGTGCATATATGTATCAGCCTTGTAAGAACTAGGCACAAATTTTTTCAAACTGCTATATGACTTGTTTGCTGCACTGATTGCTCTTTCACTCTATATTCAAACATTTCATATTTAAAAATTGAATTAAATGTTACGTCAAAACCCTGGTTACACAATGGCCTTGTTCAGTTCAAGGCTGGTATTTACCTCCCACATAGCTTTCATCTGTTGCCAGTATTTGCCAGCAAACAGCACCTTGTCCTCCCAGTCCAGTATCTCCTGGGCTAGAGCTTCCTTCTCTGCTTTGCGATCGAGCATCTGCTGACGACGGTACTCTTTCACCTTCTGCTGCTCTTCCTCTCGCAGCTGGTTCAGCAACAACGTCGAGTCATGGGGAACAATTGCCTTGGGTCTACGCCTCAAACCTGCTGATGAGACATGATTGACAGCTCCATAGGTCGATAGCATTGAGAAACAGAAGTGTTTAAATCTATTTTGAAGTAACATGTAATTTGTCTACATTGTAAAGTGAATTGAGGTCCCTAAAATGTATCACATTTAACCCCCCTTTCCCTCATACAGAAACCTTTTGATGCTTTGCAAACAGAGTTGCTCCAGATCAGATGACTCCTATTGGAGCTGTATTATTAAGGTCTACTCTGTTTGCTTACAGCATAAATGTAGAGCTGATTCTACCGCTTCTACTTTGGTAAACTAGAAAATTATGTTTGTAAGACACAGCCATGCCCCCGTGGTGGTGCTTGACAATGAAAAGAACTGTGACAACCAACTGCATGTACAAGCGTGACACACAGACAGATGAGCGTGACACACGGACAGATGGATGGACAGGTGCAAAACACAACTATCGTCAACGGGGGAATAAAAATTCCCCTGTTCATGATGCCATTATAAAATGCAGCTACAAATAATTAACATTTATGCATTCCTTTTTTCACAGATGAATGTTCATCAGGGAAAGGGTAGACACACTTAAACTTCTGCACTCTGAGTAATATTGTCTGCTTCCAATCTAACAAGATCTAATTGTAACGGAATCCATTACAGAATGTCCCCTAAACAAACTGGACAACGGGTATTGATGAGCAAAATATCTAAATATTCACCAATCACAGGCCAACACCAGGTTACGGTGGCAACCATCACTTTTGAAACACCTGCCATTAAGTTTGAAATACCCATATACCCCTAATTACCAAATTTCAGCAAAATCTAATATCTAAATTTCGACCAAACAGAGGCCACTACTTCGTATTTCAAAACACCTAATCTTGAGTTTGGGGTACCCAAATACTCCAGTCCATCATACCCAATAGCAAAATAAAAAAATATCTAAATTTCAACTAATCGGAGCCCTCCATTCGGTTACCATGGCAACATTTTAACAAGCAAAAATGCAGAATCCACATTAAAGCCAGATTTTTCAACTGAAAGACCTTCGCCCAAGCTATCTGCATACCTAGTCTCATTAATGACCCGTAAGACAGCATGCTAATTTTGTGACAGGTGCCGTTTCTCCGGGATAGCGTTAAAACCGAAAGTAGCTGGATATCACCATTTAGAGTACACAGATGTGAACTATCTGCATACCAAATATAAATTGTCTAGCATAAGTAGTTCAGATGTTATAACAAATCTGAATGACAGCCAAGTTTTCAAATAGTGACCTTGACCTTGGCCTGAATTCAGGTATCTTTATGTCATCTGTAAGGTCCTTACTAAAGCTATCTGAATACCAAAAGTAAACTGCCTAGCATTCATGGATCAGAAGTTACAGCAAAATGTTAACGTTTGTTCAAAACAGCCAATTTTATCAAAATATTGAAGTTTTTAAACGATGGCCAACTTGTCAAAATAGTGACCTTGACCTAATTTCAAATATCATTATAACAAATGAAAGGCCTTTACCAAAGTCATCTGTATACACTTTTTCTGCCATTTCTTATTTAAAAACAGTGTCAGAGAGACAAACAGTTTGGATTGGGATGAGATGTTGAGTTACTTTACATCATATATAGATCAAACCTGCAAAATTAGTAGTAACTGCTGGATGCAAAAACTTGTATCAGCCCTTTGGATAATCCCGTTTTTCACTTCAGCTCCTATAGACGACCCAGATCAGAAAACTCTTGTAGGAGCTGTGTGATCAGGATCTGCTCTGTTTGCTTACATATAACAGATCTGATTCTTTACTTTTTGCAGTGGAAAACAATAGATGTTCATTAAACATGTATGCCCCAATGGAAGTCTGCCTATAATTTGACTTTTAACCTGGATGTGCTACCTTGACTTTGACATGGCACTTCTCAAGATTATTTTTAGATATGCCAAACATTAAGTCTATATTTTTAATAGTTCAAAGGTTATGGCCAAGATTAAAGTTTTAGATGATATTTGATGTGTAACTTTAATTAACATGGCTCCTCCCAAACTCAAAAGTTGCAGCTTCGTGAGATCAGTTAAGTATGAATTTTTTTCTCTAATAATTCACATTATGCTCAAGATTAAAGTTTTACAAACCTGACTGTTACCATGATGAATGAGATGAGTATGCATGCCAAGCATGAAGCCTACATCCCTAATAGTTCAAAAGTCATAGTCATTATTATTGCTTTAGAAATTTGACCTTCAACCTTAATGTTTGATCTTGATCATTCACATAACGATCTCAAAATTACCTACTCACAACCAACCTTCCCCTATGTGAAAAGTGCCATGATTTTTTA
Source organism: Azorinus chamasolen (assembly GCA_963576725.1). Taxonomy (NCBI): domain Eukaryota; kingdom Metazoa; phylum Mollusca; class Bivalvia; order Cardiida; family Solecurtidae; genus Azorinus; species Azorinus chamasolen. Next base: position 28,081,836 of record OY755246.1, on the reverse strand, counting down.
TCTCAAAAGCATTATTGCTCATCTGCTTATCATGACAGGGCTTTCTCTGACCCCATATTTCTAATGAAATGACCCTTACATTTTACAAATGACCCTTAAAATTAAGAGGGCCTTTTCTTTACTTTAAAGTAAAAGGGGGAGGAGGCTGCCATCACTAAGCAGATAGTCAAAAATAGGGCAGGAAAAGAACTTTCATGTAAAGATTCAATGCAGAAAAAAGAAATTGTATATGTAGGTTGTAACGCTCTCAATTTTCCTCCTAATACATATCACAAAAGTATTATATATAATTATATATCAAACTTACCAAGCATTCCACCACTCTCATCTGGTTTCAGTCCAGAGGTGGCCTCAATTGAAGTCTTCTCTCTCATCTCCCTGAATCAAAGCAAAGAAAAAATTCATTTCAATTTAAATAAATAAATTCATTCTTACAACTTTTCAAATCTTTCAAACTTCATAGATATATGATGTTGGTGAAATATATTTAGACTGACAAAATGTTTAAGATCAATAATATAAACAATGCTTATATAAAATTCATACATGTATCTAACCACAATGGGGTACCCAATGGGTTGTTTAACCCTTTCCTCCATAAATACGCCTTTCTACGCCTTTGCAAACAGAGCACATCCAGATCAGATCTCTCCTGTAGGAGTCGTCTGATCAGGATCTGCCCAGTTTGCTCATGAAATAATTGATATTTAATTCTAAAATTTCTTCTATGCCCAAAAATGCCTGTGTCCATGCGCAATTATAAAAATCAATCAAATTAATATTCATGATGTCATTATTTCTTACATGAATATTCATGGAATAAAGGGGTTAAGTGAATTTAATTTCATTACCTTGACAGAAGGTTTAGCTTTTGCTCAAGCATGGTTTCTAGTTTTTGTCCGCGTCTTGATATATAATGGTCTGGGCCATTGAATCTGTAACAGTTTTCTAGCATAATTCGAAAGTCTGCAACAAACTCTGTGATGGTGTCATACAGCCGTTCTTCAAATTTCTGTTTCACTGAAAATATTTTAAAGTTGAGATGAGACTTTGTACAGAAAAAAGCCAACACAAAATGCATCATTCATTATATGAAGAATGGAAGTAACAATAGGCTCTAAGATTGCTAAAGAATTGAAGTAACTTAGAGCTGTAAGATCCCTTTTTAAAAGTGTAATTTTGCTCTATTTAAAATTACAGTGTATATTCAATTAACTATGAGGTATGTTGGCTTTGAATCCTCATACAGCCCTGAACTGACGTACAGACTTGCATTGAATCTGATATTTGTCATAAGATTACCAATTCACATGTTTGACTATTTTTTATTGATATCTGCCATGTACAAATGCTAATTCATCTTTCATCCACAGGTCCTTTGTTGTTTCACAATGTTATAAAGTCGGTAAATAGCTTAAAATGTAATAGCTAATAATATTGGCTGTAAACCAGACTCAAAATAAAGATTCTTGTAAGATGAAAAATCTGAAGGTTGAAGCCAACACAGAATAAAGAAAGGATATGATTTTTTCTTCCCCTACACCGACTTCTTTCAACTGACCAAATTTTACTGCGAGGTGTGCATAAGTGTGAAAACAGTTAAGCGAAAAAGTAGAAATAAACATAGAGGATAAAACAGAGTCTAAGACACCAAGAAAAGAGTTTCACAAGCTGGGTTTGAAGGTCTGAGTTGATACAACTGAATTAAAACTAGCCGCAATAGTTCAACATCATCTGTACATTACATTTCATACATATAATTTGCTGATCAAAGAAACAACTGAAAAATGGTATGTTTCTTACTCTGTTTAAGCCACATAGGTTTTTCTATTCTTTTCCTGTATTCTTCAAACAGTTCTGGTGCAGTTGTTTCCACCGAGTCCATGAAAGGCCAGTTCACAGCTTTCTTGGAATCTGACATTAGGTCAATTAATATTTTGTAGCCTGTCTGTAATTCTGGATTTGACTGCAGAAGTTCATCTACTGAAACCGTGGATGCCGTTTCTTCCTCCATTTCTTCCTTCTCTCTATCCATCTGTTTACCGAGGTTTGTTGACAAGTTGTCAACTTCATCAACTTTTCGGTCCCGAAATTCTTGGACATTTTCAGAAATTTCGGGAAATGTTGATTCCATATCTAACCTTAATACGCAGACAGAACTCTTTTCCACCTAAACGTGTTCTTGCTACATGCCGGTAGAGGTTATTTTTTCTTGTATATGGATTCTGAGAGGGGTTTCCTCAAGTAAAGAACCGTGGTGACCCCATTCTTGAAGTATCTAACAGAGAACATTCATACAGTTCAACTAATATTATCATTTCAGTTGGTTTGAAACATTACTAATACATAAATTTTAATAGCTGACGAATCAATGAAAGCTTAAATGATGGCATAACGCAGTTTGTTAGGTACAGAAAATACCGTCATCCACCTGTAAAAGCAGTTATTTGGGATTCATGAACAGCAAACCGAATCACATGCATAACGCGAATTTCATATCAATCCGCTTCATATTTGGTAATGATTATTAAGTTTTTAAGCCGTTTTATAGATTATTTGATAATTATATTACCGATTTCTCTAATAAGGTAGCTATTGTTTACACATTTTTTACATATAAGTTAAAGATATCTTTATTGAGCGTTGGCCTAAATTATAGGAACTACTTATTTCAAGATTTTATGCAAATTAGTTGTAATTTGGTTGAACGACTTGCGCATAAGCCCTTCTTAAATTCTGTGTTTTTTTCACATTGTTCACCTTAATTTATGGCAGGTCATTAGCAATTTTATCGCAATATTTTTTAAAGAATTATTATGATCTGTATCAAACGTTTTGTCAATGACCCACTTAAGAATTAGTTCTGCAGTGACTAGAGACGTCACATCCGTTAAGTACGGACTAAAACATTTACTTTCACTTGATCATTGCGGACGAAACCACTAACATACAGTAGAACCTGTCTTAAGCGGCCAAGATTGTTTTTTGTCTAATTATGGATATCACGGTAGGGATAGCTTAAGGCAGATCAAGAGTAATCCAGAAAGCTCTTATAGGATTGTCTGCACCTTATCAAAACCCATTAAATATGCTATATACGGAGATTTTAGATATATTCCAGCTCTTATGAGCATATGCCTTGTTTTCCTCTTAACCTGCATCATGGTAAGATAAGCATATTTATCATAGCCTTCTATGTGCATCAATTGTCAGTTCTGTATGCAGCATTTTTTATGTATGTTTGTTTTTTGTGATAATTCTTTTTATGCGTATGAGTGATCTAGATTGATAGCATGTCATGCAAGCCCAAGACATGTTTTTATATTGTCAGACTGGAACACTCAGTGGCCAAATTGATTTATATATATATATATGTGTATATATATATATATATATATATATATATATATATATATATATATATATATATATTGTTGAGATATATATTGTTGAGATATATATACATTCACAGATGACCACGTAATACTCTAACAATTCAACCAGTAGAATACGGCAACTCCGCCTAGCAAACTTGCAGACTGTAAATATAGAACAAGGAAATCCAGATCCCCAATAGGAAAGCTTTCAATCCCTGCTTATATAGACAGTCTATCAGAGCTTACACTTCTACCGGTTGAATTAATTTGCATCTTTCTGTATGTTCTCTTGACAAGGCCTTATATATATATAAACACAACAAATTCACAAGAAAAACAACAAGCACCCCCCCCCCCAAAAAAAACAAACAAAACAAACAAACAAACAACCAGAAACAAAATATGACTGCTTATAATGCAGGATTAAAGTAATGACTAATCTTGCATTAAACAGCCACCTACGAGTTAAACGCCAGTAACGATATTTGTTTGAGAGTTCGAGTTGTCGAGATGTTAGTGTATCGAACACATGAAAGCTTTTAATAGATCAGAAAAATATGTATACATGTAATCGGATAGAAATAAATTGTTACAGGAAGTGCGAGTCAATCGGAGTCCCTCATCGATGTCCGCTGATCGATGTGGGAGCAGACAAAATTCCCGTGAACAACAAATTCACGTTTATATGTACCATGTGTATTTCCCCTCTCGCAAATATCATCGTTATATAAGTTTTATATTCTTCACATTATCATAATGTATTCGTGCATACACTGTCTTGAGTAATTTACGACGAATGCCAATCACATAAACAGTAAAACACCTCTAAACTGGATTCTTAGATCTATATTTTTGGGCAAGTGACTGAAATATTCTTTAGGAGCTTTCTGCAGTATTTTCATCCTGCATTAAGCTGTCATTTGTTTTACAGGATGGTCTCTACTTGCAACGCGCTTACAAATGTCTAAAAATACACAAATCATTTTTATATGCTGAACAAAAGTATATCGCAAGAAAACAAATCAAATAGACGGTGAAAAAGACAAATCTTCCATATGTCTGATATCGAAAACTCGATGTTATTCGCTTATGTATAGTTTTTGTCTCGTAGCTGTTCGACATGGGCCCCAACACCTGTTGCAACCTGAATTGTAATAACAACGGGAATTGTAATAAAATTTATTACAAAACTGGTTATGATGCGAAAACGTTATTACAATTGGTGGTCAACCTGAATTGTAATAACAACCTGAAGTGTAATAAAATAATTTTGTGTTTATATGAGTGTGAATGTGCGCACGTGCTATTATGTTGATAGTATGTGTATGCGTGTAGTTTGCATGGGAGGGGCGCATGCGTGTGCGCACAGGTGTACATGTATGAAATAATACATCAGATATTCTAGATGATAGTACAACGACTTAGAAATTTTTATTACAAAACTGGTTATGATGCGAAAACGTTATTACAATTGGTGGTTAACCATTGTATTTCTTATATTTAAGAAATGAATGTGTGTGTGTGTGTGTGTGTGTGTGTGTGTGTGTGTGTGTGTGTGTGTGTGTGTGTGTGTGTGTGTGTGTGTGTGTGTGTGTGTGTGTGTGTGTGTGTGTGTGTGTGTGTGTGTGTGTGTGTGTGTGTGTGTGTGTGTGTGTGTGTGTGTGTGTGTGTGTGTGTGTGTGTGTGTGTGTGTGTGTGTGTGTGTGTGTGTGTGTGTGTGTGTGTGTGTGTGTGTGTGTGTGTGTGTGTGTGTGTGTGTGTGTGTGTGTGTGTGTGTGTGTGTGTGTGTGTGTGTGTGTGTGTGTGTGTGTGTGTGTGTGTGTGTGTGTGTGTGTGTGTGTATGAATGTGCGCAAGTGCCAGTATGTGTATGCGTGTAAAGTGTAGGTGATGTGCGCATGCGTGAGCGCGCATGTGTACATGTATGAATTAATACATGAGTTATTCTAGATGATAGTACTACATGTATATCATATGATATTAAACACGCACACGCACACACGCACACGCGTACGCGCACGCACACGCACACACGCACACACGCACACACGTACACACGCACGCACGCACGCACACACGCACGCACGCACGCAAGTATCCGTGACATCCACCTAGAGACTAGTATATGTATGTAGGTGGTCGACTAAGAGCCCCGACATGTGTTTGTTTAGATATATCCGCTATCTAAGAAAAGAATGATTACGATTGCCTGTCTGCCTGGTACCTTACATTAAGGTGAAGACTTAGGAGGTATTGCGAAAGAGAATAAGGCGTTGTATTTGTCGAACTGGCCGGCCCTTTTAGTAGAGGTGACGCTATAACAAATAATATAGGTAGAACACTGATGCCAATTTAGAAAGTAAACAAACCGTACAAATTCAATCAGCAAACAGATCAGATACCGATCCTACTGGAGCCGTCTTGTCTGGGTCTACTCTGTTTGTAAATGCGTGAAAAACGTTAATATGAAGGAAAGAGTTAATCTTGATATATAACATGTTATCCCTATATCCAGCTGACAACCTGCATGTACGACTTTGACAAACTATGTCTGATCTCTATATCCAGCTGACTCTCTGTATGTACGACTTTGACCAGTACAGTAGAATTTGCCTCAAACCGCAATCAAAAAGAGGTCTATTTATGGGTCTGTAAGGTATGTGGTAACTTAATGCAGGTGAAAAGTAATACAGAAAATTCCTACAGGAACTTTCTGCAATACGCTTGTCCTACATAAAGCAACCACCTGAGTTTTGAGACTCTTGTGTTCAATAAATGAATGACCGCTTAAGGCGGATTCTACTGTATTACAGTTCGACTAAAATGATAGATGGACAATTTAACGTCTATATATAAAACGCGTTAACGAAACATTTCTCTCGTGTTTCCACCACGCCCGGAGTTGTCTAAAAAAGTGACAATTTTAACGAGTTACGGGTTAGGTGGGGATATGAAAATATATATGTTCTGCATATTATTGGGAAAGAAAGTAGATGTACTGAATAATAACATTACAGATAGTGGAAATGTGGACGATAGAGCATTGAGAAATCATTGATTGTCTAATGGAAGAGAGAGAGAGAGATGGAAAGAGAGAGGGGGAGAGATACAAACAGACATACACGGTGAGAGACAGAGAGAGAGAGAGAGAGAGAGAGAGAGAGAGAGAGAGAGAGAAACTATTTTGGATTCAGATAATGCGCTTTCATTTTCCTCGAAAGTAGTAAATAGCACATGTATTTGCAAGCTGGAATAGTTAATGGTTTCTTGAAATATATAAATATAACTATTAACTCGCTTACGATAATTAATTATGTTGTCTGAGAATTATCGTCTGCTACAATTCTCAAGATTAACTTCTCTTCTCTTCAGTTAACATGCCTTGGATCCTGATGATCCTATCTGGATCCAAACACTCTTCGCATTTCTTCGCCAGGGTACAATGATTGAAACACACATGCTATGCTGTTAGACTGGAGCTAAACTCAAATAGAGTACAAAGCGGTTTTGATCCGGAGTAAAAACGGTTTTGATCCTAATCAAACACCTGATTTATCATAATCAAATTATCTATTCAAATAGTAGCATCGATCTACATATTCAAGTAGATTTGTTAAACTCAATGTTTCAAATACTGAATTTGAAGTACACTTACGATCTGGATACAAACGTTTCAGTGATTGTCTTATTTGAGATCTATCATATGGGGAGCAATTTTCTAAGATTAGATTTATACATGGTCCAATTGAACTTCAATCATTGGCTGAATCGAAAATATCGCGAGTTGTTGGCTATTCAACTCGTATTTGCACGCTTTCCAGCAAAAATCTCACAGGTGTAGATAATGACAAAAGAAAACTACAACGAAATCATTCGTTCACCAAACTTCGTAGATGACTGCTGCAAGTGTTTCTGTGTTTGTGAAATTGAGAGGTCTGGCTTTGTTTGTGAAATTGAGGAGTCTGGCTAGAGTACACAGGCCAGTGAGTATTATCATTTGTTACCTGTTTCTTTTCACATTGTTTGACAACTAACTATGGTCTAGGAGTTTGCTCCGTGGTGGAGTTTGCAGTGTTTTTACTTGGTCCTTTACTCCTTGAATATTTATTTACCCATGTCTATTAATGTAATAAGTTGACAGCATGAATAATCATTAGATTAATTGTTAAACAGTGCTCCCTCTCTACAACGACACCCTTTGGGATACGAATAGTGTATGTGTTGTTCAGAGGGAGTTGTTATTGGGAGGGAAAATCAAACATAATTAGCTTGTTTGCAGATCCCCAGATAAGGTGTATTTCGAGAACTAAAACCGTTATGCCTCAAACAAACCCTATGCTGTGACCACTCTTTAGAATCGTCACAAAGTTACGATTCTAAAGAGTAGTCAGAACATAGGGTTTGATGGAGGCATTAAGAAAATACGATGGAAAAAGGTTGTTTCTGGAGCCTTGTTGTTTCGGAAACAGTGACATGCGTTGTTGTAAGGAGGGAATCGTTATTGAGAGGGCCGTTGTAGGGAGGGAGCACTGTAATAGTACGTGAAAATTTGGCCATGACAGAAACTGTAGAATATTTTATTTATATCACAAGCAAACAGAGCAGACCCTAATCAGACGGTTCCTATAGGAACCGTCTGAATGAGGTCTTCTCTTCTTGCCAAGGCGTAAAAAGGCGTATTTATGGAGTAAAGGGTTAAGAAATAATGTCGTCCTAAATATTAATGGCATATGAGCTCAAGACGGCAATATCAAGGAATAGTGACCCACTCTCTCCATTCGTCTTTTATGGAATGAATCGGATTACCTTTGCTTCTTCCTCCATAAAATTTTGTATTTATATATATTAATTCCGGAATATTGAAATAACAGTGAAATAACACACACACGCGCGCGCGCGCGCGCTCGTGTGTGTGTGTGTGTGGGGGGGGGGGGGGGGGGTATTCCAGGATATTGTCATCACATTGTTTTTAAAAAACTGTAAAAACTATACTACTGGATAAGCTGACACGAACAGGTGGCTCCTGCTGGAGTGTCTACCCTGTGTATGAAGGTGTCAAATGTTTGTCTCTTTGAGGTAAAGGATTAATCTTCATCCAGTTAAGACATTACACCTAGTGACGCATTTTGGCGTCTCTGTAAAAGTCGCATTTAGAAACCCTTGCGATAGTTAGAGCATTTGCTCCGTAGGCTTCGTGTCAATCACTTCAGATTTATAATTTGTTTGCATGTGTCCAATTTGAGTATTATGGCTTCAATCCATTAGTTACGTCTTTAACGCCTTTGTAAACAGAGTAGACCGTGACCAGATGATTCCAGTAGGAGTTATTAGGTTCTACTCTGTTTGATTATGTAATATTGATCTGATTCTACAGTTTCTGCCTTTGCCAAAACTTTCTGTGTGCACATGCCGGTATAAAAATGTGTCACGGTGTGTAGGTTTATCATAACTTGCACGGCCGTGCTGTGCAAGCACGTTTTTATGGCGACGTGGTAGAGTGTATGACTAAGAATCTGGCGACCCGGGTTCGATCCCGAGTCTGAGCGTGTATGTTTCTGTATAAGAACACCTGTTACAAATGTATCTTAATTAATATTATTGATGCCATTATTTCTTACATAAATATTCCAGGAATGTATATTTAATATGAACCCTTCTCTTGCTGAATTTAAAAAATACATTTCTCCTTCTTTACCCCTGCCCTGTTGTGTAATTACATATATCTTCACTGTGTACACATATTCCGCTGTGCAATTACTGCTGTGGAGTGCACTGGTTGCACAATCAATTTGTAAATAGTGCAAACCCTGATGAGACAGCTCCTGTAGGAGCTGTCTCATCTAGGTCTTCACTATTTACAGGTAGGTATATTGACGTGAAAAGCAAGCGAAGGGTTAAGATTTGAATACGTGTTAGATGTTAGATGATTCGTATCAACCTTTACATCATAGAGATCATGCATTTGGCATCTTTGGAAACAAAGTATACACGGATCAGACGGTCCCTATAGGAGCTTTCTTATCAGGGCCTGCTCTGTTTGCTTGTGGAATTACTAGTTTCTGTCATGATCAAAATTGCCTGCAATTGTATGCCGTTAGAGGTATAGACATTCTTCTCATTCATATTCCATTAGCAACTTGAACAGACCCTGATAGACAGCTTCCTGGTGGAATATACGTCAACACGCGTCTTTATTGAGTAAAGGATAAATACGTCCTCTGTTGTTCGGTTTACCCATGATTTCTGTAACTAGATTGAACCTTTACAATTTACATGTGTATAAACGAGTAAAAATTATAGACCTCCGGTCAAAGGTAGATTATACATAGTACAAGAAGTCAAGCTCTAGGGACCGTCTGACCAGTGTCTGTTCCGTTTACTTATGGAATTATATAGATCTCACATGCTACAGTTTCTGTCATGACCAAATTGTCCTGCGTTTGTATGCCACTATACACGTATAGAAATTCTTCGGATTCATATCCATAGTACCATTATTTCTTACATCTTACATGCATATTCACGAAGGAAAGGGTTAAAACGTGATAACATAGTCGTTGAAATAAAGAGCTTCATTGTGATGGACGTAAAACTTTGCAGATAAATACACAGGAATCGGTATCGAACTATTAATACACAGGTAGCGGTATCGAACTTACTTTGCGAAGTACAGTAAAACCCCTCTAAACCGGAATTCTAGTAAAGCAGAATTTAGATACTTTTAAGCAGGTGGCTGCTTAATGCAGTGTGAAAGTCATGCAGAAAGCTCCAACAGAAGCTTTCTGCATTGCTTTCACCCTGCATAAAGATACCACCAAGACTGATATTTATACAAAATTTAACGTCCGGTTTAGAGAGGTTTCACTGTATATACACGTGGAATCTGCTGAACTGAAACAAAAAAAAGTTTTGAAAATTGTTTAAGGAGAATATCTGATGTGTTTAGTTTTCACTTATTTAAATGGTTTTACTATTATCATATCAGGCACATGAATATTTATTTCCGAATATGAAATGCTGTAGATTTATTTTATAAAGTGCTCAATACTAATGTTTTCAACTCGGCTGGGTCCTGCGTGCTTTTCAGCATTTGTATACACATGTGTATCACACAACCGGTTCGATGTCGCTACCTATGGAAACTTTTAATCGATAAATTGAAAATGCATATGTATTATAAATACTTAAAATAATGGTATCGCCATTGAATGAAAAATGTGTCGTACGTGATAAGTTTATCCATACATACCATTTTTTCATGTTTATTTAATTAAGTTAACCGGATATACTGTCTACAGTGAAAATATCTAAATGCTAAAACTGGCTACTGATCAATACTGAGCACAATGTCCGGACATTCATAATAACTTTTGAAAGGCATTTGAATCTAGATAGAGACGCATATTCTCAATACGACACAAACTGTTTGACACCGATGATGTAACCGCGAAGTGCATGTATAATTAAACTACTATTACGGATATTTTACAACTTTCACGTTTTTATTCTAGGTATGGGCACAACCTGGCCCCTCCTGGTAGAACAGGAGTCAAAGACAAATTGTTCATACATCGTCGTGTGCAAAGTCCTCGGCAAGTCAGTGCATAGTCGTGACTTGATAAGTAGTAAACCCTTCGCTTGCTATTCACGTTAATATACCTACCTGTAAATTGTGAAGACCCAGATGAGACAGCTCCTGCAGGAGCTGTCCCGTCAGGGGTCTGCACTATTTACTAGTTGATTGTGCAAACCAGTGCACTCCACAGCAGTAATTGTACAGCGAAATACTTGTACACAGTGAATATATACAGTAAAACCCCGCTAATGCGACCACTTAATGAATAAACATATCTGTCTTTATAAGCAGGTGGTTGCTTAATGCAGGGCAAAAGTAATGCAGAAAGCTCATCTAGGAGCTTTCTGCATTATTTTTGTCCTGCATTAAGCTACCACCTGCATCTAGCACCCAGATTTATACCTCTTTTAGGTGGTCGCATTAGCGGGGTTTTACTGTATATGTAATTATACAACAGTGCATGGGTAAAGAAGGGGAAATGTATTTTAAAATTCAGCAAGAGAAGGGTTAAAGTATGAGAGTGAAAAGAAAACAAAATTGATAGCATAAAGTAGCGTTTACATGTAACAAAATAAAATTTGATATCAAATGATGTACATGTATATACATATGCAAATTCCGATGGGAGACCGAATTATTTTGCGACTGGTCAGGATCCATACCGTTTAGCACTCAAACTGTTCAGTTAACCATTTCCTTCATATAAACGCGTTTTCACGCATATGCAAGCAAAGTAGACCCAGATCAGACGGATCCTAGAGGAGCCGTCTGATCAGCGTCTGCTCCGTTTACTAATGGAATTTGAAATGCCTGTCCATTTACTTACTAAAATGGCCACAACCTTCCACCTCCCATATTATTTTGGCCATGAATAATCAGTAGGTATCACAATTTGGAATAAACATAGAACAGTAAAAATGTTAACAGTAGCCTAACCGTTACAGTTTTAAACAATTGTTCGCCAATTTTAAGACCCAAATTTTGTGATGTATATTACATATTGCAGAGTTGGATTCCAGTTGTAATATCCATCTTTTTCTTTGTTTTAGGTATGAACAGTCTGACTCCTCCGGGTTGAATGACAGAATGCTGGAGATTGGAGTCCATGGCATTATGTATTGGGGATCTGGGTAAGCCGCCATGTTTTAAATGCTAGCATCATTATATTGTGAAAAATTGCTGATCCGCTATTTTTAACCCACTCCCTCATATTGACGATTTTGGCGACTCTGTAAAAGTCACTTTGTGAAACCATTGTGATAAATATAGCATTTGCTCCCATAGGAGCAAATGTTCTATTTATCACAATGGTTTCAAACTTTTGAAATTTTCATTCATTCTATTTAATTTTCCTTTACGGTAGATTTATTCAAAGATGCTATATCTTAAAAAAAACCTATGATGTAATTGGTTAAAGAACAGCAAAACCTCTTCAAAATGGTTCAAAATATGTTTAAATCTGGATTTAGTTTAGCGCAGGATGAAAGACATGCAGAAATCTCCCTCAGCCACTGTCTTCACTACTTTCGCTCCGCATTAAACAGTCTTATAGATTCTTATATTTATTCATAATATTATGGTGTCGCTGAAGCGAGGATTTACTTTATTGACCTTGTGACAAACAACTTGGCCATTGACTACACACCGAGCATCTGATCTAGATCAAACTGTTTGTTAGTTCCATTTCCCGGTTATCAGGATAAAACACGTTCGATTAATTTAAAGCTAACAACGATCCAATAAAGGGAAAAGATGCCTGTAATCTGTATCTAAACACTTGGCATAAATTAGCCAGACGAACTATGTTGCTTCACTGAATTTTTTTCTGTGGTTTTCGCCCAATATACATTGGTATAGAGATATATATTTTCATTTTATTGTTTTTATTCAAATTTAGCATCTACGGCGTGGTACTAGTGTTGTATGGGACCCTTATGGGTCGCCATGGCGGGTGACGAAGAGGAACTACGACAAGGACCAACACCGGGAGCTGCGACGACACGAGGCCACAACTACACAGGAGAACAACAGGGTTTAGGTTTGAAGTGTGCACACAGGGTTCAGGTTAATTAGGTTTGTTTATAGTTTGCTTGGTGATATATTAAGATTGTTTGATATGTTTGTATGTTACACCGAATCGCGCGCGTTTAGACGCTGATCGACCAGCTCGGGTTTTTTTCTCGTCGTGATTGTTAATATTTGTATTGCTAGTTTAGTTTTGTTGTGATATTATTAATATTGTTATCATTGTTTTCATTTGAGTATATATTGAGTTAATATTTGTATTGCTAGTTTAGTTTTAGTGTGATATTATTAATATTCGTATCTTGAGTGTTCTTGTATATGTATTGTTGTTATATATGTTCTAATCCATAAATTCTTTTCAGCCTTGACCTTCTTTTGTATTTAGTTTACTTATATATATGGGTTTAGAGTGTTTGATATGTTTATTTTTTGTTTGTGGTACCACATCGCGCGCGTTAGAAGTTGATCGTCAACTCGGTTTTTTTCTAATTACATGTATGGTAGTTATTAGTATTTGTATAGCTAGTTTTGTTTTGCAATTGTATTTTGAGTGTTCTTATATATGTATTGTTGTTAGTGTTGTTATATATGTTCTAATCCATAAATTCTTTTCAGCCTTAACCTTCTTTTGTATTTAGTTTTTTGCAGAACAGATGGAACCCAAGATGACAGGACCACGATGACACCAGAGAGACCAGATGACGAGACGACGGCGGACCAAGGCAGACTATTCAGCTCTATGACGTCGAAGTCCCCAAACCCTGACTGGCTGCAAGGCGTTATAGAGTCTTCCACGACGACTATCTTCACGGATAGTTCCCATTGGGCCGAGTGGGCGGGTCCGAAGAAGTAGGGTAGCTGCATTGGAACATCAAGGACGAATGAAGAGGCCAGCAACCACAAGACGACGGAGGAACCAACCGCGACTTAGCGGAATAACATTGGTGACGAAGGGGCGAAAAGGAAGATAATGGGACGAGAAAGCTGCAAGGACTCGATGATGTTGTGACGTTTTGTTCAGGCAGTGGCGATCCAATCCAAATGCCTCACTTAGAACAGTAAGGAATTTGTTCTGGGTCTATACTGTCACCAAATAGTTAGAAATGCACGATACGTTCATTCTAATGGCCAATTTTCCTTTGTCTGCGTACAATTTTACGTTTATAACTACTTCGCTAGTTTTGTTGCCCTAAGGTTTGAGATATTGAAAGCATCTGTCCATATTTATTCTCATCATGATCAGTCAATGGGATTTATGTTTTATTGGTACAGTGTGTATCATGGTCTAATGTGGGACCGATATCATAAAAATGTCTGTTTCTAATATCGTCCTATTTGCACACACGTTTAGATTGGGTTAAGGTTAAAGCTCAATGAGTATTTCTTAGCCTACCGTCCGTGTTTTACATCTACTGGCAGAGGGTTCGGTTTCCGGACATACTACAGTGTTTGATGTCCTGGGATGCAGTCTGCTTTTTGCTTATAGGTGGTTTTAATTTCAGCAGTCTATAGTTATTATAGTGCAGTAGTTTTGTTCTGGTTTAAAGTTTAACGTTGTTTTCATATATACATGTATATATTTATATCCCACCAAGCACCTTATAGGTGCTTTGGTCGTTTCTCGGTCCAATGTGACATCATAGACAAGTCAGTGATGTTACATTTTTGGTTCGGACTTTCATGTATCGTTGTGTAGTCTTGATAGTTTAGTATTTTGGTAGATTTCTTCAGGTGTCTTGGTGGGTCTACAGTACAAATGAAACTGCATCTTTGACATAAAATAAATACAGCTTATCTGTATTCTAGGCAGTCGTGTACCAGCACTTTTGAGGTTGCTTGCTCAGCGTTGGGATTTCATACAGGACATTAGGGACTACTAGGAATCAATTTTCTTTTACCTCGATATTGCTGGTGTACGTTTTGCCTCATTTAACTTCTCTTACGTTACTTGAGCAGCAAACTGAACTATAAACACCTTAGTCTGTCATGATTTAACCGTCTGTGAGCAAGAAGCAAACTGCAATCCGGAATTTCAACTACCACTGCCTGTCCTGGAACTGAGTCCTCGTTTGGTAGATAGCAAACTTCATTAGTTAATCTCTGTCAGGGGATACTTTTCTGAACCGTCAAATGCTCAGAGGGCTTATATTAAGGGCATTTGACTGATCTGGCAAGCTCACAGGGCGCTTGCATTTTTATTTGACTGTATTTAAAACTTCTTTAATGGACAGATGCATAAGGCTATTGCTTGATCTCTCAGCTGTAGATAGACATTTTGGCATTTAGACATGTACATGTAGTTTCAGAGAGGATCAAGCGTTTTGACAAGTCACCCATTTAATGGGTTCTTTATATCTTTTCCCTTCGGGCAACACTTTTTTTCTGTAAATTTTATGTTCGTGTTCTTTTTTTAGAAAAAGGAAAAGTGGCCACCCCATATTTACCTCCTACCTTGACGCGGTTATGGGGCTTAATTGCAATTGGGGATATTTGTTGTTTATTCAGCAAGAAGTATTCCCTTTTGCAAGAACTAAAAGGAAGGTATATTGGCAGGTTCAACAAATGCGTTTACATTTGAAAGCAGAATTTTCGAGTTGAATCAAATTCATGTTATGCCAAACCATTGTGCATACGTTATCTCTTATAACCACTCTCTCTAATGATTGTACTATGAATGAAGTTTTGGCCATGAATAATCAGTAGGTATCACAATTTTGAATAAACATAGAACAGTGAAAATGTTAACAGTAGCCTAACCGTTACAGTTTTAAACAATTGTTCGCCAATTTTAAGACTCAAATTTTGTGATTTATATTACATATTGCAGAGTTGGATTCCAGATGTAATATCCATCTTTTTCTTTGTTTTAGGTATGAACAGTCTGACTCCTCCGGGTTGAATGACAGAATGCTGGAGATTGGAGTCCATGGCATTATGTATTAGGGATCTGGGTAAGCCGTTATATTTTCAACCTATGATGTAATTGGTTAAAGAACAGCAAAACCTCTTCAAAATGGTTCAAAATATGTTTAAATCTGGATTTAGTTTAGCGCAGGATGAAAGACGTGCAGAAATCTCCCTCAGCCACTGTCTTCACTACTTTCGCTCCGCATTAAACAGTCTTATAGATTCTTATATTTATTCATAATACATGTATTATGGTGTCGCTGAAGCGAGGATTTACTTTATTGACCTTGTGACAAACAACTTGGCCATTGACTACACACCGAGCATCTGATCTAGATCAAACTGTTTGTTAGTTCCATTTCCCGGTTATCAGGATAAAACACGTTCGATTAATTTAAAGCTAACAACGATCCAATAAAGGGAAAAGATGCCTGTAATCTGTATCTAAACACTTGGCATAAATTAGCCAGACGAACTATGTTGCTTCACTGAATTTTTTTCTGTGGTTTTCGCCCAATATACATTGGTATAGAGATATATATTTTCATTTTATTGTTTTTATTCAAATTTAGCATCTACGGCGTGGTACTAGTGTTGTATGGGACCCTTATGGGTCGCCATGGCGGGTGACGAAGAGGAACTACGACAAGGACCAACACCGGGAGCTGCGACGACACGAGGCCACAACTACACAGGAGAACAACAGGGTTTAGGTTTGAAGTGTGCACACAGGGTTCAGGTTAATTAGGTTTGTTTATAGTTTGCTTGGTGATATATTAAGATTGTTTGATATGTTTGTATGTTACACCGAATCGCGCGCGTTTAGACGCTGATCGACCAGCTCGGGTTTTTTTCTCGTCGTGATTGTTAATATTTGTATTGCTAGTTTAGTTTTGTTGTGATATTATTAATATTGTTATCATTGTTTTCATTTGAGTATATATTGAGTTAATATTTGTATTGCTAGTTTAGTTTTAGTGTGATATTATTAATATTCGTATCTTGAGTGTTCTTGTATATGTATTGTTGTTATATATGTTCTAATCCATAAATTCTTTTCAGCCTTGACCTTCTTTTGTATTTAGTTTACTGATATATATGGGTTTAGAGTGTTTGATATGTTTATTTTTGTTTGTGGTACCACATCGCGATCGTTAGAAGTTGATCGTCAACTCGGTTTTTTTCTAATTACATGTATGGTAGTTATTAGTATTTGTATAGCTAGTTTTGTTTTGCAATTGTATTTTGAGTGTTCTTATATATGTATTGTTGTTAGTGTTGTTATATATGTTCTAATCCATAAATTCTTTTCAGCCTTAACCTTCTTTTGTATTTAGTTTTTTGCAGAACAGATGGAACCCAAGATGACAGGACCACGATGACACCAGAGAGACCAGATGATGAGACGACGGCGGACCAAGGCAGACTATTCAGCTCTATGACGTCGAAGTCCCCAAACCCTGACTGGCTGCAAGGCGTTATAGAGTCTTCCACGACGACTATCTTCACGGATAGTTCCCATTGGGCCGAGTGGGCGGGTCCGAAGAAGTAGGGTAGCTGCATTGGAACATCAAGGACGAATGAAGAGGCCAGCAACCACAAGACGACGGAGGAACCAACCGCGACTTAGCGGAATAACATTGGTGACGAAGGGGCGAAAAGGAAGATAATGGGACGAGAAAGCTGCAAGGACTCGATGATGTTGTGACGTTTTGTTCAGGCAGTGGCGATCCAATCCAAATGCCTCACTTAGAACAGTAAGGAATTTGTTCTGGGTCTATACTGTCACCAAATAGTTAGAAATGCACGATACGTTCATTCTAATGGCCAATTTTCCTTTGTCTGCGTACAATTTTACGTTTATAACTACTTCGCTAGTTTTGTTGCCCTAAGGTTTGAGATATTGAAAGCATCTGTCCATATTTATTCTCATCATGATCAGTCAATGGGATTTATGTTTTATTGGTACAGTGTGTATCATGGTCTAATGTGGGACCGATATCATAAAAATGTCTGTTTCTAATATCGTCCTATTTGCACACACGTTTAGATTGGGTTAAGGTTAAAGCTCAATGAGTATTTCTTAGCCTACCGTCCGTGTTTTACATCTACTGGCAGAGGGTTCGGTTTCCGGACATACTACAGTGTTTGATGTCCTGGGATGCAGTCTGCTTTTTGCTTATAGGTGGTTTTAATTTCAGCAGTCTATAGTTATTATAGTGCAGTAGTTTTGTTCTGGTTTAAAGTTTAACGTTGTTTTCATATATACATGTATATATTTATATCCCACCAAGCACCTTATAGGTGCTTTGGTCGTTTCTCGGTCCAATGTGACATCATAGACAAGTCAGTGATGTTACATTTTTGGTTCGGACTTTCATGTATCGTTGTGTAGTCTTGATAGTTTAGTATTTTGGTAGATTTCTTCAGGTGTCTTGGTGGGTCTACAGTACAAATGAAACTGCATCTTTGACATAAAATAAATACAGCTTATCTGTATTCTAGGCAGTCGTGTACCAGCACTTTTGAGGTTGCTTGCTCAGCGTTGGGATTTCATACAGGACATTAGGGACTACTAGGAATCAATTTTCTTTTACCTCGATATTGCTGGTGTACGTTTTGCCTCATTTAACTTCTCTTACGTTACTTGAGCAGCAAACTGAACTATAAACACCTTAGTCTGTCATGATTTAACCGTCTGTGAGCAAGAAGCAAACTGCAATCCGGAATTTCAACTACCACAGCCTGTCCTGGAACTGAGTCCTCGTTTGGTAGATAGCAAACTTCATTAGTTAATCTCTGTCAGGGGATACTTTTCTGAACCGTCAAATGCTCAGAGGGCTTATATTAAGGGCATTTGACTGATCTGGCAAGCTCACAGGGCGCTTGCATTTTTATTTGACTGTATTTAAAAATTCTTTAATGGACAGATGCATAAGGCTATTGCTTGATCTCTCAGCTGTAGATAGACATTTTGGCATTTAGACATGTACATGTAGTTTCAGAGAGGATCAAGCGTTTTGACAAGTCACCCATTTAATGGGTTCTTTATATCTTTTCCCTTCGGGCAACACTTTTTTTCTGTAAATTTTATGTTCGTGTTCTTTTTTTAGAAAAAGGAAAAGTGGCCACCCCATATTTACCTCCTACCTTGACGCGGTTATGGGGCTTAATTGCAATTGGGGATATTTGTTGTTTATTCAGCAAGAAGTATTCCCTTTTGCAAGAACTAAAAGGAAGGTATATTGGCAGGTTCAACAAATGCGTTTACATTTGAAAGCAGAATTTTCGAGTTGAATCAAATTCATGTTATGCCAAACCATTGTGCATACGTTATCTCTTATAACCACTCTCTCTAATGATTGTACTATGAATGAAGTTTTGGCCATGAATAATCAGTAGGTATCACAATTTTGAATAAACATAGAACAGTGAAAATGTTAACAGTAGCCTAACCGTTACAGTTTTAAACAATTGTTCGCCAATTTTAAGACTCAAATTTTGTGATTTATATTACATATTGCAGAGTTGGATTCCAGATGTAATATCCATCTTTTTCTTTGTTTTAGGTATGAACAGTCTGACTCCTCCGGGTTGAATGACAGAATGCTGGAGATTGGAGTCCATGGCATTATGTATTAGGGATCTGGGTAAGCCGTTATATTTATGCCCCCATAGACGATAGTCGGGGGGCATATTGTTTTTGCCCTGTCTGTCTGTCTGTCTGTTTGTCTGTTTGTCTGTTTGTCTGTTTGTTTGTCAGCAACTTTAACATTGGTCATAACTTTTGAGCCAGTATAGATAGAGACTTGATATTTGGCATACATATGTATCTCATGAAGCCGCACATTTTGAGGGGTGACGTGTCAAGGTCAAGGTCATCCTTCAAGGTCAGAGGTCAAATATATGGGTCAAATCGCCGACTTTAACATTGGCCATAACTTTTGGACCAGTAGAGATAGAGACTTGATATTTGGCATGCTTGTGTATCTCATGAGGCGGCACATTTTGAGGGGTGACATGTCAAGGTCAAGGTCAGAGGTCAAGGTCAGAGGTCAAATATATGAGGGGGCATAGTGTTTCACAAACACATCTTGTTTCAACCTATGATGTAATTGGTTAAAGAACAGCAAAACCTCTTCAAAATGGTTCAAAATATGTTTAAATCTGGATTTAGTTTAGCGCAGGATGAAAGACGTGCAGAAATCTCCCTCAGCCACTGTCTTCACTACTTTTGCTCCGCATTAAACAGTCTTATAGATTCTTATATTTATTCATAATATTATGGTGTCGCTGAAGCGAGGATTTACTTTATTGACCTTGAGACAAACAACTTGGCCATTGACTACACACCGAGCATCTGATCTAGATCAAACTGTTTGTTAGTTCCATTTCCCGGTTATCAGGATAAAACACGTTCGATTAATTTAAAGCTAACAACGATCCAATAAAGGGAAAAGATGCCTGTAATCTGTATCTAAACACTTGGCATAAATTAGCCAGACGAACTATGTTGCTTCACTGAAATTTTTTCTGTGGTTTTCGCCCAATATACATTGGTATAGAGATATATATTTTCATTTTATTGTTTTTATTCAAATTTAGCATCTACGGCGTGGTACTAGTGTTGTATGGGACCCTTATGGGTCGCCATGGCGGGTGACGAAGAGGAACTACGACAAGGACCAACACCGGGAGCTGCGACGACACGAGGCCACAACTACACAGGAGAACAACAGGGTTTAGGTTTGAAGTGTGCACACAGGGTTCAGGTTAATTAGGTTTGTTTATAGTTTGCTTGGTGATATATTAAGATTGTTTGATATGTTTGTATGTTACACCGAATCGCGCGCGTTTAGACGCTGATCGACCAGCTCGGGTTTTTTTCTCGTCGTGATTGTTAATATTTGTATTGCTAGTTTAGTTTTGTTGTGATATTATTAATATTGTTATCATTGTTTTCATTTGAGTATATATTGAGTTAATATTTGTATTGCTAGTGTAGTTTTAGTGTGATATTATTAATATTCGTATCTTGAGTGTTCTTGTATATGTATTGTTGTTATATATGTTCTAATCCATAAATTCTTTTCAGCCTTGACCTTCTTTTGTATTTAGTTTACTGATATATATGGGTTTAGAGTGTTTGATATGTTTATTTTTGTTTGTGGTACCACATCGCGATCGTTAGAAGTTGATCGTCAACTCGGTTTTTTTCTAATTACATGTATGGTAGTTATTAGTATTTGTATAGCTAGTTTTGTTTTGCAATTGTATTTTGAGTGTTCTTATATATGTATTGTTGTTAGTGTTGTTATATATGTTCTAATCCATAAATTCTTTTCAGCCTTAACCTTCTTTTGTATTTAGTTTTTTGCAGAACAGATGGAACCCAAGATGACAGGACCACGATGACACCAGAGAGACCAGATGACGAGACGACGGCGGACCAAGGCAGACTATTCAGCTCTATGACGTCGAAGTCCCCAAACCCTGACTGGCTGCAAGGCGTTATAGAGTCTTCCACGACGACTATCTTCACGGATAGTTCCCATTGGGCCGAGTGGGCGGGTCCGAAGAAGTAGGGTAGCTGCATTGGAACATCAAGGACGAATGAAGAGGCCAGCAACCACAAGACGACGGAGGAACCAACCGCGACTTAGCGGAATAACATTGGTGACGAAGGGGTGAAAAGGAAGATAATGGGACGAGAAAGCTGCAAGGACTCGATGATGTTGTGACGTTTTGTTCAGGCAGTGGCGATCCAATCCAAATGCCTCACTTAGAACAGTAAGGAATTTGTTCTGGGTCTATACTGTCACCAAATAGTTAGAAATGCACGATACGTTCATTCTAATGGCCAATTTTCCTTTGTCTGCGTACAATTTTACGTTTATAACTACTTCGCTAGTTTTGTTGCCCTAAGGTTTGAGATATTGAAAGCATCTGTCCATATTTATTCTCATCATGATCAGTCAATGGGATTTATGTTTTATTGGTACAGTGTGTATCATGGTCTAATGTGGGACCGATATCATAAAAATGTCTGTTTCTAATATCGTCCTATTTGCACACACGTTTAGATTGGGTTAAGGTTAAAGCTCAATGAGTATTTCTTAGCCTACCGTCCGTGTTTTACATCTACTGGCAGAGGGTTCGGTTTCCGGACATACTACAGTGTTTGATGTCCTGGGATGCAGTCTGCTTTCTGCTTATAGGTGGTTTTAATTTCAGCAGTCTATAGTTATTATAGTGCAGTAGTTTTGTTCTGGTTTAAAGTTTAACGTTGTTTTCATATATACATGTATATATTTATATCCCACCAAGCACCTTATAGGTGCTTTGGTCGTTTCTCGGTCCAATGTGACATCATAGACAAGTCAGTGATGTTACATTTTTGGTTCGGACTTTCATGTATCGTTGTGTAGTCTTGATAGTTTAGTATTTTGGTAGATTTCTTCAGGTGTCTTGGTGGGTCTACAGTACAAATGAAACTGCATCTTTGACATAAAATAAATACAGCTTATCTGTATTCTAGGCAGTCGTGTACCAGCACTTTTGAGGTTGCTTGCTCAGCGTTGGGATTTCATACAGGACATTAGGGACTACTAGGAATCAATTTTCTTTTACCTCGATATTGCTGGTGTACGTTTTGCCTCATTTAACTTCTCTTACGTTACTTGAGCAGCAAACTGAACTATAAACACCTTAGTCTGTCATGATTTAACCGTCTGTGAGCAAGAAGCAAACTGCAATCCGGAATTTCAACTACCACAGCCTGTCCTGGAACTGAGTCCTCGTTTGGTAGATAGCAAACTTCATTAGTTAATCTCTGCCAGGGGATACTTTTCTGAACCGCCAAATGCTCAGAGGGCTTATATTAAGGGCAGTTGACTGATCTGGCAAGCTCACAGGGCGCTTGCATTTTTATTTGACTGTATTTAAAACTTCTTTAATGGACAGATGCATAAGGCTATTGCTTGATCTCTCAGCTGTAGATAGACGTTTTGGCATTTAGACATGTACATGTAGTTTCAGAGAGGATCAAGCGTTTTTACAAGTCACCCATTTAATGGGTTCTTTATATCTTTTCCCTTCGGGCAACACTTTTTTTTCTGTAAATTTTCTGTTTGTGTTCTTTTTTTAGAAAAAGGAAAAGTGGCCACCCCATATTTACCTCCTACCTTGACGCGGTTATGGGGCTTAATTGCAATTGGGGATATTTTTGTTTATTCAGCAAGAAGTATTCCCTTTGGCAAGAACTAAAAGGAAGGTATATGGGCAGGTTCAACAAATGCGTTTACATTTGAAAGCAGAATTTTCGAGTTGAATCAAATTCATGTTATGCCAAACCATTGTGCATACGTAATCTCTTATAACCACACTCTCTAATAATTGTAGTATGAATGAAGTTTCATACGGGTATTATTTGTTACATAAATAGTCATCAATGAAAGGTTTAAATTGATAAAGATTTTGTTTAACCATTTCCTCCATGTAATACTTCAAGCATTTGCAAACAGAGTAGACCTATGTCTGACGGTTTCTGTATACAGAAGCCGTCTGATCAACATCTGCTCTGTCTGTTTGTGAAATAATTTTTAGATCTGACACTACAGCTTCTTCCAATACCAAAACATCCTGTGTGCATATGCCACCCATAAAAACTCAGCTAATTAACACCAATGGTGTGATTATTCCATACCAACTCACTTACTCACTCCGTACATGGATATTCTGCAGGGAAATGGCCAATTGATATATGGGTCGATACATGGATGTTCGACAAGATAACACTGTCTTAAATGACCATTCAATCTTAATTTGACGAGTATTCATTTAAGAAATACTTTCTTAATATTAACTGAATGTGAATGATTATTGTGTTAAATGTTTTGGCCGTGACAAAATAGAATAGGATTGATATACCTTATTCCATAAGTAAATGAGGCATATCCTGATCAACAGCTCCTACAATAGATGTCAGATATAGGTATTTTCTGCTTACAGAGGCGTATAATTGTATGTAGTAAATGGTTAATTCCTGATATGTGGTAGCTTAACCCACTTGTGCATACGATCCCATATATGGGACATATGCAAACAGTGTAGACTCGGATCATACGCCGCATAATTCGGCGTCTGATCAGTCTGCACTGTTTGCTGATAGGAATTTCAATATAAAAAACGAAATGGAAAATTTAGGCCAGGTATCCCATAGATAAAAAATGAACTAATCCAATACATGTATATAAACATGGAAGAATCCACTGGGCGCAAATGGGTTAATTCAGAACGAAAATAACTTCCGGAATAGGTTTCCAAGAAATGTGTAGATAATATCATTGTTATCATTGTCATTATCTGATGAATACTCATGTAAGAAATAATGACATCATGAATATTGGTTAGTAGTTTTATAGTGGCATATGAACATAGTATATTTGTCCAAGGCAGAGACTATTCAAATCTATATAATCCAATAAGCAGAAAAGGCCCTAATCAGACGACTTCTATACAGGACCCGTTTTATCGGGGTTTAATCTGTTATGATAATACGTTTATCAGGAAAATGGTAAATCGTGATATCAAACTTCGAGGAAGATCCTGCTTTTTGGATGAATTACAATATAACCTATCTTAACTGGTCATTCATCTATTGAACATAAAAAGCAAGTAGTTGCTAAATACAGGCAAAAGTATTGCAGAAAGCTCCTATATGAGCTTTCTGCATTGCTTTAGAATTGCATTAAACTACCAAATACCCATAATTATATCTATATGTTGGCCGTTTAAGACATGTTCTACTGTATTTACTCAGTCTTTAAAAGCAGGTCGTTGCTTAATGCGTGTAGGAATAACATAAATTGATGGAACTTTCTGTTTTGGCCCTCATTAATATATCATTTTAACCCTTCGCTTGCTATTCTCGTCAATATACCTACCTGTAAATAGTGAAGACCCAGATGAGAAAGCTCCTACAGGAGCTGTCTCATCAGGGTCTGCACTATTTACAAATTGATTGTGCAACCAGTGCACTCCACAGCAGTGGTTGCACTGCGAAATACTTGTACACAGTGAAGATATATGTAATTATACAAGGGGCATGGGTAAAGAAGGAGAAATGTATTTTAAAATTCAGCAAAAGAAGGGTTAAATGGTCGTATCAGAGGGATTCACTGTTTACTGCTAAGCATTGATGAATTATTATAATTATGATTATTATATTCAGTTTAACCATTGTAATAGTTAAAGATACCATTAAAGCACATGGGCGTTATGTTTAAACCTTTCTGATTTGAATATTCATGTAAAAAATAATGACGCTATATAACGGCATATACACATAGTACAGTTTGTATTTGTAGAAACTACAATCAGATCTATAATGAGTTCATATATTAACCTCACTCCTTTGAGTCAACCCTATGAGCATGAGTTCAGTTGAAGTCAAATTTTTATCGACTCATCTAGTATAATGAAGACTAGTGTCAAGATACATGTAATACTCATTTACAGAGATTTATGATTTCTTTAACCTTTAGCCTGCTGAGAAAATTATATTATTTTTACAGAATTGTTCACCCAAATTTTCAAAATTCATGCTATAATCAATTTGTCTGCCAAAAATGCAGCCAGGGTGTCAACCAGTTTGGATCCTCGTTAGTAGCTCGGAGTCTCATGTGGATCCAAACTGTTTGCATGGGTATTTACTCATGTGGATGTGTTTAAATATATTTTGATTTGATGTTAACATATTTGTATTAAGCAAAATAAAGAGCAATAGATTCAGCATAACACGTTTGTCCTCTATTTTCAGCCTTCAAACTAAAGCAAGTACAGTAAAATCTCGATTATTCGAATTTTCTGTATAGACGAATTTAGACCCTCTTAGGCAGGTGGCGGCTTAATGCATGTTGAAAGTCATTCAGAAAGCTCCTAGAGTAGCTTTCTGCATGACTTTCACTATGCATTAAGCTGTCACTTGTCTTAAAGATCGATAATAGTATGTATTTTAGTGTTCGAATAATCGAGAGTTTTGCTGTATGTTCAACAACAATTTGTCTTTAGTCATATTTAGTGCCACACCAACCATTCTCTTACACGAGTTGTAAAACAACTGCAAACACGCTGAGTCTATCCAGATAATAGAGCTTCTGTATGAGGTGTCTGATCAGGTTCTGCTCTGATTGCTTGCGGAATAAATAGACTTAGTCATTCTACAGTTTCTGCCATAGTCACTATCCATGTATTCATATCCAGTAAAACCTCTCTAAAGCGGAATTCTGAAAGAAAATAATTTAGATACTTTTAGGTAGGTGGTTGCTTAAAGCAGGGTGAAAGTCATGCATAAAGCTCATAGGGGTACTTTCTGCATGACTTTCACCCTGCATTAAGCTGCCACCTGTCACCAAGACCGATATTTATACTAAATTGAGCGTCCGGTTTAGAGGGGTTTACTGAATATTCAATACAGATATTTATACTAAATTGAACGTCCCGTTTAAAGGTGTGCTGTTGTACTATCAAATTATGTGGACCTTGATAATAGGTATTCCGGACCAGTTTGTTCTGGGTCTCCATCACTTGCCCACGTTTGTCTATCTGAATACATGTAATTAGAAATTATGCCATGATAAAATATCCATAGCTACATTGCTGTTCATCAAGTAAAGGGTAAATAAGAAATAAATTGGGTTGAATGGAATCAGTGATACAGTAAAACCTCTCTAATATGATCACTAAAATCGACACACTTCTGGGTGGTATATGCAGGTGGTAGCTAAATGCAGTGAGAATGTTAATACAAAGGCTCCTATAGGAGCTTTTTGCTTAACTTTCGTCCTGTATTAAGCAACCGCCTGCTTATAAAGACAGCTATGATTATTCTTTAAGTGGACGCATTAGAGGGGGTTCTACTGTATATAATAATAATCATTTAAATGCAGGAAACCAATGCCCTGGCATTTGCTCAGCATAACTGCAGGCTTCTCAGACTTACACCAAATCACCAAAAAAGTGTATCAGATTAGTTTTCTTTTTTTAAAAATCAAACCAAAGTCCATGTAATGTCCATATAATTGTGATGATATTGAAACGATGAATGAATGAAATGATACCTTACTATCATTGACCATTTACTCCATAAATAAGGGTCCATGCTTATAAAGCTTTTTAGTTGATAGTTCGTTCTCAAGCTTCTGATTGGTCAGATTTGAGTTCTCAAGCTTTTGATTGGCCAGATTTGAGCCTTTGAGAACGAACTCAGACTCAACTAAATAATTTATAAGCATGGACCATGGAGTTTTACACATTTTCAATTTTTTACACATTTTTCAAATGTTACACATTTTCAAACAGATAAGACCCAGCTCAGATGGCTCCTATAGGATCCGTCTGTTGAGATACATGGTACAATAATAAAACCAAAATCAATTCACAGTCCATGAAAGTGTCCATGTTAAAGATGTGAAATAATTGTGATGATAATGAAACGAATGAATGAATGAAATGATACAGTACTATCATTAACCCTGTACTCCAAAGATATAGCTTTTGACACATTTTCAAACCGATAGGACCCAGATCGGATGACTGATATAGGATCCGTCTGGTCAGAGTCTGCTCTAAGTGCTTATAGAATATCTATACTATTTGGCATACTTATCGAATCGCTTGTTTCGTGTAATACTATAAAGTAAATGATTAATGTTCATAAGTAATGGTAATTACCATGGTGATGTAAATACCTGGACGTCGCAATATGACTGAAATACTGTAAAGCGATGTTAAACCGATACAAGCAAACAAGCAAAATCCATGGCGCTCGCTCTCCGCTCTCTGTGACTCTGTGACTCTCTGTCTCTCTGTCTCTCTCTCTCTCTCTCTGTCTCTCCTCTCTGTATGTCTGTCTCTCTTTCTGTGTCTCTCTGTCTCACTCTCTGTCTGTCTGTTTGTCTATCTGCCTGTCTCTCTCTCTGTCTGTCTGCCTCTCTGTCTCTTTGTCTCTGTCTGTCTCTCTATCTCTGTCTCTGTCTCTCTCTCTCTCCCTGTCTGTTTCTGGCTGTCTCCGTCTGTCTCTGTCTCTGTCTGTCTGTCTGTCTCTGTCTGTCTGTCTCTGTCTGTCTCCGTCTCTGTCTCTCTCTCTTTCTCTCTCTCTTCCTCTATTCTCTCTCTATCGCGTGCATGTATGTACCATATCATCAGCCTTTACTGCATAAATACGCATTTCTACGCCTACCCCGGTTCAGCCGTCTCCTGTATGTGCGATCTGACCAGGGTCTGCTGTTTGTTTATGATATAGATGCGATTCTACAGTGTCTCATGTTTCTTACATGGATATTATTAGAGCAAATGGTTAAAAGAATATACATCATATTCTATATTTCATTCCACAATATACGCTGTACCGCATATTTGCAAAAAGTAACATCATGTGTTTATTCAGAAATGTACCTGAAATGAACCATTATTTCCTTCTGTCATATCACCATATTAACTGATTCGATATAATCTCGTGGAAAGATAAACAATATGTGTGAAAAACAATAATAATAAAATTTATCTTGCTAAATACCGTATAAAATTTTAATAATGCACCACATTCTGCGAATCACATCTTTGAATGTGTTACATGAGTCTACTGGCATTTGCAAACAACTGTAAACCCAGATCAGAGTGATCCGAGAGGAGCCCTCTGACCAGAGTCCGTACTGTCTGTCAATAAAAAAAAACTCTCTCGAATTCTACCCTTTCATACTGAATGGGCTGTATGTGCATTAAACTCCCTCTAAACCGTATAATTTTGATAAGTGGATACAATATCATGCAGAAAGCTCCTCTAGGAGCTTTAATCGGATGTCTTTCACTCTGCATTAAGCTGCAACCTGTCCCAAAAACTGATATTTGTACTAAACTTAATGTCAGGTTTAGAGGGGTTTCACTGTATATATTGTACACCACATGCATAGCAGCGAAACAAAGATATTTTGGGGCAGGTGGTTGCTTAATGCAGGGTAAACTTTATGCAGATTGTTCCTAAAGCCCTGCATTGAGCTGCAATCTTTCGATAAGACCGATAGTTTGCTAAATTTCACGCCCGTTTTAGAGAGATTTTACTGTTTTTAGTGTACATTGTTTAATGTAGAGAAAATTGAGATACTTTTAGGTAGGTGGCTGCTTAATGCAGAAAGCTCCAAAATAATGGTATTTGTACTGAATTTAACGCCCGGTTCAGAGGGGATCTACTGTATACATGTATATTCTACACTACATGCTTAGCCGGGAAGAATGTAGATACATTAAGATAGGAAGCTGCTTAATACAGGTCGAAAGTCTTGCAGAAAACTCATAGAGGATCTTTCTGCATTGACTTCACCCTGCATTAAACGTCACGTGCGTTTAAAGGGATTTAATTGTTTATATTACACACATAACACAGACGAATTTAGATGCTAATAGGTAGGTGGCTGCAGGGTAAATGTCTCCTAGGAGATTTCTGCATGACTCTTTCACCCTGCATTAAGCTACCATCTGTCACAAAGACCGATATTTGTACTAAACAATAACACCCTGTTTTACTGTATATACCGGTAGTGTACAGTATATGCCTAGTTGAGAAGATATTTGATGCTTTCAGGCAGGTGGATGCTTAATGCAGAGTAAATGTATAAGAAAGCTTCTAAAGCCCTGCATTCAACTGTCACGTGTTTCAAAGACATATATTTGTAGTAAATGTAACGCCCCGTAAAGAGGGGGTTTACTGTATATATTGTACACCACATATTAATATCTAGTAGAGAAGAATTTAGATATTTGTACACTTGCAGAGTGAAAGTCATGTAGAAAACTCCTAGAGGATCTTTCTGCATTTACTTTCATCCTACCTTAAGCTGTAATCTGTCTCTAAGACCGATTAATGTCTGGTTTAGAGGGAATTTGCTGTCTCTCATTACACAATAATGGACCGTTTCAATTTGAAAATTCAACATTCAAATGAATGGTAAAGAACAAGCTATGATACGCGAATCAGGGTCGGGAAATCAAAAGGGTTTTTCGTTTGTATACAAATCCATTTCTATCTCTTAGCTCTAAATGACAAACAGGGGACTTATGGTCTGGGTCATCTCTGTTTTCAGTTCTAAGCATCCCTGTACGCGTAAGAATAATATACAGTAGAACCCCTCTAATGCGACCACTTAATGAATAAACATGAGTGTCTGTATAAGCAGGTGGTTGCTTAATGCAGGACATTAAGCTACCACCTGCATCTATCACCCAGAATTAAACCTATTTAGGTGGTCGCATTATCGGGGGTTTACTGTACCAGGATTTAGCACAAAAGTAGAACTATAGAAATATTTATTATCGTTTGTCGATACATGCTATACATACTATACAGTAAAACCTCTATAAACCGGAATTTGAATTTAGTATAAATATCGGTCTTGGAGACAGGTGGCAGTTTAATGCACGGTGACAGTCCTCTAGGAGCTTGCTGTATGACTTTCACATTGCATTAAACAGCCACTTGCCTAAAAGTAGCAAAATTCCACTCTACTATGTTTCCGGACCAAATACCCCGCACACACACACACACACACACGCACGCACGCACGCACGCATCATAACCAGTTTTGTAATAAAAATTTCTAAGTCGTTGTCCTGTCATCTAGAATATCTGATGTATTACTTCATACATGTACACATGCGCGCACACGCATGCGCCCCTCGCATACAAACTACACGCATACACATACTATCAACATACTAGCACGTGCGCACATTCATACTCACATAGACACACAAATACAGACACAAAATTATTTTATTACACTTCATGTTGTTATTACAATTCAGGTTGACCACCAATTGTAATAACGTTTTCGCATCATACCCAGTTTTGTAATAAATTTTATTACAATTCCGGTTGTTATTACAATTCAGGTTGCAAGGCCCCTATACTGTTTTGTTGTCCAACAAAACATATTTATAAGCATCACCGAACACGTTTTATTTTGCATCACATGGGCATTATCCAATATCTATAAACCCAGTTCATAAATATTATTGAACATGACAAGTACAGTAAAACCTCTCTATAACGGCCAGTTAATTGTGTAAATTAGTTGGTTTTAGGACAGGTGGCTGCTTAAAGCAAGGTAATAATAATAATAATCTTTATTTCCTCCAATGTAGGAGAGCATATCAACATACATACATAAATAGACATGTACACAATGGCAAACAGTTACAATTAGACAAACAAACATTGAACATTAAACACACAGAATTATAAACACTGACTATTCACGGTAAGAAATGATTCAGATCACAATTTCGATGACGACATCGATGATAGTCGTCATCATGTCGATCACAGACATGACCATGATCACGACGACGACAACATCGACGATAACAGCGAAGATTGTGGCAAAAAGCCGAAAACTAAAGTGAAGAAAATTGTCCAATTTGGACGCCTTTTATTATGTCTCTGTCGAAACGAAACACAGAGAAATAATTGACGTGCCTGAGCTGTACAGAGCTCATTGACATTGTAACTACGCAACATATTGTACATAATAGAAACCATATACCCGAGGTCTCAGCTATGTAATCCTTAACCATTTCTAGCCGAGTCCAGCGTATGAATATATAAATACATACATACATGTACATGTATATACAAATCGATAGACAGTTGGTATGTCGACGCATTTACCATGTCTTTCTGTGCACCCCCCCCCCCCAAAAAAAAAAACCCAAAAAAAACAACAACAAAAAACCCCAACAACCCACCAGCACAACAATAGCTGAATATTGTACTATCTGACCATGATATATTTTAATAATACATTGATATGGCGATCGACTTACTATGGTCATACCATGCTAATATCCTTTGTTGATATAAATCAAAATATTATAACAGAATAAACCAACCATTCGCAGGCATACTGCATAATCTATGCCAAAGTACGGGAAGTGACGTAGGCCAGATAAAAGATGAACCAGTTGCATGCGAGGGGGGCATGCGATTTTACTTTCACCTTGCTTTAAGCAGCCACCTGCCTTTAACACAAAATACTTGCTGTAATTTAGTGGTCGTTATAGAGAGGTTTTACTGTACCAATGTTATTGAATATATGCGTTTATTGTAGGGACTGTCACTTTGACCCTTTCCCCTCCTATGAGCAGTAAATTTTGCAAAGAGAGGTTGACACTGATTAGACGGCTTCTGTAGGAGACGTCTGACCAGGATCTGCTCTGTTTACTTATGAAATTATGATAGTTTCCACCGATATCAAAAACCATGTGTACCACAATAAAACTCAGCTAATAAATTTTCATGATGTCATTATTTCTTTTCTCCACCATTCTCTCTACCAAAAAAAGAGCATGAATGCAACCCTGTGTTCTTATATAGAAACACACACACTTAGTCCCAGGATCGAACATGGATCGCCAGGTTTGCAGTCATGCACTCTACAACGCGCTTGTACAACAAGGCGTACGTGTGATCATAAACCTACACACTGACAGGGAAATTTAGAATTGTGCAGTTTTGAAACCAATGTGATAAATAGAGCATTTGCTCCTATGTAACAACTGCTCTTTTTGTCACAATGGTTTCAAAACACGACTCTTACAAAGGCGTCAAAAGGCGTCAGTAGGAGGTAAGGAGTTAATATTTACGAAGTCAAGGGTTAAAAGCCGACATGGATACTGATGTGTAACTGTGGTTAGCCCTTTCGCTGCCAATGCCGGATCTGTGATTACCTATGAAACAGTTTGGATCCAGATGAGACGCCGAGTAACTCGGCGTCTCATCAGGATCCAAACTGTTTGTTACTGTTACTATGTTTTTGAAATAAAGATGAAGAAAATAAAAAAAATGAAAAATTGTAGCAGACGACAAAGTTAGCAGACGACAGAGTTTGGCAGCGAAATGGTTAAGTATGCGCTACTGTAGATATCAAACCGCATTGATGACACACCTGTCTCTAAACACCTTAAGTAAGTTTCGTCTGCAACAAAATGTCGTCTGCAGCAGGAGTTATCAAAGTACCCTTTAAATACTGAATATTGAACATGGAATGGCCCATCAGTGTTTAACCATAGAGTCCATTCAGTGTGATAGGCATAAAATTGGCCAGACCCGTTTCAATGGGAATCGTTACAGATTCTGGTCAGAAGATCACCCAGAAACACATGGGGCCATTTCGTGGGCCTACATGTTCAAAAAGGTCAAAAAAAATTGATTGGGTCGATTTAGTGTTATATTATAGTATATAACACTAAATCGACCCAATCAAATTTTGTTTTACCTTTTAGACCATGTAGACCCCCGAAATGACCCCCTGTGCCCAGAAAACCCCATGCCTTGGTCTACACTGTCAATGCCCACACTCAAGGGGTTAGTAATTTAGATGTCAAGCAGTTTGGATTCTACCGACGTTCTCTGTATCTCATCTGCACACAAACTGTTTGTCAACCACTCATTGGCTGAACGACTGACTTACAGACCTATTACGACCCCCTACTGCTTGTGGATTGATGTTCGGATGATTCAAAATGGAATGGCTCAACAGCGTCTATAGTCCATTATGTATGAAAGGGTATACTTTGCGAAAGGAGTTTGAATAACAAACAGTGCAGACCCTCTCAGAGCCCTCTGATTTGTATACAAGCTGTTTATATATACAGTAAAACTACTCTAAACCGGAATTTTAATAGAAAACAATTAACCCACTTAAGCCAATTAACGCCTTTCTATGCCTCTGTAAAAATCACATGATGAAACCATTGTGATAAATAGAGCATTTGCTCCTATAGGAGCAAATGCTCTATTTATCACACCGATTTCAAACTACAAAACTTCTATTCTCTAGTTAATGCTGCATTTCGGTTGGATTTATTTAAATTGATTGAATCTAAACATAGCCAATGAGGGAATGGGTTAAGGCCTTTTTAGGCTGATGGCTGCTTAATGCAAGATGAGTCATACATAAAGCTCCACCAGGAGCTTTTTGCATGACTTTCACCTTGCATTAAGCTGCCATCTGTTTTATAGACCGGCAATTTACAGTCGGTTTAGGGGTTCTTACTGTACCATTACGCTTGTTTACCGCATTGAAAGTGTCAATGGTCCCGATGACAGGTAAGTTCGTATCACGTCTGTATATAGGCCCATCTTATCGAGAAAGACGTGGGGAGTTTTTGACAGCACTTCCGGGAAGGAACACATGTATATGTAATCGTACATGTGTAATACATGTATGTACATTTAAATAAATAATACGTTGATTTATTCTAACTTTATATGAAAACCTGACAAAGAAGGACACGCTTTACCGCACGAGCGTGCGTGCGTGCGTGTGTCATAAAAGTATGTTTTTTTGATCTGTGGAAATTTATGTTTTTTGCATACAGAGTGGACCCAACTCATACAGCTCCTGTAGGAGTCATCTTGTCAGGGTCTGCTCTTATTGCACATAGAGTTTACATGAAGAGCTGATTCTACAGTTTTTGGCATGAACACATTTTATTTCGTTTTATATGTCATGATAAAACAATAATATAACAGATTTTACTAATATTCACACAATTAAAACAATAATATGAGTAATATTCATACAAACAAAACAATATTATAATTAATATTCACCCTATCATTATTTCTTGCATGAATATTCATCAGGTAAAGCAGAAATCGCTATGGCAGAAACTTTACAATCTATATTATCTGTAGAATCTATTTTATACCATAAGCAAACAGAGCAGACCCTGATCTGACAATTAATACAGGAGCTGTCTGATCCGAGTTCACTCTGCTTGCAAAGAATTT
Source organism: Azorinus chamasolen (assembly GCA_963576725.1). NCBI lineage: Eukaryota > Metazoa > Mollusca > Bivalvia > Cardiida > Solecurtidae > Azorinus > Azorinus chamasolen. The sequence goes on along the minus strand of OY755246.1, from coordinate 28,047,102 downwards.
AAAAGGTGTATAGTAAAACCTCTCTATAACGGCAACTAAATTGTGTTCATTAGGCCTAATTGGTATTTAGGACAGGTGGCTGTTTAAATCAAGTGAAAGTAAAACAGAACGCTCCTATAGGAGCGTTCTGTTTTACTTTCACCTTGCTTTAAGCAGCCACCTGTCCTAAAAACCAACTAATTCTCACAATTTACTGGTCGTTATAGAGAGTTTTTTTTACTGTACTTGTCATGTTCAATAATCTTATGAAAACTGGGTTTATAGATATTGGATAATGCCCATGTGATACAAAATAAAGCGTTTTCGGCGATACTTACAAATATGTTTTGTTGGACAACAAACATTATAGGGGCCCATGTCGAACAGCTACGAGACTAAAACTATACATAAGCGAATAACATCAAGTTTTCGATATCAGACATATGGAAGTTTTGTCTTTTTCAGCGTCTATTTGATTTGTTTTCTTGCGATATACTTTTGTTCAGCATATAAAAATGATTTGTGTAAATTTAGACATTTGTCAAACGCGTTGCAAGCAGCGACCATCGCTTTAAAACAAATGACAGCGTAATGCAGGATGAAAATACTGCAGAAAGCTCCTAAATAATATTTCAGTCACTTGCCTAAAAATATAGATCTAAAAATCCAGTTTAGAGGTGTTTTACTGTTTATGTGATTGGCATTCGTCGTAAATTACTCAAGACAGTGTATGCACGAATACATTATGATAATGTGATGAATATAAAACTTATATAACGATGATATTTGCGAGAGGGGAAATACACATGGTACATATAAACGTGAATTTGTTGTTCACGGGAATTTTGTCTGCTCCCACATCGATCAGCGGACATCGATGAGGGACTCCGATTGACTCGCACTTCCTGTAACAAGTTCTTTCTATCCGATTACATGTATATATATTTTTCTGATCTAGTAAAAGCTTTCATGCATGCGATACAGTAACATTTCGACAACTCGAACTCTCAAACAAATATCGTTACTGGCGTTTAACTCGTAGGTGGCTGTTTAATGCAAGATTAGTCATTACTTTAATCCTGCATTATAAGCAGTCATACTAAAAATTCGAGTTAGCGAGGTTTTAATTGTGTGGGTTTTTTGTTGTTTTTTTGTGTTTGTTTAGTTTTGAGTTTTTTTCTTGGGGGTGCTTGTTGTTTTTCTTGTGTATTTGTTGTGTTTATATATATATATATATATATATATATATATATATATATATATATATATATATATATATATATATATATATATATATACATTTATTAATGTATTAATTATTTTCATATAAACATTATGTACTTTTAGAGTGCTATGAATTTTTGAAGTATGTTGCATTGGTTTTTTTAGAAATATATACTTACTAAACTTTTATAATGTATTGTAACGTGCACCATCAGCAATCCCTGGCGGTCACCCACCCGTTAAGTCAAGTAATATTTATTTACAAGAACAGAACAGAACATATTTTTATTCAGACTTGTACATAGTACATCGTCTATTATACATGTATTTTTTAACAATGTCAACGTGAGTTATATACATATAAACTACATAGTATGTAATGTAGAAGGTGTTTGTCGGAGGAAAACAGGTAAACCAAGTGGGGTGATTGGGGGGGGAGGGGGTAAAAAGAGGAAATTGCACATACGAAAAAGACATTTCTGGTGATTTGGGAATGTAGAACAAGACTTTTTGATTTGAAAATAGTGACATCAGGTATCTTGATTAAATTCTATCAATTAAATATAGCTGTGTGATTTTAAAATCAAACAGTTATATTAGAGACGATAGAATTTCTTAACACTAGGGCTTCTTTTATAAACAAGTCGGTACATAATTAACAGATAACATAAGCCCGACTGAGCTTTTAACACCGACATTTCTAGCACATACACAATACAGCACACTGGAGACAGGGCATAAACATAATAGAATTAGTATAATACATATTATGAAAGCAAGTTTAACCATTTCCCTGGTAGAATGTGAGAGAATCAATTTAGCATGTAAATTTGGAAATATTGTTCGAATGAAAACTTGTAGTGACTGTTGCTTAACTTTGCAACATTTCCAAGCACTTAAACCATGTCGCCAAAGAGCTAGCTCCCCGGCAAGGAGAGCTTATAGTACTTATATACCTAACAGCATCGCTGTTACATTACTTTCCCCTCCGAGAAATCTCGACCCGAGATTTGGTCTGGGAAATAACCGTGGGTAAGGCAATTCCAGTCCGGCAATTGTCTTCATCCCACCGCTGCCACCAATTGTAACGTGCACCATCGGCAATCCCTGGCGGTCACCCATCCAGCCAGTAGCCGCACAGACTGTTGCTTAACTTTGCAACATTTCCAAGCACTTAAAGAGCTAGCTCCCCGGCAAGGAGAGTTTATAGTATTTATATACCTAACAGCATCGCTGTTACATTATGTTCTCCTTTTTCATATTTTATATGTGCATAACTGAATTTAATATAGCTTTAAACAATTATTTCTACGAAAAATGTGCTAGCCACACGTCTCAAAACTGTTCTAAGTCTAAACGTAGTATTGACTATTGAGTTCCTCTCCTCCCTTTTAGTTGTAAGATAAGCATATTTCTCATAGCTTTTATGATGCCAATTACTCATTTAAATTTGCAGCTTCTTTTACATTTGTTAACATACACTAGTTATATAGTCGGTTAAAAAGCTCTTCAGAGCTTATGTTATTTCTAGATGTCTTGCCGACTCAAAATAAATCTTATCTTATCTTAGTTTGTCTTACTTTTGACATGCATTAAGCAACCACCTGCTTTTAGGCTTCCAATGTCTATAAATAAATAGCCTCTTAACCCTTTCCCTCATATTTATAAACATGTTTTCACGCATTTAAAACAGAATATATCTAAATCAGACGGCTCCTACAGGGTTTGCTCTGTTTGCTCGTGGAATTTGATGGATCTGTTTCTTTACTTTCTAAATGGCTACAACGCTCCACCTTCCATGTTTTATTATAAATAATCTGTCCGTGAATATTCAGTAGGTATTGAATTTTTGAATAACATAGAACAAGGAGTGGGTTAAAACACGCAATAATGTTATTGTATATCTCTGCACCAGTGAAACGTTTTACTGTTACTATTCTTATCCACGACTATTATCATATTACTATTTTAAAAAATCCAGAAACAAATAGTTTAGTTTGATGGATGATTACATAAATACATTTTAACAAACTCACTGCTTACAAACGTGTATGAGACAAAACTTAATACCTTGATAAAAACTTCTCGAACACGATAATTTAAAAATACTTTATCACCTTTTTAATGTATAAGTTATTGTATTACTATAGGGTGAAGATAGGTGTTCATTTGCAAAATCATTATATTGACTGTATATGGTAGATATACATTTATTTGAATTTATAAATGAACACCAGACAGCATATACTGCGCAGTGTAACAACACCAACCACAATCATTTTGAAAATGGATAATGATAAAGCCAAATGTAGGGGTGGGTGGGGGTGGGGTGGGGTCCGATTGAAAAGCGACATTTCTGGAAAGGAAACTGAGTATGTGGTCAGTTAGTGTTGTATACAGTAAATCCAAATCCTACTTAACCCTTCCCCGCATGAATATTCATGTAAGAAGAAAACATCATTGATACGGACAAATGGGTCTATAGCTTACTTTGTATAATGTCATATGAAGAGCGGAATTTCATACCATGGTAGAAACTGTATATCCAGTGTTGTATACCATTACTGTGAATACATACGCAACTAGAACAGACCCTGATCAGACAGCTCCGATAGGAACCATCTGATAAGTGTCTACACTGTTCATAAATGTGCATTTATACATCTTTATCGAATAAATGTGATTACTTATTGAACAAACATGGGCGTCATACAACCCAGGTGGCTGTATAAGGTATGACAAATGTAACGCAGAAAGCTCTATTCGCCTGGCTTCTCTTGCTTTGTAATAAGCCTCTTCCTCATCATTTTTCCGTGTCTTTTCTTTATCCATATCAAATACAGGGATCTTATCAAAGGCCATAAATATATCACTATATTACTAAATGAATACTGTTGTATACGCACACGCATTTATGCAAGAGAAAATTATATTTCAGATGTTGGAATCGAATCGAGGACCCATAGTCGAGTACCCTGTTGTATCGTCAGAAGCTCTATGAGGTCCTCGCCGAGATCAAATTTTCCGTTTGCTACATTTTTAGCTTCCAATGTACAAAGTTTCGATGTGATTGTCAACAGTTTAGACCATGGTGAGTCTCGTCGTCTTATCTAGATCCAAACTATTGCCAAAGGTATTACGGATTTGCACATAGTACGTTAAGGTATTTCTAACTATGGCCGTTTGTTTACCTCCTTTAAATTTGACCTTCATATTTAAAAAATGATTAAATCTATATTTTTAGCTCACCAGAGCACAAAGTGCTCAGGATGAGCTTTTGTGATCGCCTGATGTCCGTCGTCCGTCGGTGTTTGTCGTGCGTCGTGTGGTGTGTTTCGTCCGTCGTCAACAATTTGAACCTTTAAAACTATTTTCCTCTGAATCTGCAGGGTTCTCAGCTTGCATCTTTAGCACATAACATCATTTGTAGGCCATCTACAAAGGTTATATAAATTATGCCCCTGGGGTCAAGATTGGCCCCGCCCCAGGGATGCCTTGTTTTCTACAGAAACATATAGTGATTTTTTTCAAAATCTTCTCCTCTGAAACCGAAAGGTTCTCAGCTTTCATATTTGGCACATAGAATCATGGTTAGGTCCTCTACAAAAGTGATATAAATTATGCCCTGGGGTCGAAATTGGCCCCGCCCCAGGGGTGGCCAGTTTTCTATAGCAAACTGCTGTTTCATTGGACAACCTATTCAAACTGACCATGGTTTACTGGGAGACTACACTCCAGATTTACACTCCAGAAAAATACTGCTGCAATATTTTTCACTTTGCACACTTAGCCTCACTAATGCCCAAGAACTCTTTGATGTTTGATCTGTTGTTCACATTATGGAGGTCATTTGCAGGTCATTTGCTGTCCAGCATAATGTACTCCAAATACCTTCTGCACTCTGAGAGCAATTAATGTCTGCAAATATTGTTGTCCGCTGCAAAAATTATTTTCTTCCATATCTTTTCAAAACAAATGTCAGAGTGAAAAACAGTTTGGAGCCTGATGAGGTGCCAAGTTACTTTGCATCTAATCTGGATCCAGACTGTTTGCAAAAAAGTCATTATTAATGCTAAAAACCAAAGCAAATAGTTGGAACAAAACTCATACCTGTTCAGAGGATTGAGAAATCAGTTTATTAGTCCCCCACCGGTTACCGGTTGGGGGACTATAGGTTTGCTCGATTCCGTCTGTCTGTCCGTCTGTCCGTCCGTCTGTCCGTCCGTCTGTCCGTCCGTCTGTCCGTCTGTCCGTCTGTCACGCTTTTTGTCCGGGCCATATCTCCTACAATGTTATGCCAAATTCATTATAACTTCACACATTGAAGAAGCATGATGAGGGCTAGTGTCATTCACAAGGGTCATAACTCTAGCACCAATATTTTTGGAGTTATTCCCCTTTTACATATTTTTTTGTCCGGACAATAACTCTTTATCTACTGGTTCAATTGATTTGAAACTTCACATATGGAACAATCATGATGAGGGGTAGTGTCATACACAAGGGCCATAACTCTAGCATCAATATTTTTGGAGTTATTCCCCTTTTTCATATTTTCTTGTCAGTCCGTCTGTCACACTTCGTGTCCGGGCAATTTCTCCTACAAAGTTAGGCCAAATTCATTATAAATTCACACATTGAGGAAGCATGATCAGGAGTAGTGTCATGCACAAGGGCCATAATTCTAGCACCAATATTTTTGGAGTTATTCCCCTTTTACATATTTTTTTGTCCGGACAATAACTCTTTATCTACTGGTTCAATTGATTTGAAACTTCACATATGGAACAATCATGATGAGGGGTAGTGTCATGCACAAGGGCCATAACTCTAGCATCTATATTGTTGGAGTTATTCCCCTTTTCATATTTTCTTGTCCAGTTAATAACTCTTTATGTACTGGTTCAATTGATTTGAAACTTCTCATATGGAATAAGCGTGATGAGAAGTAGTGTCATGCACAAGGGCAATAACTCTAGCATCAATATTTTTGGAGTTACTCCCCTTTTTCATATTTTCTTGTCGGGACAATAACTTTTTATTTACTGATTCAATGTATGAAAGTAGGTATTAATACCATTCAGGTGGTCATGTATATACCATGGTCAACCACACCATGCGTGGGTGGGGTGGGGAGAGTGGAGGGTTTTTTTCAGTCCGGTGGGGGACTCATGTCTTGCATAGCAATACAACATGCCCTTGTTGTCTTTAGTCAGAATTTTGTATGTCCTTGCATAATTAAAATTACTAAATAATAATAATGCTCTCTGATTTAACCTATTCCCTCTTCCTATAGGGCCCGTCTGATCAGGGTCTACTCTTTTTTCAAATGGAACTTGATAGCTCTGTTTCTATACTTCCTAAAATGAGCACAGTGTTCTACCTTTCATATTTCATTATAACTAATGTGTCCATTTCAGTGGAAATTTAGAATAAAAATAGAACAAGGAAAGGGTTAATCGTCTACCCTGCTTAAAAATGTTTTGCGCAGCTGCAGCCGTTTTACGCTTGCATAAAACCTTGCTTGTTTGTTTTTGATGGAGTATAGTAGTGTGTTCAAATCAGTTTGGCTGCTGGATTAGTGGCTATTTTAGTATTTATGTATTGCTGGGAATGTGTCATATTGCTGATTAGGACTCATTCAAGATGTACATGTAACAGGTTTTGGAGTGTTTGCCTTGTTTAAAGTTGTTTTATATAAATGAAAAAGTAGTAAAGTCAAGCAGGCAAAGCCACATACAAGACGCAACCACAACCAAAGCACCGGTAGACAGCATGACAAATATACACACACACCCAAACGCACACCCACACACGAGATGAACACAGAAAACACCAACAGACACACAAGAACCAGCGACAAACACTCCACACATGAACAAAATCACAAGTACAAAGACGCAAGGCAAACAAAAGGAAGGGTGACAAAGAGAGTACCGCCTTGGCACGATCAGTAGCAAAAACACCACTGGGGGTTTAAACCGGTTTACGGACGTCCTAACCTCACTCTTCTCTCAAAGTCACCCTAGCTTTACAAATAGTGTAAATAAAGATATCCCCGCCGGACTTACCCACAACATAGACGACGGTGAACACAGGACAACATGTAAATCATAGCATAATAACTGTGACAATCCGTCAAATATGTACTCAATGACTTTGAGAAACATATTGTGAAAACTTTGAAAATCTTCTTCTGAAACTGGAAGGTTCTCAGCTTTCATTTTTGGCACAAAGCATGATCTTGTAGTCCTCGACAAACGTTACATGTATATGAATTAGTCGCCTGGGTTCAAATGAGGCCCACCCAAAGGATGGCCAGTTTTCTATAGAAATACATCTTGTATAATGAAAACTGAAAATCCTCTCCTCTGATTGCTTAGTGAGCGATATCAGGGTCATCATGGCCCTCTCGTTTAACAATTTTCAGCAATTATTTTAATAAAGTTATTAAGTAAAGGTGTAGTTCATAAATGTTAAACGGCGTTTTTTAAGAGTTAAATAAAACTTTAATTCGTACCTGAAAATGTGCAAAACTTTACTTGAAAATACATGTATGCAAAAAGAGGTATTTAAGTCCAGTTGGTGTATTAATAAGTCCTTATTATATAATACATGTTGCAATTTCACTTTTTCCCCAACACCACTATATTTCAATCACATCAAATTGTCCAATAAAAAGCACATTGCCAGTATGTAACAGGTCATATTGTTTATATGCAGCAGAAATACCTTAAAGGCAAAGTGAAGATTGGTGTTCAACACTTTTGTTTTTTAACACCTTTGCAAAAAAAGAGTAGACCCAGATCAGACGGTTCGGTAGGAGCCATCTGATCAGACATATGGAATAATATAGATCTGATTCAACCGTTTCTGTCATGGACAAAATTTATATTAAAGATGTCTTTATTTCTAGACAAACGTGCGTACTCAAATACAAAAATCGCCATTTCTCTACCAAACCCTATACTGTGACCACTCTTAAGAATCGTCTCTTCTGACATTTGATAATAGATCATTACACACATATTGAAGAATACACATTTTGTATTAATGAAAATGAGCAATTACGAGTAGTATTGTTCTCACACGCGCGCACTAAACTTGAGAATAGTTACCCGCCACCAAGTGCATTACACAGAGCTCCAGATAATATGCGGAAATTAAAACATGTTCCAGAATAGCTCCATTATTTCCCCACCAAACCCTACACTGTGACCACTCTTGAAAATCGGCTCTCTTCGAGACGATTCTAAGGAGTGATCACAGTATAGGGTTCGGTGGAGAATTAAAGGAGCTATTCTGTTAAATCTACGCATATTGTCTGGACCCCTGAGTTGATATTTGGTGTGCTGAGTAACATTTGGTTCTCCAAACGGTCAATAGTTGCTCAAATGCTCGCACGAATCTAAAGTAAGTAAGAATTGCAAGTGACATCATCAACCTTATAGCAGGAATGTACACATGTATACACGTACATGTTGTTGTATTTTTCAGCATTATAAGGGATGCCTTTACCTCATAGACACGCCTTTTGACATTAGACCCAGATCAAGGTCTGTTCGTTCTGCTTTTTTACTGATATAAGTCTGATTTTATAGTATGTACAATAGTGAAAATTCCCCTTGTTCATGATATACAGAATATCAAAATAGTTTGAAAAGATAAGTATGTCAAAATATTTTGATTGCAAAAAAACCGCGCAATCTTCGAGATTGGCTTTCTTTTTTGTATTGCTAGGAGAGTATTTGAGTATAGGTCAGTCGCATTGTTGTTTAATATATGCAGAGAAAGAAATTGTTTATTTCTTTTGTCTGTTGCACACTTTAAATATAATGCTAATTTACTCGAGACGTCTTTGTTTGCAGCTTTCATTAAACAATTAAATTTAAATACATATTGTTTTTTCATAATAACATCTCTGTAGGCATTGTTCTCTTAATTCTTTATAGAGAAGATAAATACAAATAAAATAATACGTATCTTCAAGATCACGCATATTACAACACTGACACTACCTTTCATGTCGTGGTATTTACATGTATACTCTTCTGAATCTACATGTATGCATTCTTAAAGAATGTGCAGACAATCTGAATCGTGATATAAATAAACATAAACCATACGGAAGTTTATCTAAATACGCTTCTTATTGTCGGTAAGGTTTGACCTGGCACTGTATGAATATTCCGCCTTTTCCCGTAAGCAAATTTTATCTTTCCGAACACACAATTGAAGAATGCGCCACTATACAATGACTCTAGTACATTATAAGCTTTCCAATGTAATACAAGCGTTGGTAGCTCAGTGGTTTAATCAAAGCAATGCCGATATTAGTGTCGTGGATTCGAGTCCCATCGTAGTTGTTTTTTCGTTTTTATTATTTTAAGATATGAGCTTTTTAAAAATTATTTTGGGCAGGTGGACGCATGCTGGCCGGTCTTAGACAAAACACATTAACATATACGTGATGTAATCAAACAGCCGCGTTTAAGGCAATACACTGTACACATCACGCAAACCGCTCCTGTGAAACGCTCTGTGCAAAGAAATGAAGAAAACAATGATAACAATTTAACAAACAAAACAAAGAGAACTTTCAGAATAAAAGATATATATTTCCGAAAAAAAAATTTTCCTTAGTTTAATTATTAGGTTTTACCTAGATTCGAACCAAAGACTTCTATCGTTAGAGTCAGCGATACCATCCACTGGGCTATTGCAACAGTATTAATATCGTATAGCGTGTGTGGTATATGCTACTAAGCACTTAGCGAGTTCATTTATGGAGTCAACGGAAATTCACGATTTTTCATCGACGAAAGTTGGCGGAAAGCGATGAGTGCCAGGTCAAACCTTACCGATAATACATAAAATGTTTTTTAAAATGTTTATATTCGTCTAACACAGAACTTCGCTCAATAGCCGCTGACCAATATTGGATGAAACGGTCGACAACTCGTTGTTTAAAACCTAATGAAATTTTGACACATTATACTTCATCAAGATTTGCGATTACGTTGGAAATGCCGTAATCATCTAGTAACGTGTTACCATTTGAAATCCAGTTTTTATAGCCTAACTGACAATCCACCAATCCCATTTCATAAATTATATTATATTTTCAGATTTACAAACTTTACACCAATACTTAATAATTCTACAGTAACGGGCAATATATAGTGGATATCTCGCTGTTTGCTTTACCTACCAGGTGTTCATTATTCATGCCAAAGCTACCAGTATAGCTAAACACTGTGCCTAAATAATTAAAATTATCAACTACCTCAACCTCACTTCCACCATACATGTATACCCAATTTTCGTTTTGCAGAACCCACCCCTTTTACGTAAAAACATTACAGTAGAACCCCTCTAATGCGACCACTTCTCTATTAGCAGGTGGTTGCTTAATGCAGGGCAAAGCAGAAAAGGTAAAGCAGAAAGCTCATAGCTCTTGTCCTGCATTAAGCTATCACCTGCATCTAGCACCCAGAATTATACCTCTTTTAGGTGGTCGCATTAGCGGGGTTTTACTGTACTTTTGATTCCCACCATTGACTACCAGACCCCATTCTGTACAATAAGAGTGTAATAAATGCATACTATATTGTAAAGCTTCTGGTGAATTACCTAACAGAGCCATTCGATCTGCAAATAAAAATAAAACTAGAAAATTGTGTCTGAAAGACACAGTGATACCAACATGGCGGTGCTTGCCTAGCAGTACCTAATTCCATAAGACGATGAAAAAACTGTGACAACCAACTGCGCGTAAAATTCCTAAGTCATATGACCTTGACTTTTGGCTTACATACGGCCTGGGCTGGGTGCGCAATGAAAGTATGGATGGTGCCTAATGTGTATATGCAATTCCGTGGAAATAGCTATAGTGGTTAGGGAGATATAAGACAATGATAAAATGTGACAACCAACTGCACATGAAATTCCTAAGTCATTTGACATTGACATCTGGCTTGAGGGTAGCATGAGTTGGGTATGCAATGTAAGTATAGATGGTATTGAATGTGTATGTGCAATTCAATGCGAATAGCTACAGTGGTTGGGGAGATATAAGACGATGAAAAACTGTGACAACCAACTGCCCGTAAATGTGACAACCAACTGCATGTAAAATTTCCAAGTAATTCCTAAAAGTACAAAAATGAGTCATGCAGGAAACACCACATACAGAACAAACACTCGCCCGAACAGCAACACAAGGAAACAGCAAATGTACATAGGTAGAAAAAACAACAAGAGACGCACAAAACAAACATACAATAGGAGGAAGATGGAAGTACCGCCTTGGAACGGTCAGTGACAAAAGTCACCGGGGGTTTAAACCGGTTTATGGGCGCCCAACCTCACCCTTATTCCATCCCAATCCTAAAAGACAAACAGTGTAACTAAACGTATCCCCTCTCCGACTAATCTACAACAACCGCGACAGCAAATACAGTGGTAAAGTGCATGTATAACAAAAAAACATTTAATTGAACATACTGTATCCACCTATCGCTAGTGTACTCAATGATTGAGCTGCAAACAGAGTAACTGTAGAAAAGTAATAAAGGGTACGACAAAAATGAAATAGTACAGATATCCGACGTTCTCCTTCCATTTCTGGATTTAAGAGGTCGCCTTCATAGAGTACTAAACCTTTCTTGACGGCGTACATGCAAAGAGGCCAGCGTGATTGCCAACTGTAAAAGGGTTCACAACCAAACATGCAGTATGTTGTAGTAATACAGGATCATATCCCTTTTTAATGAATTGTTTTATATATTTGATGAATAAAGTGAGAAAATGGGTATGTCCAATAATTTTACGAAGTTTGTAAATCACATCACCATAAAATTCAGGATGTGAAATACCGTGTCGCAAAAGTACCTTGAGATTACATTTGTACTTGCCAATAAGCGAGAGATTTCGATAGTAAAATTTAGAGAAAGTTTTTCTTAGTTTATGGTATCTATATCCTTGTTTAAGCAGTTTTTCAGTTAAAATGAGATTTCGACTGTTAAAATCGTCAATAGATGAACAAGCTCTGGCAAAACGAATAAGTTGAGATATATAAACCCCGTAAGATGGAGCACGGGGAACATCCCCGTCAAGATGAGGAAAATTTACAATATTAAAATCAAAATCATCTCTTTTGTCATATATTTTAGAAGAAATCATTCCATTATTAATTTTAAGGTCTAGGTCAAGAAACGCTGCATAATTGTCGGACGGGTTAGCTTTATTCAATTTGAGTTCTTTAGGATAAATTGAAGGAATCAGAGCATCAAAGAAAGGGTTATCTAAGTTAAAAATATCATCCAAATATCGACAAGTTTCATTGAAGGCTTTTATAACATCTTCTTGTGATTGAGGATTCAAACTCAACATGAAATCTCTCTCATAGCAGTACAAAAACAAATCTGCGACAAGTGGTGCACAATTCGTACCCATGGGAATACCAATTACCTGACGGTATATAGCATTCCCATAACGTACAAATATGTTATCCAAAAGAAAGGTTAGTGCTTCGCAAACTTCTGAGCAAGTCCAATTGGTGTAATATTTCATTTGCGCGTCAGTAAAGAAAGCTTTTTCAGCATTACATGCCAAGAAAGATGTTTTTTCTCGGGCAAATACTTTCTGGATCAAGTTAGTAAGTCATTTGACTTTGACATTGGGCTTGCGGGTAGCATGGGTTGGGTGTGCAATGAAAGTATGGATGGTGTTGTTTAATGTGTATATGCAATCCCATGGCAATAGCTACAGTGATTAGGGAGATATAAGACAATGAAAAAAACGTGACAACCAACTGCACGTAAATGTGACAACCAACTGCATGTAAAATTTCCAAGTAATTCCTAAGTCATTTGACATTGACTTTGGGCTTGCGGGCAGCATGGGTGGGTACCAAATGATAGCACAGATGATGATTGCTGTGTATGTGAAGTTTCATGTGTATAAATATAATACTTTATAGCAAATCGTGATGAACGGACGGACAGACGGACGGACAGGTGCAAAACATAATGTCCCCTGACTGTCGTCACGTCTCATTTATAGTAAGCCATGGATTAATATTTAGTTGCAGGAACAATTCTATGTATTCCAGGAGCAACGCTACCAAAGCAGGGGTACTGTAAAATCATTGCGAGTGAGACACAAAGTGCACACCCTGGTCGAAAATAGGTAGCTCGTCTAGCTATGCACTGTAAAGTCTACCAAGACTAGGTAATTACCCTTTCTCGTGGGACGGGTGACATTTTCTTACATCATTTCAAAACACACTAAAGTGTCAAATAGTTAGAGCCCTGAAAGGGCACCGACTTGCTCGTGGTTTCGTGTGCAGTAAAACCTCTCTCTAACGGCCACAACATTACATCAAGTATTTTGTGTTAAAGGCAGGTGGCAGCTTAAAGCAAGATGAAAGTAAAACAGAACGCTCCTATAGGTACTTTCACCATGCTTTAAGCAGCCACCTCCCCTAAATACCAACTAATTAACACAATTTAATGGCAGTTATAGAGAGGTTTTACTGTAGATTCAAACTGTGCATTAGTTATCACACACTTAATTCTAAACCCTTATCCGCTTTTCGCGACCCCGCTTGCATTTGCAAACAGTTCGGATCCAGGCGAGACACTCGAATTTTCATCAGGATCCAATTTGTTTGAAACCCGGTCAACAGTTTTACTACAGCTTGATCACATTGGAAGTAGTTATACTTGCACCAGATCCAAATTTGAGCAGACACTATTTTTTTCACAACGGGATAAGGGTTAAGAGGGGTTTGTCATCATGACAGTTTAATATCAGGTGAAGGTCAGATTCTGGGTCGCATTAGCTGACAAATCTAATAAACTGGCACAGCGCGGTCAAAAAGAACCAATTACTTATCACATTCACAGTGATCCAGCATAAAAGTGGATTTAACCCTTATGCCGCTATCCGTCACTTGGCACGCATTTGCAAACAGCCTGGATCCAGATGAGACCGGTAACCCGGTGTCCAGCCGTATCAAAGCTGTTTGACACTCTGTCAACAGTTCACTAAAAGCTGAACGATTCGAAAGCATTTAATTTAGCCCTTTCCCTGTTCTATGTTTATTCCAAATTTCAATACCTACTGAATATTCGTGGATATAATAGTTATAATGAAATATGAAAGGTGGAACATTGTAGCCATTTTAGAAAGTAAAGGAACTGATCTTTAAAATTCCATTAGCAAACAGAGCAGACCCTGATCAGACGGCTCCTATAGGAGCCGTCTGATCTGGGTCTACTCTGTTTGCAAATGCGTGAAAACACGTTTATATGAGGGAAAGGGTTAAAACTGTCCCAGATCTGTATTTGAGCAGACGTTAGGTGGGTTTCTCACAGCGGGATAAGGATTAGATGACAATATATTTTCCTGTTTACATTCTCGCCCCCAAATACATGTATACCGGTCTATTTGTTAGTTTCTTGTTTTTGTTTACATTTAAATACTATTCTGGTCAGAAATAATGAACGCGTGGATATTAAATCAGCCGAAGTTTATAATGCATAATGCACAGGGGATTTTTCTATTACGACAGTAACTAGAAATATCATATTTCATTAAAAAAAAAAAAGAGCAGACCCATACCCTAAAAGAACCGTCTGATGTGGGTCTGCTCTATTTACAAAAATGCAAAAAATGCGTCTCTGTGGAGCAAAGCGTTAATGTTAACAAGGCTATAGTCCGCTATACTGTGTCTGATCTAGATCCAAACTGTCGGCACTGGTCAGTCATGAGAAACTCGGCCTCTCATCAAGGTCGCATTCGGGATCATGGTTTGACATATTTGAAGAAGACAAATTTTCCGGACAAAGTTACTAAACGACCAAGCATGCATATAAATATACACTGTACATGTATATTGAAATCGAAGAAGGGTTGATTGAAAGCTTGCTGATTTCCTCTCCTTGACGTACATCTAATACGAGCTAGACAAAATCATGTTTATCACAACGGTTGGTAAACATTAATTAACCCTTCGCTTGCTATTCACGTCAATGTACCTAGCTATAAATAGTGAAGACCCTGATGAGACAGCTCCTGCAGGAGCTGTCTCATCAGGGTCTGCACTATTTACAAGTTGATTGTGCAACCAGTGCACTCCACAGCAGTGATTGCACAGCGAAATACTTGTACACAGTGAAGATATATGTAATTATACAAAAGGGCATGGGTAAAGAAGGAGAACTGTATTTTAAAATTCAGCAAGAGAAGGGTTAAAGTGGAGTTTGTTTATGCAGTAGTATGACACTCACACTTACGTTGTCCCTTTCCCCTTTTTCTGCTAATCGTCTCCTCGTATTTGCAGTTTTTGAGAACAAAGTAAAACGTGTCTAAATCGGACTTTCATACTACTCGTATCAATGTATAATGCAGAGAGGCAGCTTAATTCAAGGTGAAAGCCCTGCAGAAAGCTGCCTAAAAATATATGAAATGTTCTAGTTTCATTGGGAACGAAAAAATACCAAAAAGCTTGAACGAAACGCAAAAAAAGTCAAACTTCAACAACAAATGTTTGATGAGAAATCAGTTATCTAGATACAGCAGAAAAATGATTAAAATCCCGATAAGGGGTACACGTGGGAAGGGCAATGGGGAAAGGTAATGGGGAATGGAAACTGAAGGGAATGAAAAGGGAAATGAAACGGGAAAGAGAAGGGGTTAGAGAAATGGGGTGGTGATCTATGGGCCGAAACAGCGAAAACATTGACAAACCGATTAGATACAGACGGGGCGTCAACTAGACCGACGTATCATTAGGATCCAAACAGTTTGGCACTACACAAAATACTAACTAGAGTATTCAGTTCGAGTGATAGTATTTATCTCCGAAGGCTATAACTTTAGAATTAGGCCCATAAATGGGAGTAATGTTGTTGGAAAGGTCAAACCGTTTAAAGAGGTTTATATATAGGTAATCTGTTGGCCAAAGAAATCGACTCTTGCTCAGCTATTTGTATGGAAGGTTCGTTCTGTTTATTTAACGTCTTTATTTCGCCATATCGCTAAACGAAGCACTTCTTCTTGACCCTCTACCTGAAGAATACATGTATTCATATAAAAATAATTACATTATTATATATGCAGCCGAGTTTTCATTGACATATGGTATTATGGTCCTAAGAGAAACTCTCACCAGGATCCAAGCTATTTGACACTGAGTCAACAACTTCTCAAAGCAGTGTTCGAAAGGGAAAATATCAGACCCAAATTTGAGCAGCCATTATTTTCACAGCGGGAAAAGAGTTAATAGCTAGCCCTTTCGTCCTAAAATAAATTAGTTGTGGGTTCCTTCAAATTAGTTTAAAAACATCAACAAAGTGTTAAACAGTTTAGATCCTGGTGGCACAATAATTTCTCGGCGTCTCATATAGATACAAACAGTTTAGATAACTGATGTCATACATATTTTCTCTGTGTCTCATATAGATACAGTTTAGATCCTGATGGCACACGTATTTTCTCGGCGTCTCATGTAGATACAAACAGTTTAGATCCTGGTGGCACACCTATTGTCTCGGCGTCTCATATAGATACACACAGTTTAGATCCTGATGACATACATATTTTCTCGGTGTCTTATATGCAATGTAGATACAAACAGTTCAGATCCTGATGGCACACGTATTTTCTCGGCGTCTCATGTAGATACGAACTGTTTAGACCCTGATGTCATACATATTCTCTCAGTGTCTCATATAGATACAAACTGTTGAGATCCTGGTTGCGCAATATTTTCTCGGCGTCTCATATAGATACAAACAGTTTAGATCTTGATGGCACACGTATTTTCTCGGTGTCTCATATAGATACAAACAGTTTAGATCCTGATGGCACACGTATTTTCCCGGTGCCTCATATAGATACAAACAGTTTAGATCTTGATGGCACACGTATTTTCTCGGCGTCTCATATAGATACAAACAGTTTAGATCTTGATGGCACACGTATTTTCTCGGTGTCTCATTTAGATCCAAACTGATTGCAAAGGTAATCGCAGATCACCTGTGGCTGCAAAGGTGTTAGACCGAACCCCGTGTACAATCTACCTTAAGCCATCTACCTGATCCCTCAGCCTGGCTCGTTTTACAGACAGATTGGATCCTGATGAGACACCAAGTAAGCCGAGGTCACACCAGGATTCCAGCTGTTTGACACTCGCTCAATAGTTTCTCAAAAGCTTAATGGAAATAGACGTGGTCAAAATTAAACAGGTCTGAACTTGAGGATATAGTATTAGTTATAGGACGGGATAAAGGTTAAAGCTTCTACTTAAAGGACAGAACATTTAAAGTAAAGCTTTGTAGAAACAAACATACTGGACAGTGGGCACTGACTATCTGTAGCGAACGATTCACTGACTGTAAGGTAAGATAGGTTTCTGTTGATTTCTATTGTTGTTGTCGTCGTCGTTGTTTTCGTCGTTGTTGTTAGAATATTGCGGCCAGATTTAGAATAAGCAGGGTGACCACAACTTTGAGAAAAAATCCTTAGATTTCATATTTTCTACAATCGAAGCGCGCGATTCTGAATATTTGTCTTTTTTTTGCGACTCGCTCGCTTTAACTAACCCTTTACTCCATAGATACTCATTTCAACACATTTAATTTATTCCTCCACTCAAAAGAAACAGTTCCACTTTATAGTTGTAGCCGGGAAGAGATTGTGGTGAATCAGTTGATAGGCTTTACTGTGTTGCTTGGGAGTGTTCTTTGAGTAAGAATTCGGGACGAATTCTTGTGTAGTGTGTGTGTGTGTGTAGCCGGGTAGAGATTGTGGTGAATCAGTTGATAGACTTTACTGTGTGGCTTGGTAGCTCAGTCTGTAGAGTGTTGGCATGGTTAGCCAGATACCCTGGGTTCGAGTCCCAGTCGAGTCACAACTGTTTCACCATGTTACTTTTAGCGCCCAACGTAAATACCCCACAGGGTGATTTTATGAAGATAATTTGTAATAATAAGAAACTCGTGGAGTGTTCTTTGAGTAAGAATTCGGGACGAATTCTTGTGCAGAGTGTGTGTGTGTGTTTGTAGCCGGGTAGATATTGTGGTGAATCAGTTGATAGGCTTTACTGTGTGGCTTGGCAGCTCAGTCTGTAGAGTATTGGCATGGTAAACCAGAGACCCTGTGTTCGATTTACCATGTTACAAAGTCATGAATATGCACCATAAGAAATATATCCTATATCCTAGCAGATTGTAGCTTCAAGCAGGCTTAAAGAATGCCCCTAAAGGAACAGTCTGCTTAACTTTCAACCTACTTTAAGTAACTATCTATCTTCAATACTGCAAACAACAAATGGAGTAAAGGGTTAAATGTAGAACCTAATTCAATCTCAATTTTATTTGAAAAAAATAACACTATACACATTTTTAGAAGTTTTTCGTTCTTTATTTCTCCAACAAATATGCTACAATTGAATATTTATCTATGATACACTGTAAATGCGGGTGTTTTGAATCCAAACACTTCTGAAAACACATAGCTGTAACAGTTTGAAAACACGTGTTACGTGTTTTCAGCAAAAACACGTAAATAACAAAACACTAGTGTTTCGGGGGAAAACACGTTACGTGTTTTGTTTGAAAACGGGTTACACGTGTTTTGGCCCTGTAACACTTTGAAAACACAAATACGCGTTTTAAGTAATCATAGTGTTTTATTTCAAAACAGTACAGTTTTATTTTAAAACACATTATCCGTGACAGTTTGGAAGATCTGCATTAATAATGACCTTACTGCACTGCAAAAAGTGTAGACCTAGACTAATCGTCTACTCTCAAGATATGGAATCTCAGCAGGTTTGAGATGTTAGCAGTTATACAAAGCACAAACTAGTGTTGAATAGACTAAACGCAAAAAATAGGAATGATATGGATCCACACTTTTGCAAAGCATGAAGATAACGTTTCAGAGAATTACATCAAGTTTTATTCAGAAACTAGAAGGTCTTAGACCCATATGGCAAAACATGTACAATATATATATGGCAGACAGTATAATTGAACAAATCAAAATCATACGTAATAATTGATAGTGGTAGCATAAAGGATGTGGCAAAATCCATTTACCCAACCAGAAGACTATATATATCGCGCTCAGCCTCAAATGCTTGCATTCATAATATTTGCATTCACATTTTAGACATTTTTTCATTCGATGTCTCATTTTGATAACTCACAGGTCTCCCAAATTTGATCAACATTTGTTTCGAAACGAAACTAGAACTGTCACTGAAGGTGATGATACCCTAACTGAGGACTAAAGTCCAATCAGGAGCAGTAACTCTAAATTCTTTGGAGGATTTGCTAGAAAATTATGTCATTCACACATACACTTCATTACAAATGCAGTGAAATGCATATCTTAAATTTCATCTAAATCCAAGAAGAATTTAAGAGGTAGTTTGCGTCATGTGTGCAATATTTTGTCCAAGGACGAACAGACCGACAGACAAACCAACAGATTGACTCCTATATACCCCCTCTCAAACTTTGTTTGCGGGGGTATGATTACAAGAGTGACAATTGGATGAATGTAGATATTCTAAAATAGAATACAACTATATTTATCTATCAACGGACCATTAATCCATTACCTCATAGGCTATTTTTAGATACAACCTCTTTGAATAAATCTACCGAAAAGGAGCATTAACTCGAGAAAAGGAAAAATTTAGAGTTTTGTAGTTTGAAACCATTGTGATAAATAGATATTTATCACAATGGTTTCACAAAGTGACTTCTACAGAGTCGCCAAAAGTGGTCAATATGAGGGAATGGGTTAATAGAAAGTTAGATACTGCCAAGTGCCAATATTAGCAGTAATACTTAAAATGGTATACACGTGACATCCGGCTAGACATATTAAATCATCACATGATCACTTATAACTTACTACAGAAAACCCCATTAGGAGCTTTTTGCATTGCCTCCATTATTCCTGGCCAGAAACCAATCATTTCGAGTCTTATCTGGATCAAAATTGTATGAAGTATATCCAATATTTCAAAGATAATTAACTGTTCTCCCACATTAGTCAACCTTGTTTCGAAACGAAAATACAAGAGTGACAAGTAGTTGAATGCAGTTATTCAATTTACATGTACTATTAATTTCATCTACACATCATCATGACCATGAGAAGTTAAACAGACTGCAAACAGTTGCAGTGATACTTTGTCTTATATACATTATACTCAAATCCGGTTAGGCATTTAAGATTCACCATTTCACCTAAATTACATTCAAGTTAACATATGTCGTGATCTTACATCATTAAACAGATCAATTTATTATTGGATGAAAGCAAGACAGAAAGCTCTTTAAGGAGCTTTCCACATTGCTTCCATTCTGCAGTAAGCTACAAATTGCTTTTGACTACATGTACTCATCCAAATTAATACACTTAACAATACTTTCCAATTTCAAAACCTACCGAATATTCATGCAGAAAATTATTTCATTTTAACATTGAAGATGGAATATTTATGCAAACAATTAACTATTAACTATTCTCAGTTGCAAAATAAATTGTGTTCTTTTTAATTTAGAATACTTTACTATTAAGTGTTTAGAAGACGTATCGTACCCTCTCCTTTCTCACTTAAAACCATCCACTTAGACTGATCGTAACTCAAAATGTGATGTGTGCACGCTTTATTTTGCAACTGAGTATATTTGCTCAGCTATATCTATTTGATTTTAACCATTCAAATACCAAGTAAATCTTGCAGGCTTATAGGTAATATGGAGGTAATTTCATTTCATCATCACTTGCTCAGATTCCAGAGCTTCTCTACTTTGTTCATGAACTGAACAAATGAGGCTGTCTTCTGGCACTGACACGGGTGTTTGATGATAGTTTGCTGGTAAAAACCAAGGAGCTGAGAGTATCATCTAGGATAATTCAAATCTATAATGCAATACCATCAAATCAGAAGAAAGAGCCCCTCCATGACTGATTTTGTGTCCGCCGGTATCATTGTTTATCACCTATTAGGTATATGCTGTCAATCTCGTTTTCCTCAGTTAGTATGACAACTAGACTTGGTTGATCTAATGGCCTGGATGCCAATAATCCCTGACAAATGCGACTCCTGAACCACCTGAAACAAAAACTTAACCATTTATTTTGTTTCAATAGACACAAATGCCAAACTATATCAATAAAAATATAAATCTAAGCATTATCCAATTTTAGATGAATGTAGAACCCAATAACCATCTGCATGAGTATTATAATTTGCTAGTTTTCAACTACACAGTGGATCAAAAGAAAATACTTTATTTTATAGAGTAAAAAGCAAAGGAAACTAGAATTTGTTTTAAAAAAAACAATGTTTGTCTCCCCAAATCCCCACCATCTTCACTTCAAGGCTGTTCACTTGTGAATTTGGGAAATAATTCCTCAACATAGAATATAAGAAGTTAGACACATAAGAATTTCACTATGTCTTATACACTACAGGGTTACCACAAACCTGAGAAACAAATTCCCTGACATTTCTCAGACAATTTCAAATTTCCTGACACATTACATTGAAACATTTGGTCTCATAATTTATTTAACATTTTTAGGAAGTCTAAAATATATTGCCTTAAACTATTTTGTTTTCAAAATTCCCTGACATTTGCCTATATTTTCAAATTTTCCTGACAGTTCTCGAAATTCCCTGACTGTAGACAAGTCCCTGACCTTAAAAAATCAATTTCTCTGACATGTGGCAACCATGTAATATATAATGAAGAAAATTTAGTTCCTAATTAAGGTAATAATGGCTGATATTGTATTCATACATTCATGGGATGTACATATGGATGATTATATGCCTCTTGCCTTGCTGCCAAGTTGCTGGGGGCATAAAAAGAAATGTACTATTTGTTTATTGGTGTTTAACATGACTTTTCAATGTTATGACAATGTTTTGTTAATTTCAAGTCAAGGTCTAGATAGATTTCTCTCATGCCCCTAATGGGACATTAACTAATACACAGCAAAGAGAGGCCTTGCTAATGTTCATGTATTTTGATGGCACCTTTTAAACCCTCTTTGTAATGGAGGTCCCTTCCCCTAAAGTGTTTTTCAAGTTTCAAGTTTGTCTTGAAATATATAATATTATATCAGTAAAATTATGAAGTGTTTGACTGTTTGTTGCATACATACTGTGATCAGGTATTATAGAGCTTAACCATATTAAATGCTATGTACAGTAAATAAATACAGGAGCCATCATACCCGTGTCTACTTTGTAAGCAAACGTATATCTACAGACTTTAGGGATAAAGAATGACTCATGTATGATAATGAATATTCTCACCTCCACAGTAGACAGCTTAGTGTTCTTCAATGGTTTCCATTGCTTCTAGGTTCAAACCTGTCAGACAGTTGTTCCCCTTGACAAATGACCCAAGCAAGACTGCACTTGAAGACAGTTGACGCCATAGCGTAATGTGTATGGTGGCACCATCTTGCGAAATGGTCATTGTTCTGATGTCTGCAGGTGCAGTAACTGCACCAATAATCACCATGTGTTTTGCCTCCATCTGAAAATGTATGAACAGGACAACTAAAGATACAGATTGCTACCATACTACAGATAGTTAATTGAAGAAAACCCTAAAGTTACATGATGAATATTCAATGAAAAATAATCAAATCATGATTATTTATTAGTTGATTTTTTTTCACTAGGGGCAGAAACTACAATCATGTCTGAATAATTCCTTTGGCAAACTGAGCAAACCCTGGTCAGATGGCATCATCAGGAGCCATCTGACCTGGGTCTACTCTGTTTGCAAAGGTGTTGGTTTAGATCAAAGAATCCATCAGTAAATCAAGTCTTTATTAACCCTTTACTCAATATACACATTTTACACATTTGCAAAAAGAATAGACCCAGATCTGATGGTTTCTAAACATGTAGGATCCACCTGAGGCTGATCAGAGTCTGCTCTGTGTGCTTATGAAATACATTGACATGGTCAAACATACCTGTGTCAGAGTGATATTATAACAATCAATCTCATTACTATTCATGATGTCATTTTTTTCTACATGGTGTAAAAAATTAAGTAGACTTTAATATCCATATTACATCATAACAGCAGTCAACATACATGTAATTTATCCCTAGCCTATAAATTCATTACAAATGGCTTACTTAGACAAAGGCTTATTCACATATTTTGCAACCAGTGCTGTTCCTGATCAGACAGTCTCTGAGCCAGTGTCATGAATAAGCGAATGGAACTGGATCAAACACTGATATTAAACTAAAGCAAAACCTATTTCAAAAAGCATTGAAAATAATGAACCCAAAAGATCAGAAAATCAAAAAATAACAACACTAAGAATGAGGTACAGAAGTTCAAAACATTTAAGATTTTTTTGGTCTCAATGCGTCTATTTATATAATAAAATGTTGTCTGATCTGGTATGATACAATATGATAATTTATGATACAACTTTCATAAAAGCATATTAAAAATTAGTCTACATATATATGCAGATCTAGATAGTTATAATTTATATGTACAATTCGATAGGCTTCTTTGTCAAGAGAAATAAAATCTACTTACCAAGTAACACGGTCCCGTAAATCGTTTGAAAACTATTTCTGGCCATTTCGAGCAGTTCTGTCTCACTTCAGGTGCTAATGTGTAGAGATCTACGACGTTCTGATCATTAATCATTTGCCTGTCTTCATTATATTGTCTGTAACATTACTGATACGACAAATTCAAAAAATGCCTGTAAAGTTGAAACGGGGCTGTTTACCCCACCCACTTATTTACACACGCGAAGTCACAAGGTCACTGTACAGACGCGGATTATTGCTACCTTAAATATATCTATATCAATACAAATGATTTATTGAATGCAGCTTACGATCGAAGCACATACTGTTTTGTGACAGACTTACACGCAACCCGAATATAGGCAATAAATCATCTTATAAATGAAACTGGCGTGTTAGTACGCGGTTCTGAACTCAAATCTGCAGACGCTCTCATCAGACGCTTGACGCCTACGTCATCAAGACTTTCCCTTATGACGTAGGTGTTTTGTTGAGAAACGTGTTTTCTGGCGGACCGTTTTTAACTTAAACGCTTTGAAAATGGCAGTGTTTTAAAGCACTGTCTGTCTCTGAAAATATTTTCAAAATATCACTTATAGGGCTTACTTCAACAAAATTTAGTCTTTTTAAGATAAAACACACACAATATGACTTACTACTCTGAGGAGGGGATACAAATGTTAATATAACATTTCATTGTTACTAAGTGAAAACGTCGGCGTTTTAGTGACAAGCTTTAGTAAAACACGCGTGTTTAATTCCAAAACGCAACAAAAACGCCACTGTTTTGGTGCAAAACATTAGCGTTATTGAATCAAACACCTTCAAAACACGTTAGATGACGGTAAAATTTACAGTGTATTGAATACAGGTTTAGGAGCTTTCTGCATTACTTTTGACCTGTATTAAGCTTCCACCTGGTTTACAGACCCTTCATTACACTCCTTTTTAATGATCGCTTAAGACAGGTTCTACTGTACTATTATCAAAAGGCCAATAAATACCCATGCTGTCATTATTCCTGGTATGAAAGGTCGCCGGATAAAGGATAACTTATCATACTTTGGAAAAAAGCATGTCTGTACATTTCTGATCGGCCGCAATTGACTTTCTACCGATTCACTAAAGACTTGAAGAAACTAGTGGCCGAGTGTCAACAGTCTGGGCCCTTATGAGAAGCCAAATGACTGGGCGTCTCACCAGGATGGAAACCGTTTGTAAATGTCGGTCATGTCGTACTTTACACAGAATAAGGGTTAACAGTTGTATACTACCAACAAGTGCGCGCCGTTTAATATCCCCCACACACTTGCACGATCCGTTCCAATTCATCCTGATCTCGAGACTCTTCCCTTCTCCGTTCCCATCTCTCCCCATTCCCATTCACTTTCATCTCCTATCCAATTCCCCGTCCTTTTCCTTTCTGCTCCCTTTCCCTTCCCTTTCCTCTCATCTTCCATTTCCTTTTCCTGCCCACCCCCACTTTTCCCTTCACCCCCCTTCCATTTCCCTTTGCCATTCCCTTCCCCTCCCAATCCTCCTTTCCTTTCACTCTCTCTTCTTTCCATCTCCCATCTTATGCTGTTTTCTTCCCCCTTTTCTTTCCTTTCCACATTCCCTTTTAGCAGATACATGTATCATTTTTCTCATCGGGTAATGATTGATATACATTGTACATTGGACATGACTTGTTTATAATTTTAACCCATTTACTGTAATACAAGAGTGTTCGGAGGAACACATGTGTCCCCTGCTCGCAACTGACACAAAAACTGTTAACACGCTGGAGTGCGAATATCAGAACAAAGTGGAATAACTCAAAAAGTATTGCATGCAGAGTGGTGGACCTTAGTTACATCAATGGTCCTCAATGAGAGGAAGACACATGTGAAATTTTGAAAGCTCTGTAATTATTAGTTTAGAAATGACAGACAGACATACATACAGACAGGCAGACAGCTAGAAAGACAGACATCTAGAAAGACAGACAGACAGACAGACAGACGTACAGACAGACAGAAAAGTGATCCCTAAGTGACACACTGCCTCTCGGCAGGTGATAAAATAAAACTTGACGTCGGATGAATCATTGACCTGTTGTATAGTTTTACTGTCCAACGATTCATTCAACCTTTTGAGAAACTTTCGTCTTAGTGTCGAACAGCCAGGGGTTTGATGAGACACCCTCGTATAATGAGGATGCAGACTACACTAAAGTCCTCTTAATGTTCGGACTTTAACCCTTTCGCTGCCAAACTCTGTCGTCTGCTAACTTTGTCGTCTGCTACAAATTTTCATTCTTTTGATTTTCTTCATTTTTATTTTTATTTCAAAAACATAGTAACAGTAACAAACAGTTTGGATCCTGATGAGACGCCGAGTTACTCGGCGTCTCATCTGGATCCAAACTGTTTGCATCACAGGTGTGTGTCGTGTGCTACCCCCCCCCCCCCTTCCCGTCTGCAACCACACAGAAAAATATTGAATATTGGCCCAAATAATCTAAAAAATGTCAAAACATTGTCAAAATACCATAAAATAACATTTAAAAGTGAACTAAAAAAATCTGGGGTTTTTTGTTCACATCAATGTAATAGATAATATCTATTACATTGATGTGAACAAAAAAAACAGATTTTTTAGTTCAGTTTTAAATGTAATTTTATGGTATTTTGACATGTTTTGACATTTTTTAGATTATTTTGGCCAATATTCAATATTTTTCTGTGTGGTTGCAGACGGGAAGGGGGGGGGGGGGGTTAGTGGGGTAGCACACGACAAACACCTGTGGTTTGCATAGGTAATCACAGATCCGGCATTGGCAGCGAAAGGGTTAACGTTTAGTAAAGAAGAATCTATGTCTACCGAAAAGGAGCAGTTACTAGAACAAGGAAATTTTGTAGTTTTGAAACCATTGTAATAAATAAAATGTGTAGTCCTGAAAACACTGCAATAAACAGAGCATTTGCCCCTATGGAACAAATGCTCTGTTTGTCACAATTGTTTCAAAAACGACTTTAACAGAGGCATCAAAAGCTCTGCCACTAGATCGAAAAAGACTATAGTTTATTTATAGCACCTAGTACATTAATACACAAAATGTACTAGGTGTTATCAGAGACATATTGTATGTATATGTCTCTGGTGTTTTTCGATCTTGTGCCAGTGGTCACAAGGCGTCAATATGAGGAAATGGGTTAATGCAGGGTGAAGGTCATACTGGAAGCTCCCAGACGACTTTCACCCTGAATAATACATCTTTAAGCTTTCACCTGTCTTTGAGACAAGCATCAATATTTATTTGAAACTCGGGATTAGACAGGCTTTGCTGCGACCTGTCTCGCACTTGCAAACAGTTCTACGGAAGCCGTCTGAACTGGGTCTACTCTGTTTCCAAAGGCATCAGAATGCATGACAAGCGAATGGTTAAAGTCTCTCGGGATAAACAGCCACCCTTTCGCGCTTCGCAGGATGTACATGTTTATCACATAATCTGCCTTGTGGGACTGCCGTAACAGAGGGCCGTAAATCGTAGAAATGCACCTGTGCATTTTTTATGCAAATTAGCAATCGTTAGGCAATCATAGGCTCATTTAAATGTTAGCCAAGCATAGCGCTTCATGTGCGTCGTCCGTTGAATTATTACACTGTTTGTAAGCAATGGCCGAAGCAGTTAGTTTAAACATTTTATTTCCATATTAGAGGAAATTGGGTCGGGTCACAAGTTCTTACAACATTAGATTTGACCCTCCCCATACAAAGCATTCATATATACATGTAATGGCAAACAAAATATGAAACTTAATACAATGTTTGTGAACGATATAGAGTGAGAGAGATAGTAGATGAGAGAGAGAGAGAGATAGATAGAGAGAGAGAGAGTTGTCAGCTTTAGCCTGTTTCATTTTCTACGGCATGTTTAAGGCTTATGTGATAAAAAGAACCTTACATTCGTGTTCTTTACAAATTGTTTTCATGAAACCCGTTTCCTATAATGAATATGACATTCGCTAAGGCTCGTGTCATATTATTATAGTAAACTCGTTTCATAAAAACAATTTGTAATGTACACTCATGTAAGATCCTCTATGAAATGCATTGATCCACAAGCTGTTCTCCATTTCCTGATACTCCACGCGATGAAAGACAGCAGGACTTGCAAGTAAAGCCGCACATATCTATACCAAACAGTAGTTCAGTTGTTTTACCAGTTCAATATTCATGTTCGAAATAATGAATATTTATTGGATATTTTATAACAGCATATGTAGTGTACACAGGCATTGTGTGTATTGGTAGAAACTAGAGCCAGGTCTATTATAATTTCATAAGCAAACCGTGCATATCCTGATAAGACGGTCCCTATAGGAGCGCTCTGATCTGGATCTACTCTGTTTGCAAAGGCGTGAAAAGACGTTTATATGAAGGAAAGGTTAAATGTTCATAGTTTGCAAATAAAGCCAGTCGAACACAGCTATGCATCGGGTGAACATTTTATTTTAGACAATACACAGTAAAACCTTAAAAGAAGTCTAGCTTTTGGTCTTAAAAGTGGATGGAAGCTTAATGCAGGATGAAAGTTAAGCAGAAAGCGCACGTGGAAGCTTTCTGCCATTCTATCGTCCTGTGTTAAGCAATAAAATGCTTTTAAAGACATCTAGGTTCATTAAAGACATCTAGGTTCATTAAAGACATCTAAGACATCTAGGTTCATTAAAGACATCTAAGACATCTAGGTTCATTAAAGAGATCTAGGTTCATTCACAAAGTGGTCACTTTAGAGCGTTTTATTGTCTTTAACAAAACAATAAATTCAACATTATTAAAATTTGCAGTTTGGGACCCGAGTCTGAAATAAACTCACTCAAAATGTTATGGAATATGGACATAGAGCTCGGATCCAAAATACAGTAAAATGCAACAGGAGCTAGACACCTGCCTAAAAAGGCATCAATTCTCCATTAGTAGTACACATATTTCGAAGTTTTTGCTGAATTTCCACATATCACAAGGCCGGTAGAGTGTTGTTAGTTGAGCAAGATCACTGAAGCATTACACAAGTACAAAACCCGTCTAAACCGGACGTTCAAATAAGTATCAATGCGGTGTTTAACCCATTCTCTCATATTGACGACTTTTGACGACTCTGTAAAAGTCACTTTGTGAAACCATTGTGATAAATAGAGCATTTGCTCCTATAGGAGCAAATGCTCTATTTATCACAATGGTTTCAAACTACAAAAATCTAAAAATTCTTTTCTCTAGTTAATGCTCCTTTTGAGTAGATTTATTCAAAGAGTTTGTATCTAAAAATAATATATGAAGTAATGGGTTAAGACAGGTAGCAGCTGAATGCTGGATGAAAGTCATACAGAAAGCTCCAAAAGGAATGTTCTGCATTACTTTTACCCTACATTAAGCAACCGGCTGCTTGAAAGAGACATACATTATTCTTAATTAGTACGGAATTCTCATGTACAAAACATGTTTTATTGCCAGATATTATAGAAATTTTCTACCTATATGTGTGACTGTTTCAGATCGCCTGTTGGTCAAACCCGATGGACGAGAGGATATTCCATGGCGTCTCTTGGCTGGTCGGAATCATGGTGGTGTGGCTTATCATATCCAATCAAGCTTTAATCGGAAACCATAATATCACAGTCCGGGGAGTAGATGTCATTATGTGGAGGAATGTAGTAGACAAAAGACCGAAACCTCTATCCAGTGATCGGAATAATTGGCTAAATTCATCTAACGAAACTTTAGCAACTCAGTCGGAATGTACAAGGAGACTACCATCAGCAGTAGTAGTTGGCATCCAAAAATGCGGCACGACAGCACTGGAGAAATTCCTTGGACAACACCCTGGGATAGTTAGCGCCGCTGGGGAGCCCCAGTATTTCAGTGGCAATTATGATAGAGGGCCCGAATGGTACAGGAACACAATGCCGTGCTCTTTTCCCGGCCAACTTACAATCGAGAAATCACCGCCATACTTCTACAGAGATTACGTGCCCGATAGAATCAAACACTTAAATCCAGACATGAAGATGATCGTCATCGTGAAAGACCCAATAGTCCGATCACAGTCAATGCACGCCATGCTATACAGAGACAAACAAACAAGTTTCGAGGAAGTCATTACAAATGCAAGAGGCGAAATTAACAACCGAAGTCAGTTGGTAGACTTTTCAACATACCCAACGCATATGAAACCATGGCTTGATAGTTTTAGTTTAGATCAATTTTGTTTTATTGATGGACATAATTTTGAACATCATCCCGAGGAAGAGCTTAGGAAGCTAGAGAATTTCTTGAACGTTTCATCATTCTTTGGACCGGAAACTTTCTGGTTCAATAAAAAAAAGCAGAAACCGTGTTTTCATGTATCCGGGCATGCCCCACAGTGCCTTGGCGACCACAAAGGTCGTAAGCATCCAATGCTATCAAAACAATTGCGGAAGAAGCTGGAAATATACTTTCACCCGTTAAACGAAAAATTCTTTAGAATGATTAAGAGACGTTTTAACTGGGGTTATTAGAGGTCAATGTCGGTTGAACACAAAACTCATTTCTGTACTATACGTATGCTATATCAACTAAAAATGGAATGGTTGGTATCAGATAATATTGTACACACAGAGAGAAGCCATCTATACCATTACCTGATGAAACTTGATGTGAAAATAATGACATCGTGAATATTCATTAGCTGATATACGTATATAAACGTAATGATATACATTTGAAAATAGGATTTGTAGACCATGGCAGAAACTGTAAAATCAGATTTATAAAATTCCACCAACATTCAGATCAGTCCCTGGTCAGATGGCTTCTATGGGCCGCCTAATCTGTCTACTCTGTTTGCAAAGCCACCTTTATTAAATATACTATTTTTCCACAGCGCAGTGCAACGTTCTTTAAACGCAAAAAAATAATAATTGTCCGATAGGTAGCTTATAAATAATTAGCAACTTTCTTTGGAAATGTAGAGGGTGAGAGTAATTTTGAAGCGCTACCTGCGCACGCGAGGACCGGTTATCACTGAACATCGCAACCATTTAGTTATAGACTATAGTGGATTCCACGCTCTCCACTGAGCATAACAATCGGTGAGTTAGTTGTGGAGGCAGTGGGTTCCACACTCATCAATGAACATCGCAACCAGTTAGTTGTGGAGGCAGTGGGTTCCACACTCATCAGTGAGCATCGCAACCAGTTAGTTGTGGACGCAGTGGATTTCACACTCATCACTGAACATCGCAACCAGTTTGTTGTGGACGCAGTGGATTCCACACTAATCACTGAATATAGCAACCAGTTAGCTGTGGACACAATGGATTCCAAACTCATCACTGAACATCGCAACCAGTTAGTTGTGGACGCACTGTCCGTCGCAGTGGATTCCACACTCTTCACTGAACATCGCAACCAGTTATGTAGTTCGTTGTGGGCGCAGTTAATTGATTCCGATGTCTTTACTTTTCAGCTGTTTAGTTATGGACGCAGTTAATTCCACGTTCTTCACTGAACATCACGACCAGTTAGTTATGGACGAAGTGGATTTCACACTCTTCACTGGACATAGCAACTGTTTGCATTTGGACGCAGTGGATTCTACACTCTTCACTGAGCATGGCATCTGTTTAATTATGGAGACAGGGGATTCCACACTCTTGCTGAACTTCATAATTTGTTAAGCAGACATTTTCCCAGCACTGTAAGAGTTAAAAATGCGTGTTGTTGTTGGAGGTATATATACATGTAGCTTATTTACTACCGTTTCTGTAGAACATTTGTCTGTCTGGAAATGAAAGGTGCTAAATAATCTGTAAAATGTCGTCTGCTACGATTTTCCAACTGCAAAGAGCTGGGGCCATGGTGAGACGTCACGTTGCATGGCTTCTTCTCAGTTGGGTCGAAACTGTTTGCATAGGTTATCACAATTTTCACTGATAGTGTACAAAGAATTATTCTATGCACTTGCAAACATCTGTCAGATGGGTCTTGTACGTTTTGTCTGATCAGGGTCTGCAGTGTTGCTAAAGACATGATACAGAGATGATTCTACACTTTCGGCCATAGCTAAAACTGTTTGTTTGCATGTGTCGTTATTAAAATAGACTAATTAATATTCATGATGTCATTATTTATTGCATTATTATTTAAAAACATATTTATTGACTAAAGGGTTAAAAGCGACCTCTTTACTATATACTTCAGTCCTTTAATCCATGAATATTCATGCAAAAATAATGACATAATGAACTATTGGATATTTTACAGTAGTACAATGAACACGAATTTGTTTCATCATGACAGAAACTATAGAATCATATCTACATTATATCATAAACAAGCAGAACGGACCCTCATCCGATGGTTTATACGGGGTCCGTCTGATCTTGGTCTACTCTGTTTGCATTTAGGCATTGAAAATTCTAGTTATGGTATGAAAGGTTATATAGACCAATGTAAAATACCGGAGACGAGTGTACTGGCATGTGCTAATAGTGTAGACCCGGATGAGATCAATAGGACAAACCCTAACCAGAATACTTTCCTAAGAGCGTTCTGATCAGGGTGTGCACTTATGTCATTTAAAATCCTCTAGCATATTTAAATCTTTCATACTACATAGACTCTATAATCAACCGTTCTCAACTATAAAATTATTATGTACCGGCATTTGTGATTAGTGTGCCATTCATTTCGAATACGGTAAAACCTCTCTATAACGACCACTAAATTACATCAAGAATTTTGTGTTAAAGGCAGGGGGGGTGTTTAAAGCAAGGTGAAAGCAAAACAGAACGCTCCTATAGGAGCGTTCTGTTTTACTTTCATCTTGCTTTAAGCAACCACCTGCCCAAAACACCAACTAACACTATTTAGTGGTCGTTATAGAGAGGTTTTATTGTATTCCTCATTCGAAGGTGTTTAACTCTCTCTCTCTTTGGGAATGTCAACAAGGTTGAAGAAAACAAAGTTATACTGGTAATTTGTTATAACTAATTTAATTTGTATCGCTTGTAAATAATATATATATGTATATAATATAACTCACATTAGAGATTGAATACATGTATATGTATGTTGCAGATATATTTGATAGTTGTATTTTACTGATGGACAAAACTTAACCCTTATTGTTACGAGTCTGGGATATTGTTTTATAGAACAATAGTCTTTTTTTTCGATCTACTCCCAGATATATACAATAAACCCCATCTTAACCGGAATTCTAATAGAGAATAGTTTATACACCTTTAGACAGATAACTGCTTCATGTAGGGTGAACGTATTGCAGAAAGCTCATCAATAGAGTTTTATGTATGACTTTCAACCTGCATTAATTTAAGCTGCCACCTGTCTTAAAGACCGACATTGAAACTAATTTAAACGTTCACTTTAGAGGTTTTACTGTATATAAGCAACACCACGAGGACAGGTAGCCATTCGGTTATGGGGCTCGTCTAACTTACTATCGTACTGTATTATCGAAAGTTCTTCCTATGACGATCACAGCTGGAAGTTTGTTATTATTTATGTCGTATGACGATCACAGCTGGAAGTTTGTTATTATTTATGTCGTATGACGATCACAGCTGAAAGTTTGTTATTATTTGTGTCGTATGAAGTACGCCTTAACCCATTACTTCCTGTAAAAGCATTTTCATGTACATGTATTTGCAAACAGAAGATCCATATCAGACAGCTCCTATAGGGACCGTCTGGTCAGGGTCTGTTCTGTTTGCTTGTGAAATTATAATAAATCTGACTATTCGGTTTCTACCAATATCAAAAAATCCTGTATACATATGCCGTTATGAAAAATTCAGCTAATACATATTCATAGTGTCATTATTTCTTATATTAATATAGGACAAGGAAAGGATTAATTGATGCACACAAGAATGTGCGATAATTTTGGCCATTCGAATACAGTAAAACCCTCTAAACCGGAATTCTAGCAGAGAAGAATCTAGATACTTTAAGGCAGTTGGCTGCTTAATGCAGGGTGAAAGTTATACAGAAAGCTCCTAGAGAACCTTTCTGCTGCTTTAAGCTGTGACCTTTGGAAAACAAGTGTGTGTTGCAGACAAAGCAGATCCTTGGAGATTGCCGTTATCTGGTCTGCATTGTTTGCCCATGTCTCTTTTGAGGCACACTTGGTGCACATGGGTTATCATGGAACACACGCTGCTATGAATAATAATACAATACGTCACAGAGGCTAAAACATACATCACCGCCATTTTATATACTCTCTAATGCATCCACCACTGAGTGGTATAAATACAGTATACCCGTCTAAAGCACCACAGAGAGGTATAACTATTATATTGTATACCCGTCTAAAGCGACCACTTCATGGACAAACATAATGTGTCGTTCAAAACAGCGGGAAGCTTAGTGCAGGAAGAAAATAATGCAGAAAGCTGTTGCAGGAGCTTTCTCCATAACGTTTGTCCAGCTTTATACGACTAATTGCCTACAAGATTTAGACCTATCATTGGTGGTCGCGTTAGAGAAGTTTATTGTAGCTTAATTGCTGGACGAATGTTAACCAGCACACTCTCGTATGAACTTTCGTCATACATTAATCCATTGACTCCTTCATTATTTAACCCTTTCCTCCATGAATATGCCTTTCTACGCCTCTGTAAAAATCATCCGTTTGAAAACATTGTGATAAATAGAGCATTTGCTCCTATAGGAGCAAATGCTCTATTTATCACACTGGTTTCAAACTACAAAATTCTAAAATGTTCCTTTTCTCTAGTTAATGCCCCTTTTCGGTAGATTTATTCAAAGTGGTTGGATCTAAAAATAGCCTATGAGGGAATGGATTAAGTAAAATTTTGGAGCACATCCTTTTCGATGTTGAGGAGAAACAACAAAGAAAGTGTTTGCTTGTATAATCAATTGACTTTGATTGGTTCAGCAAATAGTGCTGACCCTGATCAGAAGGCTGCCGCAAGAGCCTTCTGATTTGGGTCTACACGTATAGTCTATGTCCTTTTTAAGGCACACTAGGCACCAAATGGGTTAAGCAACCACTGCAATTAAAATTACCAATGATTATATATCAAATATTACAGTACAGAGGTTCTGCTGGAGTTGAGATAAACAGTAATTCTGCAACATGAGAGACGTATAAATCCAATGTTCCCGTGTTTTCTCTGTTTTTGTTTTTCAGTAACCCCATTCAAAGCTTTGATTGATCATACCAAAGAATTGCTCATTGAGCGGCTTAAAGTGACTTTCCAAAGTTTTTCTAAAATCATCGGCGATTTCCGGGTGACTTCGGCCCTTCCTCTTCGTCAGACAATGCAACTTTTTCTTTTTATAAAAACACGGCTTTCCTTTGTCTTTGTTGATCCAAAAATTCTCTGACTCAAAGAAAGGAGCCACATTCAGAAATTTCTCTATTATTCTTAGTTCTTCTTCTGGGTGACGTTCAAAGTTATGTCCATCTACAAAGCACATTTGATCCAAACGGAAGCGATCCAGCCATTGTTTCATGTGTAACGGATATGTTGAATAGTGTAGGATTTTGGTGTCGTTGTTTATTTGACCACTGTCGTCAGTGAGCACTGTCTGAAAGCTCGTGCCATCATTGTGGTGTACCATAGCGAACATGGACTGCGCCCGTACAATTGGATCTTTTACTATGAATATCAGTTTCATGTCTGGATTAAACTCGTTGATCCTCTGTGCGGTGTAGGGCCTGTAGAAATAGCCCGGTGACCTCTCAATGGATATCTGCTGGGAGCGGGAGCAAGGCATTCTATTTCTATACCAGTTTGAACCTTTTCTGTATCTTGTTGTGAAAAACTTCACTTCCCCATGGGGATATACGATTTGTGGATGTAGACCTAAGAACTTTATTAACGCAGTTGTTCCGCATTTTTGAATGCCAACAATTATAGCCGACGGGAAGCGTTTCGTACACCTTTCTAGTGGTGGCCTGTTTACAAGCAAAACTGAGGGAGCTGTTATTGTCGACTTTGGTTCGTCCAGTGGATCTGTAGTAGTAAGTGGACTGGTGACAATATCGCTGGGTCCATATATCGCCACCCTCGACACGCGATTTGTTTTGCCAGGTTGTGTCAGTTTCGAGAAAGCAGCTAAGATGATTAACTGAACGGTTAAGGCGCTAGTTATCACCAGAACTGTCCTTTTGCAGGACGTGACAATGTTCTTTGGAAACCTATACAGAAAGAAATATATATATATATATTATATGTATAGTTGACGTGGCTTAGCGCTTCACCTGATGCATATTTATATACAAAACAATGAATGTATAAATAGCAGCAGTGTTGGGGAATATTTGGCCATTGCAAAAACATAGCAAACATAGTAGACCCAGATCAGATAGCTCATACAGGAGACTCTGATCTGGATGAACACTATCTGCAACGATGCTATTAAAGCGTATATTTTAGAGATGGACCAACTTTTAAATAAACGAAGGAATCTTTAAAAGCTTGTGACTGTCAGAAGCAATAGAAAAACTCTCATGAGAGCTTTATGCATTACTTTTGGACTGCATTTAGCTACCACTTTCATTGAAGGCCTGCCGTCAGTCGACTTATGTCAGTGGTCGCTCAAGAGAGGGTTCGTTGTGCTATTTGCATAGAAGTCAATGAGTGAAAGACAAGTCTAAGCTAAATGAACTACATGTACACCGTTTGTGGTGGAAATTAATACACATTAATTAAGCCTTTATCACGCTCATTAATTAAGCCTTTATCACGCTGCGGAAAAGGTCATTAAATTTGGATCTGGATCAGAGTCTAAAGATTGGTTTTAGTATAGCCGGATGATGCAATCATCTTCATTCTGTATTTTTTCTCTTGCTAACCACTACATGACTGTCATTTACAAAACGAGGACTTGGTGCAAAATTATTGTAACTCCTTCACAAAGTGAAGGAGTTACAATAGTTTTGCACCAAGCCCTCGAAACGGTTTAGGCCATGTCTAGACGTGGAGTAGCACGGCGTCTGAACCAGATCTAAGCTATTTGCTACTGGGCAGTTGTATAATCTTAAAGTCAATCAGATGAAATTTGAGCTCGCGATTTTTTTTCTAGCAATAGAATGGTTTAAATAATTCACGGTGCTATAAATATATATAAAGTAAAGTCATGGAAAACCAGACACTTAGATACATGTATCAAAGTTTCTGTCATTGATACTGATTTTAAAGTCCTGTTTTTATACAGGGTTTACTAAAGCATTGTGCATACGTTGCTCTCACTGTATATGTAGGGCTAGAGACAACATGGGGAAATGAAAGTGTCCTAGATTGTTACCAGCACAGTTATGCGCACATTGTTACAATGTGCGCATAACTGTGCTGATGCATGTCTGTCACCACTTGACCACTTAGGTTTCGCGAAAAAAAAGTCGAATTTAATAATGGCAGGTGTTAGGCATATGTATATTAAAAGAGAAAACTTCACTTTCAAGAAAATTAACCCTTTCGC
This sequence comes from Azorinus chamasolen, assembly GCA_963576725.1. Classification (NCBI taxonomy): domain Eukaryota; kingdom Metazoa; phylum Mollusca; class Bivalvia; order Cardiida; family Solecurtidae; genus Azorinus; species Azorinus chamasolen. The sequence goes on along the minus strand of OY755246.1, from coordinate 28,009,772 downwards.
TGCCAATGCCGGATCTGTGATTACACGGTATGATTGGGTCGATTTAGTGTTGTATTATATGTATATAATATAACAGTAAATCGACCCAATCACTTTGTTTTTACTTTTTAGACCATCTAGACCCACGAAATGGCCCCCTGTGATTACAACCATGCGTTCCGTAGTGTCGACCGATTGCAATCGGTTTTAAGGCTACTGCTTAGAAGAAATTGTACAAATCTAATAACTCGAGATAAACACACTTGCTCTGTATGAAACACAGCATACAGTCCAGTGACAAGTGTGTATGAAACACAACATACCGCGACAGTGTCAAGTGTGTACGAAACATATCATACATTCCACTGGCAAGTGTATATGAAACATGGCATACAGTCCATTGGTAAATGTGTATGAAACATAAAATTCGAGTACATAGTCCATTGGCAAATTCGTATGTTTTAGCATACATAGTCCATTGGCAAGTGTGTATGAAACATAGCATCATATTATAGTCCATTGGTAAGTGCGTATGAAACAGCATACATTCCAGTGGCAGGTGCGTGTGAAACATAGCATACAGTCCATTGGTAAGTGCGTATGAAACACAGCATACATTCCATTGACAAGTGTGTATGAAACACAACATGCAGTCTACATTTGTAATTGCAAAGGTGTATGAAACAGTGTACAGTCCATTGGCAAGTGTGTATGAAAAACAACATACTATTAGTCATTTACAGTCTACATTTGTAATTGCAAATGTGTATGAAACATCGCATACAGTCCAGTTGCAGGGGTAAATGAAACACATCATAAGTCTACATTTGTAATTGCAAAGGTGTATGAAACAGTGCACAGTCCATTGGCAAGTGTGTATGAAACACAACATACATTCATTTACAGTCTACGTTTGTATGAAACACAGCATACAGTCCAACCCAAGTGTGTATGAAACATAGCATACAGTCTAATGGCAAGTGTGTATGAAACATATCATATATTCTAATGGAAAGTGTGTATGAAACATAGCATACAGTCCAGTGGGAAGTGTGTATGAAACATAGCATACAGTCTAATGACAAGTGTGTATTAAACACAGCATACAGCCTATAATGGCAAGTGTGTATGAAACACAGCAAACAGTCTAATGACAAGTGTGTATGAAACAGCATTTGGTGTAATGGCAAGTGCGTATGAAAATCAAACAGTCTAATGGCAATTGTGTATGAAACAGCAAACAGTCTAATGGCAAGTGTGTATGAAATATAGCATACAATCTAATGGCAAATGTGTATGAAACACAGCATACAGTCTAAGGTAAAGTGTTTATGAAACAGCATACAATCTAACGGCAAGTGTTTATGAAACATAACATACAATCTAATGGCAAGTGTGTAAGAAACATAATATATATAAAGTCCGGTGGCAAGTGTGCATGAAACATAGCATACAGTCAAATGGAACGTTTGCATGAAACAACATACGGCCTAATGGCAAATGTGTATTAAACGCAGCACACAGTCTAATGACAAGTGTTTATGAAACATAGCATACAGTCCAGTGGCAAGTATGTATGAGACATAGCATACAGTCCAGTGGCAAGTATGTAGGAGACATAGCATACAGTCCAGTGGCAAGTATGTATGACACGTAGCATACAGTCTAACTGCAAGTATGTGTCAGACATAGCATACAGTCCAGTGGCAAGTATGTATGATACGTAGCATACAGTCTAACTGCAAGTGTGTGTAAGACATAGCATACAGTCCAGTGGCAAGTATGTAGGAGACATAGCATACAGTCCAGTGGCAAGTATTATGACACGTAGCATACAGTCTAACTGCAAGTGTGTGTAAGACATAGCATACAGTCAAGTGGCAAGTATGTATGAGACATAGCATACAGTCTAGTGGCAAGTATGTAGCAGACATAGCATACAGTCCAGTGGCAAGTATATATGAGACATAACATACAGTCAGTCTAGTGGCAAGTATATATGAGACATAGCATACAGTCTAGTGGCAAGTATGTAAGAGACATAGCATACAGTCCAATGGCAAGTATATATGAGACATAACATACAGTCTAGTGGCAAGTATATATGAGACATACCATACAGTCCAGTGGCAAGTATGTATGAGACATAACATACAGTCTAGTGGCAAGTATGTATGAGACATAACATACAGTTCAGTGGCAAGTATGTATGAGACATAACATACAGTCTAGTGGCAAGTGTGTATGAGACATAACATACAGTCTAGTGGCAAGTATGTAAGAGACATAGCATACAGTCCAGTGGTAAGTATGTATGACACGTAGCATACAGTCTAACTGCAAGTATGTAGGAGACATAGCATACAGTCCAGTGGCAAGTATGTATGATACGTAGCATACAGTCTAACTGCAAGTGTGTGTAAGACATAGCATACAGTCAAGTGGCAAGTATGTAGCAGACATAGCATACAGTCCAGTGGCAAGTATATATGAGACATAACATACAGTCTAGTGGCAAGTATATATGAGACATAGCATACAGTCTAGTGGCAAGTATGTAAGAGACATAGCATACAGTCCAATGGCAAGTATATATGAGACATAACATACAGTCTAGTGGCAAGTATATATGAGACATAGCATACAGTCTAGTGGCAAGTATGTAAGAGACATAGCATACAGTCCAATGGCAAGTATATATGAGACATAACATACAGTCTAGTGGCAAGTATATATGAGACATAGCATACAGTCCAGTGGCAAGTATGTATGAGACATAACATACAGTCTAGTGGCAAGTATGTATGAGACATAACATACAGTCCAGTGGCAAGTATGTATGAGACATAACATACAGTCTAGTGGCAAGTATGTATGAGACATAACATACAGTATAGTGGCAAGTATGTATGAGACATAACATACAGTCTAGTGGCAAGTATGTATGAGACATAACATACAGTCCAGTGGCAAGTATGTATGAGACATAACATACAGTCTAGTGGCAAGTATGTATGAGACATAACATACAGTATAGTGGCAAGTATGTAAGAGACATAGCATACAGTCTGTCTGCACGTCTCTGGTTGCTCACGAGAGTTGTTACAGGACGTACGACACGTATCGCGAAAACTTTCTAAATGACCAGATCTACCTGGTTAATCGACTCTTTTCTAGTACATAATCAGGATTTCTGATATTTTGAAATATATCTATCAAGCTGTGAAAGCAAAATCATAACAATCATAATTTGATTTGAACTAATTAATTGAATTTCATGAAATATTCGAGTTTTAACTTGCTAGACATGTATGTGACACTTCCTCCATTACTCGCGAAACTTAAGTGGTTGAGTGGTGCCAGAAATTTACAACATACAGCCCACTCCGGCAATATCCTGGAATAGCCCCCATAGCTATAATCGCAATTGAAAAGGGCTGTAGGAGCTTTCTGTATTACTTTTGACGTGCGTTAAGCGTCCATATATATGCTTTTACAGACTTCTATATTAATAAATCACGTGACTTTACTGTAGAAACGTTGTCAAACGTTTTAGATAACGTGATCAGAAAACAACTTTTTTGCGAGCAAAGTACGTATCTTCAAAAAGTGTCGTCTGCTACAATTCTGAAAGTTAATTTTTTGCCTTCACCTGTTTTTTGTTGTTCTTTTTTTAATTTAATACAATAACCAGGGTATAGAACAGTGTTTGGATCCAGATAAGACCAAATCATCCCGCGTCTCATCTGAATAGAAAACTGCTTGAAAAAAGGGTAGAAGGGGCCGCGCAGTGGGTGATAAAATATTTCAGAAAGCTCTGTAGACCATGATCATATCTAATACACAATATGAAAGAGGTCAAGTGAGTTATCGTTGGGGTCTGTACAGGCATGCTATTGTTGTCTATTTTTAACAAACCTGCATTTTTCACCTTTTGGATCCGGGAAACGAGTTGGTTGACATATGCAAACAGTGTAGACCAAGATTAGATGGATCTTAGGGGATCCCTCAGATAAGCGTCTGCGCTGTTTGTCATTCAAAACCTCGTACAAATTATGTCCTGTCATACTGAATTGACTGTACCTTTGAACTGTGATGGACTATTCCTCTATGGAAATTCGGCATTGAAAAGGCTAATGAATGGTTCGGAAGCAACTGGTCTTAAACATGTTATGAAATTATGAACAAACATTCATTTTCAATACTTACATGCGGATCTGTTGTCTATGACTGTATATAGTCCTTAGTTTCCGTACCCGTTACTGACCGCACTACATGTATAAATGACACGTGGCGTCCGTGTCCCCCGTGCTATGGTGCATATAATACATGGTTAACAATACTCTACACATGGAGGTCGTGTATGGACTTGAACAATATTCTCCTTTCACTCTTTTTAGGATGGGGATTGTTAAGTTTTGCTACAGGTAACCAGTGAGGACGAGCATTCTAAGTTGTTTGCTACAGGTAACCAGTGAGGACGAGCATTCTAAGTGGTTTGCTACAGGTAACCAGTGAGGACGAGCATTCTAAGTGGTTTGCTACAGGTAACCAGTGAGGACGAGCATTCTAAGTTGTTTGCTACAGGTAACCAGTGAGGACGAGCATTCTAAGTTGTTTGCTACAGGTAACCAGTGAGGACGAGCATTCTAAGTGGTTTGCTACAGGTAACCAGTGAGGACGAGCATTCTAAGTGGTTTGCTACAGGTAACCAGTGAGGACGAGCATTATAAGTGGTTTGCTACAGGTAACCAGTGAGGACGAGCATTATAAGTGGTTTGCTACAGGTAACCAGTGAGGACGAGCATTATAAGTGGTTTGCTACAGGTAACCAGTGAGGACGAGCATTCTAAGTGGTTTGCTACAGGTAACCAGTGAGGACGAGCATTCTAAGTGGTTTGCTACAGGTAACCAGTGAGGACGAGCATTCTAAGTGGTTTGCTACAGGTAACCAGTGAGGACGAGCATTCTAAGTGGTTTGCTACAGGTAACCAGTGAGGACGAGCATTCTAAGTGGTTTGCTACAGGTAACCAGTGAGGACGAGCATTCTAAGTGGTTTGCTACAGGTAACCAGTGAGGACGAGCATTCTAAGTGGTTTGCTACAGGTAACCAGTGAGGACGAGCATTCTAAGTGGTTTGCTACAGGTAACCAGTGAGGACGAGCATTCTAAGTGGTTTGCCCTTCTAATATTTAGCCTGCTGAGCCAACTTTATTTTGATAGAAAATGTCTTCGACTTCAGTTGTCACATAATTTATCTTACATTTCTTTTCAACAACATGGTCAGGGTAGCAAACCATTTGGAGAAGCCGAGTTACTCAGCGTCTGGTCTAGATCAAAACTGCTTGCATATGTAATCATACATTCGTCCACAGCAGGCTAAAGATTAATGATGAGCTCCGCCATACAAACTGCAGACTAGATCCTATAGGCCATGTAGGAACCGTCTGATCAGGGTCTGTTCTGTTTGCTTATGTCTGCTCTGTTTGCTTATGAAATAATATAGTTATGATTCTACATGGCATGGTCCCAAATTCCTGTGCCCATTTGCTATTATATCACATTAATATGGGTTAAGCAGAGCCTGGTCAGCTGCCGCGATGGGAAGGCAGTATCTGACCAGGATCTGTACTGATTTCATACATCAGATTCATATTCTCTTTAGCTGACATTTGAGACAACCAGTTTAGAATCTGATCAGACATCGGGTTTTAAACATGGTGGTCGATCTGGTTCTCCGATGCTTGCAAAGTCTACATAATGTTTCTGTTTTTGTAGAGGAAGGGCTGTAAACAATAACACACCGTCTAAACAAATTATTTGGAGAAGTGTAAGTGTGTTTGTGTATGTGTGTGTGTGTGTGTGTGTGTGTGTGGGGGGGGGGGGGGGTACTGCTCTTTTTGTTGTCGGTGTTTGTTGTTTAGCATGATGAGTAAAATGTAAAAAGTATAGTCTTCATTATTTCTCAAGTAGTGTTTCTTTACTACACGGTATGTGGTCTGTGTGTAAATCAATTTGGATTCTGATGAGAGACCGAACAGTTTGAAAATGTGATTACATGTTTGTAATTCGTGCTGTAGGTTAACCCTGTATAAATCGATCGGCACAATTGAGACCAGACTAACTAACTTAACTCCATGATTATTCGTGTAAGAAATAATGACATAATGTATATTACATGTAATTAGCTGAGTTTTTATAATGGCAAAGGAACACGGGCAATTCTGACCACGGCAGAAACTAGAACCAGATCTATATCATTCCATAAGCAAACAATGCAAACCCTGATCACACAAAACCTACAGGACCTGTATTGTATGGGTCTATTCTGTTTTCAAAAGGCGTTGTATGACGTATATATGGAGTAAAGGGTTAAGACACTTTGCCTGACACATCACTATGGCCAAGATCTGGTTATAGGCCATAACCCTATCATGT
>OY755246.1:27778354-27998354 GCA_963576725.1 Azorinus chamasolen | reverse complement strand
AAGTATGCCCCAGGGGTCAAAATTGGCCCCACTGCAGGAGTGCCTTGTTTTCTATAGAAACATATAGTAAAGCTTTGAAAATCTCCTCTGAAACTAGAAGGTCTCAACTTCCATGTTTGGCACATAGCATAATGTTTAGGTCCTATACAAAAGTTATACAAATTATGCCCCTGGGGTGGCCATTTTTCAATAGAAACATATAGCAAAAAATTTGAAAATCTGTAACTGGAAGGTTCTCAGCTTTCATATTTGGCACATAGCTTCATGTTCAGGTCCTCTACAAAAGTTACATAAATTATGCCCCTGGGGTCAAAATTGGCCCCGCCCCAGGGATGCCTTGTTTTCAATAGAAACATATATAGTGAAAATTTTCTCCTCTGAAACTGGAAGGTTCTCAGCTTTGATATTTGGCACATAACATCATGTTCAGGTCCTCTACAAACTTTGTATAAATTATGCCCCTGGGGTCAAAATTGGCCCCACCCCAAGGGGTGGCCAGTTTTCAATAGAAACATACAGTGAAAACTTTGAAAATCTTCTCAGAAACTGGTTCTCAGCTTTCATATTCGGCACATAGCATCATGTTCAGATCCTCAACAAAAGTTATATAAATTATGCCCCTGGGGTAAAAATTGGCCACGCCCCAGGGGTGCCCAAGTTTCTATAGAAACATTTAGTGAAAACTTTGAAAATCTTCTCCTCTGATTATCTGGTGAGCGATATATCAGGGCCATCATGGTCCTCTTGTCTTAAATTATATAATTTACATTAGATCCCCCCCCCCCTAAGAATGCTTTCTCCTAATGAATCTACACAATTTTTATGCCCCCCAATAGTGGGCATATAGTAATCGCATTGTCCGTCCTTCCGTCCTTCCGTCCATCCATCAGTCCAGCCGTCCAGCCCAAATTTCGTGTCCCTTCTGTTACTTTTTTACATGTGAATGGATTTCAAAATAACCTGGCACAAATATTCACCACACAAAGACGATGTGTCGTGTTCAACTCCCGGGTCCATGGGTCAAAGGTCAAGGTCATCTTTCAGGGTCAAAGGTCGGGGCATAAGTGTTTTACAAACACTCTCTTGTTTATAGTGATATTACTATATTGTTACATACAAAACATAAGGGAACAGATGTCCCCTTAACATACTACCAAGGGGGCAAATGTCCACAATGGGCAAAAGTAACCAAGGGGGCAAATGTCTGCCTATTGAGAAATGGGTGGTCAAATGTCCAGGTGGGCTAATGTCCAATATTCATAGTTATTTTTGAAGAATATTTATACATATTGAAGTCTGATGAATGTAGATTTTGAATTGAAAATATGTTTCAGGTCATAGATGGTGGGGATCTTGATATAAACTTTTCCATTCAAGGACCAGATGGTCGAGTAATCGTCTCAGAGCAGAGGAAAACAGACAATTTTCATAAGTAAGTTTCTGGTATTTGTTCCAAATGAAATTGAAAGTAACTTTTTCTTTCTTATTAGGTGTCTGTTGACAAACACTGCATGCATTGTGATATTAGTATTTCTTTCCCTAAAGTCAAACATGGCTTATTATGCCCCCCCTTCTGGCCCAGACATATTGTTTTCATGAGAGTTGTCTGTCTATCTGTCACACTGCTTGTCTGGACGATAATTCAATATGCCTTATGCCAGTTGATTGAAACTTCATATATGGAAAGAGCATAATGAGAGGAAGTATCATAGATCCCCCCCCCCCCCGGATCAGATCTGGGGGGCATATTGTTTTTGCCCTGTCTGTCTGTTTGTTGTCTGTCTGTCAGCAACTTTAACATTGGTCATAACTTTTGAGCCAGTACAGATAGAGACTTAATATTTGGCATGCTTGTGTATCTCATAAAGCTGCACATTTTAAGGGGTGACATGTCAAGGTCAAGGCCATCCTTCAGGGTCAAAGGTCAAATTGTTTGTCTGTAACTTTAACATTTGTCATAACTTTTGAGCCAGTACAGATAGAGACTTGATATTTGACATGCATATGTATCTCATAAAGCCACACATTTTGAGGGGTGACATGTCAAGGTCATCCTTATAGGTCAGAGGTCAAACATATGGGTCAAATCACAGTCTTTAACATTGGCCATAACTTTTGAACCAGTAGAGATAGAGACTTGATATGTGTCATGCTTGTGTATCTCATGAAGCTGCACATTTTGAGGATCAACATGTCCAGGTCAAGGTTATCCTTTAGGGTCAAAAGTCACTGACTTTAACATTGGCTATAACTTTTGAACCTGTAGAGATACAGACTTGATATTTGTTATGCATGTGTTTCTCATTTGGCTGCACAGTTTATGGGGTGACATGTCAAGGTCAAGGTCATCTTTGAGGGTCAAAGGTCACCAACTTAAACATGGCCATAATGTTTAAACCATTAGGTATACAGACTTGATACTTGATATGCATGTGTATCTCATGAAGCTGCACAGTTTGAGGGGTGACATGTCAAGATCAAGGTCATCCTTCAGGGTCAAAGATCGTATCGAGGGGGCATAGTGTTTCACAAACACATCTTGTTTCACAATTTTTGTCCGGACGACAACTCCTATATGGCTCATGCCATTGGATTGAAACTTCATACATGGAAAGATCATGATGAGAGGAAGTGTCATGCTCAAGGTCCATAACTCTGGCTTCACTAACATTGGAGTTATTGCCACTTGTAAATTTGTTTCACACTTTTTTGTCTGGACGATAACTCCTATATGGCTCATGCCATTGGATTGAAACTTCATAAATGGAAAGATCATGACAAGAGGAAGTGTCATGCCCAAGCTCCATAACTCTGGCTTCACTAATTTTTTGTCCTGACAATAACTCCTATATGGCGCATGCCATTGGAGTGAAACTTCATACATGGGAAGATCATGATAAGAGGAAGTGTCATGCATAATGTCCATAACTCTGGCTTAAATAAATTGAGAGTTGTTGCCCCTTGTACATTTGTTTCATGCTTTCTTGTCTGGATGATAACTCTTACATGGCTCATGCCATTGTATTGAAACTTCATACATGGAAAGAGCATGATGAGAGAAAGTGTCATGAACAAGGGCCATAACTCTGGCTTCATCCAAAAACCTCTAGTTTGCTTACTTGATTTTTAAAAATATTTAAATTGTTTGATAATTTTGGCTTAACTCTTTACTCTGTACATATACATTTTCCCCTTTGCAAACAGAGTAGACCCTTTTCAGATGGCTCTTGTATAATTCATCTGATCAGTCTCTGCCTTGTTTACTGTGGACCCTTTCGCTGCCAAACTCTGTTGTCTGCTAACTTTGTCGTCTGCTACAAATTTTCATTCTTTTGATTTTCTTCATTTTTGTTTCAAAAACATAGTAACAGTAACAAACAGTTTGGATCCTGATGAGACGCCGAGTTACTCGGCGTCTCATCTGGATCCAAACTGTTTGCATAGGTAATCACAGATCCGGCATTGGCAGCGAAAGGGTTAAAGTAATATAAATATGATTCTACAGCTTGCCATGGCCAAAACTTCTGGTGTACTTATGCCATCAAAAAAGCATGCAATTAATATTCATGATGTCATTATTTCTTACATAAATATTCATGAAGTAAAGTGTTAAATGAGCATGATTTTTTTACCTTTACTCATGCAATAAATAATGACTTCATGGATATTGACTGGCTGAATATCTATAAAGGTGCTATGAACAAGGGATTTTTTTATCATGACAGAACCTGTAGGGTCAGATCTGTATAGTGTCATAAGCACACAGTGCAAACCCTGCTTAGACGGCTCCTAGAGGAGCTGTCTGAACTGGTCTACTCTGTATACCAAGACGCAGAAAGGCTTATTTATGGAGTAAAGAGTTAAGTTCTAATGCCAGATTTAACTGATTATTCAATAGCAGCTTGGATAAGGCCCCAGTACTTGTATATAGTTTAAAATACCCCTTCATGAAAAATACAATGTTGAGGAGCTGTCTGTGTCTGTCAGCCTGTGTCTGCTCTGTTTGCTTATAGAATAACATTTATCTGATTGTACAGTTTCTGACATAGCCAAAAGGTTACTTGATCATTGGCCATTGCAATAAATTGATGAATATTCATTAAGTCCCAAATTATAAATTTGCATGAAGTAAAGAGTTACTTGTTTCCTGGAATTTCAGGATCCATATAGACCAGCCAGGTGACATCAAGATTTGCTTAGACAACAGTTTCAGTCACTTTGCTCAGAAGATGGTGTTTTTTGAGCTGGTGTCTGAGGATGAAGATGAGGATGATGACAATGACAGATGGGATGGGGCAGCTGAAGAACTCCAGGAGATTGTTGACATGACACTGGATGACTTTAAGGTAAAAACTTCATTTCTGTCAACACTAAGAAACTGCTGCTATTTGCTTCAATTTTCAAAGTACTGTTTTCTTCTATTTCTTATGGAAATTTGATTAGTGTGTCAGCTTCCAAATAATGTTGAATGTGTTATCTCATTGCATGCTAGTGTAGGATGACTGATTACCTATGTCAAGTAACACAGCATCTCATCAGGATCCAAACTGCTAAACACTTTTATTGCATTTTAAAGAGAAATTTTATATAAGGCCATTCCTAAGCATACAAAAAGTTAAATTCAATTATCAATACTTCAATAAAGATCACCTGTATGGGATTGTTCAGTAACTTTCATTCAGTTTATGAATTTTGTTCTCATTTATTTTCCAACTGTTTATGTTATGAATATTCATGACTGACTCCACCCATTATGATTATTAATTAACTGATTTTTTTAATAATGTTATATATATATATACATTGTATATATATCAGGTGAATACATTGCTATGAGCAAACAGAGCAGACCATGATCTGAGTGCTTCAAAGGAGTCGTCTGATTTTTGTCCTTTTTGTTTGCAAAGGCATTAAACCTGTTATCTGTTCAAGAGATATATGACATCAGGATCTGTATCATGTCATAAGCAAACAGAACAGGTCCTGTCCAATGGCTCCTACAGGAGTCGTCTGATCTGCATCTGCTCTGTTTGCAAAGACTTAAAAAGGCCTTTATATTACGGAATGGGTTAAAAGGCGTACTTTTGGAGTAAAGTGTTTATCATTTACTACCCAGAGTTTGATTGTGCAGTTGGAGTCTACGGAGTGGAACTTCGAATAATAATTACACTTTTATATAATTTCAGAACATGCTTGAACGAATGGGACAAAATCTGGACAAATCTAGAAATCTTCAGACAGTTTTAAAAATGTATGAAGCTCGAGACAGGAACATAGTGGAATCTAACTTTGACAGAGTCAACGTCTTCTCTTGTGCACAGCTGCTTATAATGGTTCTAGTTGGCTTGATACAAGTGGTGCTAATACGGAGCTTGTTTGATGATAAAGGTCGCATTAGTGGACTGATGAAAACAAGAACATAACATCACTAATTTAGTTAAATTGATCAATCACAGGGCTGGGATTTAGCTTAGAACTTTGACATAATGATGTATTAACCCTTTCCCTCGTTTTCACGCATTTGCAAACAGAGAATACCCAGATCAGACGGCTCCTAGAGGAGCCGTCTGATCAGGGTCTGCTCTGTTTGCTAATAGAATTTGATAGATCTGGTTCTTTGCTTTCTAAAATGTCTACAATGTTCCACCTTCCTTATTTCATTATAACTACTTTGTTAATGAATATTCAGTAAGTACTGAAATTTAGAATAAGCACAGAACAGGGAAAGGGTATATTTGATGACATAATGATGTATTAAAGACAGACATCCGAGTTTGGGGTTGCAACATTGTTTGATATGGCAAAATTACTCAATTCATTTATTATACAGTAAATAAAACCTCTCTATAATGGCCACTGATTTGTGTTAATAAGTTGATATTTAGGGCAGGTGGCTGCTTAAAGCAAGGTGAAAGTAAAACAGAACGCTCCTATAGGAACGTCCTGTTTTACTTTAACCTTGCTTTAAGCAGTCACCGGCCTTTAACACAAAATACTTGATGTAATTTAGTGGCCGTTACAGAGAGGTTTACTGTATCAGCAAAACACATGGCACAAAAATTACAATGATGACTTAACTTAGTAAGACTTTCTGATAATCAACCTATCAATTCTTTATTTTTTGTGTAGGGAAATCATGTGCAAAACTAGCTCACTTCCTGTATATTCAGCTCCGAGATTCCCATCAGATATTTTTAGACTTGAATTTATTGCCAAGACAAAAATTGAATAGTCAAAACATTAATATATATATTATTATTAAACCTTAAACTTTATAATAGAACTTCTTGTGGTAATAGTATCAATGTTATTTATAACATCATTTTTCAACCTTAAACTGATGTCTGCTTTTAAAGCATGAACAGATATTGAAATAGCCAGTGTCAAAGGAAGAAAGGCTTTTGGACATTTACAAACAACATGAACTAAAATCAGCTGATTATTTAGAATGTTATTCCTGATCAAAGCTGTTTTTTGCTAGTTAGAATCAACAGCATTTTTCAAAGCTAAAAAACCCAGAACCTGATCAGAAATTACATTCTGAAGAGATGGCTGACCTGGGTCTGCATTGTTTGCAAATGTCAGAGTAAAGCTTTCATTGTGTTGCTTCTTGATGACTTTCTCTTAACCCTTTACCTGATAGAAGCGGCTTTTAGCGTGTTTGATTTATTCCTACGCTGAAGAATATAGTTCAAATTCATACAGTCATGAACATATTGCATAATAAATATTTTCTATATCCTAGTAGGTGGTAGCTTAAAGCAGGCTGAAAGTAAAGCAGAATGCGCCTTAAGGCGCATTCTGCTTTACTTTCAACCTGCTTTAAGTGGTCATATGTCTTCAAAACTAGAAACAGGCTATTGGGTAAAGGGTTAATCCTTTACTTCAAGAGACACTTTCTGATGCCTTTGCAAATAGAGTAGAATCAAATCAGACAACTTCAGTAAGAGCTGTCTGTTCAGGCTCAGCTCTGTTTGCTTATAGAATATCTGATTCTGTACTATTTCTAATAGTTATGTATTCACCTGTATTAAGTAACAATGTAAGAAAATAAGTTGATTAATATTTACATGAAAATGTCTCTGGTCAAGGGTTAAATTATCCCAGTGTTTGAAGCAAATGACTTACAGATATGTTGCAGTGAAATCCGTCATTAAACTAGTGATTTACTTATTCCCTCATACTGATGCCTTTTAACACTTTTGTAAAAGTCACTTATTGAAGCCTTTGTGATAAATAGAGCATTTGCTCCCAATGGTTTCAATATTACACAATTCTTAAAACAAAATCATTATTTTTAGTAAATGTTCCTTTTCAGTAGATTTATTCACAGATATTGGGTCTAAAACCATCTTTCCATGGCAGAAACTATAGAATTAGATCTGCTTTATTTCATAAGCTAACAGAGCAGACCCTTATCAGACGGCTCCTTCAGGGTCCATCTGACCTGGGTCTTTTCAATTGGCAAAGGTGATAAAAGGCGTATATATTAGGAAAAATGGTTAATGCTGAGCGAAAGTAATGAAGCAATCTCCTACTGGAGCTTTCGGTATTACTTTCGTCCTTTATTAAGCTATCACCTGCTTTAAGATACAGTTTGACTGGCTGTTGTAAAGAGGTTTTACTTTATAAATTGGTCAGTAAACTTGCAGGTACAGATAAACAGCCAAGTCACAGGAATTGGGCATTTGGACATTGCAAATAATGCAAACCCAGATCATTCACCAGTATTATATGCAGCTTTTCATTAGACTTAACACTTGGATGTGTCAGAGACTACAACATTTCATCCACTTTAGCTGCAAATAGCTCACAACCTAAACTGGGTTTACCGTAATTTCCCTAAATATTTCGAAATGCTTTCTCCTTTCTCTTCTGGTTTAAATGCTGAATAAGTAAATTGCACAACATTTTGATACCTTTAAATTAGACATAATAGCAAATAGTGTAGACCCTGATCAAGTTACTCCTGAAGGAGTCGTTTGGTCTTAGTCTGCACTATTTGCTTAAGTTTGCATGTCTGAATATTTTGGGGAATAAGTGTATTATCCGAATGCTCATGATATGGCTGATGTTGTAAAGGTTGACTCAACTTGTACGTTGTATCAGCTGTTGATTGTTAATGTTATATGTGACTTACATTTTACATACTTCCCTTGCTGTCACCTGTTTATGTAAATATACAGAGAACAACAGAAAGTGTTTTGAAAGAGATTATAATATTGAACAAACACTTTTTTTTAAGTTATAGATCATATGTTTGCTTGTACCTTTAGCTTACTGTTGAGAGATTGAGATTAACTTCTCCAAAAGAGTTCGGATCCAAATGAGGAATTAAGAGATTTTGATTCTCATCAGGGTGCAAACTGAATGTTACTCAGTGTTTTAAGCCAGTACCTGATTGAGATGCCTCCTCCTTTGAGATGTCTTACAAACAGAGTAGACCCAGATCAGATGGCTCCTGTAGTATCCTGATTAGGGTATTCTCTTTTTATTTGCTTATGAAATTTTATAGATCTGATTGTACAGTTTCTGTCATGGCCAAAAAACATCAGTATAAAACTTCAGTTGATACAGTTACATGAATAATTGATGTCATTATTTCTTACATGAATAATCATGAGGTAAACAATTAACCCTTCATGAATATTCATTAACTGAATTTTTATAATGGACAGTGAACAAAGGAATTTTTATTATGGCTGAAACTGTAGAATCAGATCTACATGTATACTGGCAAAAGCAAACAGCAGATAATGTACAGAGTTACTCATCTTGATAAGATACAGAGTTACTCATCCTGATAAAGTACAGAGTTACTCATCTTGATGAGATACAGAGTTACTCATTTAGATCACTTTACTCTATAGATACACCTAGGACTAAACCAGATAATCTGATAACCTAGAAATGAGGTTATGTTGTATGTATCAATAGTTATTTTATTTTCCATGCATTTATTTTCACATCAGTTATCTTACATTTGACTAAACACTATTACGGTACTAATACATCAGTATCATGATTTAAACCCTTTTACTTAATGAATATTCATGTAAGAAATAATGACTTTATTAATATTATTCAGTTGAAATTTTATAGTGACATATGAACACCTGAAGTTTTTGGCCATAGTAGAAACTAGAATCAGATCTCTTATATGACATATGCAAACAGAGCAGACACTACTGCTCTTACCAGTACTTATAAAATATATACTTGTAAATATGCATCTTTATTAAGTAAAGGGCTAATGATATCTTACAATTTGATGTATGGCATACAAAATAAAAGTGACCTACATACATGCTATTTTCATAAGTCGGTCGTCAAAGTTTGAAGAAACAAATTATCTAGTCAATAACTTACAAATATAAATTAAAATGTTTCTTCTGAAATTTTCATATTCTCAATTGTTTCAAATTATATTTGGTAGCAGTTTATCTTTAGCGAAATATAGCCTGATCAAAAGCTATATACAGTACATGTACATATTAGCTGGTAATTTCAGTGTTTAGCCAGACAAGTGGTCAGGCTATGGGCATGCAGCATCAGACAAGATTTACACTTTGTGTTAACCCTTTTACCCTTTCCCTGTTCTGTATTTAGGCCAAATTTCAATACCTACTGAATATTTATTTAACAAAAACAGCTACAATGAAATATGAAAGGTGGAACATTGTAGACATTTAAGAAAGTAAAGAAACATATCTATCAAATTCCATTAGCAAACAGAGCAGACCCTGATCAGACGAGCCGTCTGACCTGGGTCTACTCTGTCTGCAAATGCGTGAAAACACGTTTATATTGAGGGAAAGGGTTAACTTTAATATGAATATTCATGACTCCACCTATTATGAATATATTGATTTCATGTAATAATTATGAAATTTATTGCTATGGCAATAGAAAATCAGGTCTGTAACATATATGCAAACAGTGCAGACCCTGATGAGACAGCCCCTACAGGAACTGTCATAGTCTAGGTGTACTCTGTTTGCAAACAGTGCAGACCCTAATGAGACAGCCCCTACAGGAACTGTCATAGTCTAGGTGTACTCTGTTTGCAAACAGAGCAGACCTTGATGAGACAGCCCCTACAGGAACTGTCATAGTCTAGGTGTACTCTGTTTGCAAACAGGGCAGACCCTGATGAGACAGCCCCTACAGGAACTGTCATAGTCTAGGTGTACTCTGTTTGCAATGTGTAAAAAGGTGGGATTATGGAGTACAAGGTTAAGCAGGGGCTAACAAACTGTGTCTCTGAAGTGGTGATTAATCTGGGTGTACATTGTTTGAAAAACCACAAAAAAGTTACAATGTAAGTGGTATTCTTTAACCCTTTACCAGGTAGAATTCACCTTTTCATGCCTTTGAAAATAGAGTAGACCGAGACTTGATGACCCCAGTAGGAGTCGTCTGATCAATGTCTGCTCTGTTTGCTTGTTGAATTATATAAAAGTATTCAGCAGATTCTGCCATCTCCCAGAAATCCTTTGTTCATAATGTCATTATGAATATTCAGCTTATTAATATTCATGATGTCATTATTTCTTGCATGAATATTCATAAGGCAAAGGGTTAAGCATCATCAATGTAGCACTTTTGTGGATAAAATGATAAAAAATATACTTTGCTTCAAAGTACATTGATAGAATAATTAAGTTTAATCTGAAACAAGTTTAATCTGAATCTAATTTTGCAAATATGAAATGCATTTTTGTAGTTGATGTTAGGAATTCGAACCTTGAATTGTGTATATAGATAGGAACCTGCCATATTTGCATTGACTATTCCATTTTTAGCTTATCTGTGTGTTCACTGGTTACGGTATTGTTACAGTCGTTCTGATTTGGAAAACCTTCAATTTTTGCCATGGCTGCATTTATATTTTAGCTGAACCCATCAAACTTCATTCAACTTATTCCCCAACACAACAGCTACATTGATCAAGAGACTTGTATTTGTATTTTTGTTATGTGATTGCCATATTTAGATAAGAACAGATTTATTAATGATGAAGGTGTGCTGGCCTTGTCATAACTATGTTTTGTTTGCAAGTGTGATATGTTACTATGTTGTTTTGTAGTGTCAGAAATCCGTTGTTTCCTAATACTGCTGCTATTATTAAATGTGCCTCTGTTTGTCTGTTCTAGATTTAGAATCATAATGCATTGATCTATATTGTTATTAACCCGTTACTCCATATATACGCCTTTTAATGACATTACAAATTTACAAGCAGAGATCAGATGGCTCCTGTTGCTTATGGAATAATAAAGATCTGATTCTACAGTTTTTACAAGGTTTGACAGAAACTTCAGAATCATATCTGTATTATTCCATAAGCAAACAGAGTATACCCTTATCAGACTGATTACGACATTATTAATATTCATTAGATTATTTTTATATCCCTGTAAACAAAGTTTGAGAGGGGGTATATAGGAGTCAGTGTGTTGGTCGGTCAGTTGGTCTGTCTGTCTGTGGCACAACCTGGCACAAATATTGTTATACCCAGGCAAACTGCGATCAAGGCAGCTGAGCAGGGGTATTCCATCACCTTTAGTGATAGTTCTAGTTTGATTTGCAATCAAGGCAGCTGAGCGGGGGTTTTCCATCACCTTTAGTGATAATTCTAGTTTATTATGACATATAACGCAGGACATTTTGACTCAGACAGACACAATAGAATCAGATCTAAATTATACCATAAGCAAACAGGGCAGACCCTAACCGGAAGGGAGCCATCTGATCCGGGTCTACTCTTCTAGCAAAGGCGTGAACAAGCATTTATATGAAATTTAATGAAAGGGTCAACGTAGGGTTAACCATTTCCCTCATAGGCTATTTTTAGACCCAACCTCTTTGAATGAATCTACCCAAAAGGAGCATTTACTAGAGAAAAGGAAAATTGTAGAATTTTGTAGTTTGAAACCATTGTGATAAATAGAGCATTTGCTCCAATAGGAGCAAATGCTCTATTTATCACAAGGGTTTCAAGCAGTGACTTTTACAAAGGCGTAGACAGGCGTATTTATGGAGGAAAGGGTTAAAGGCATGAAGAAATCTCCCAGAGTAGTTTTCAATAAGACTTTCAGCCTGCTTTTAGCTGCCATCTGTTATATAGACTGATAATGATACTTTCTTGAGTGTTAGGATTAGTGAGGTCTTACTGTACTGTAGTCTGGAATTATGCTGCATTTACAATAACATCATATTCCTCTGGATTTTATGCTCGTTATGTTGATTATCTGAACATGGATCACAGGAAAATTACGGAAGTACTCATATGTAGGAGATAACTTTTAACCCTTTCCTCCATAAATACGCCTTTCTACGCTTCTGTTATAATCACTTCTTGAAACCATTGTGATAAATGCTCTATTTATCACAATGGTTTCAAACTGTAAAAATTCTAAAATTTTCCTTTTCTCTAATTAATGCTCCTTTTCGGTAGATTTATTCAAAGAGGTTGGATCTAAATATCACCTATGGGGGAATGGGTTAGATAGCAAAAAGCAGTACACATGTACTAAATAACCACCATCAGGCCTGTGAACTGATATCTAGCATTGCCTTCATGTTCCATCATTGTCATTGTATTGATGGAGGTTTACTTGTAAACCTATCCACTGTGCAGCACAGTTTGGTATTTCATATACATCTACAACTATTTATGCTCCCTTGTGAAAGGGGCATTTAGATTTACCCTTTTCTGATAGTATATATATTCCCGCCATTATTTATTCGAGCGCTCAACTTTTTCTGAGCTGATCTATGCAATATGTTGTTCATTAGATATTGTACAAACATGTTTTTGATGTCACAACAACCATCGATAAGTTAGTTCATGATAGTTCTTACTTATATTTTTCTTGTTACGGATGTGGATTTATTGTGTGGTGTGGCAGAATGGGTGTGGATTTATTGTGTGGTGTGGCAGATATACTTTACCAGTTATCCCTCTCCTGAAAAATACTCCCCTTTTTGAATGGATTTTTCCCTTCATTATCTTATATAAATGAGTAAACTATTGCTGTATCTAACCCATTTAAGCTCTATAGGAGCAGAGTGACGTTTCTAAAGAGTGGTTATAACATATGGTTTGGTGGAGCAATAAAGGAGATATTTAATTGACACCTTTTATCTGGTCCTCTGTAGCAGGTTTGGTATCTTATCTTATTTTAGCTAACTTTTGAATGCGCTTTTGGCAAAATGTAATGCCCAAGGGTGTAAAACCCTATTCCTCATGAATAATTATGCAAGAATCCATCACTTCATGCAAAATCATTGACTGCATTTTTTAATAGTACATAAACTTTTGGCCATACCAGAACCTTTAGAATTAGTTCTGATTGTCCCATAAGCAAACAGAGCAGACTCTACTCAGATAGCTTTGTTTGCAAAGGTGTCTATCAGGTAAACATTTAATACAAATTATACTTGGTGGCCGCATGGTTATAGTTATTTACTCACAATCATGTAGCTCCTCATTGCTGTGAGCTCAAAGCCCAGTCAAGCACTTCAAATTTTCAAAAGAGGAAGCTTTTCAACTAGCTTGTGTTAGTTCATGGCTTCACCCAGATGCTCTTCTATGTCTTAAACAATGCTAATTATTTCAAATGCAGAATACCATTTGGAGTTTTCCACCTGTTATGAGATTGTCATTGTTGGCAAACTAAATTACTATTGAAACCATAATGAAGCAACAGAATACTACAGTGTATATGGTCTCTTTTGATCTGTAGATACCTTGGAGGTTTAACCTTTTCATCGTTTCAAATGGATTAATCCAAAATTCATTTTAAGAAAAGTGTAATATGATGAGCAGTGCAGACCTAGATGAGAGCACTCATCTAGGAGCCCTCAGATCTGGGTCTACACGGTTTGCAATGGACATTTCAAACATTGAAAGGGTTAATTACAAGATGTTTTATTCAACAATATATTCAGTCTTAACTTTTAGGTATAATTGTCTTGGAGCTTTGTATTCCAATTAACTAACCCATAACTTGATAGAGGCACCTTTTCATTTCTTTGCAAGCAAAAAATACTCTTATACTGGTATAAAAGATCAGCTAATATATCAATATGAGAATTCAGCTGATGAATATTCATGTTGTCATTATTTGTTACATAAATATTCATTAGGAAAATGGCATTTTCTTTTGTCTCAGTACAGTGAGAGTGTTATATATTTGTTTTAAGTTTGATTGTGTGAACTTTTTTGATGCAGTGCTGTGTAAATTGAATCTCCTGACTTGGTACACTTTATAGTATTTAGCCTCAGATAGTCATGCTAGTTACACTAAACAAAACCAGTATGTATAAAGCAGAATTAAAATCAACAGTGTACAACAGCCTGTGGCAGTGTTTAACCTTTAGAGTGCTGAATATTCAAAGTAGAATGAGCCACCATTATTTAACAATAGAGTCCAGTGAGTTTATAGGGATTTAAATAATTTGCTAGCGGAACATTACATATTCTGATCTGATGGCTCCTCTAAGAGGCCTCTATTCTGAGTCCACACTGTTTGTAAATGCTATTACACTTGTTAACCACAATTAAAGGGTTAAATTAATACATAAAAAAATGATGACTGAAATTACTTTTCTGACCTGTTGTTATTGCCTTAAGCAATACAGTAATGTGACTTGGTTTAAAAGATTGACGTTATAGTACTCTTTCTCAGACAACTCTTTGCCATGAATGAATTTATATCTACAAAGTTCGAATTCTGCTAAAAAGTGTCCAAGTTAACTTTTCATATAACTCTCTCACAAAATGCAAATAACCCTTTCACCCAGAGATGCCTTTTGACACCTTTGCAAGCAGTAGATCCAGATCAGATGACACCTAGAGGAGCCATCTGATCAGGGTCTGTTGTGTTTGCTTATGAAAATATAGATTTGACTCTTCAGTTTATACTTGTAACAGAAAAATCATATATACATATGCTATTCTAAAAATAGCTAATAAATACCGGTACCGATATTCATGATGCCATTATTTCTTACATGAATATTCAACAGGGTAGGAGGTTAAGAGTGTGAAACAGTTTAGACCTAGATGAGACAAGCAGTTACACAGCATCTCATCTGGATGAGACAAGCAGTTACACAGCATTTCACCTGGATGGGACAAGCAATTACACAGCATCTCACCTAGATGAGACAAGCAGTTACACAGCATCTCACCTAGATGAGACAAGCAGTTACACAGCATCTCACCTGGATGAGACCAGCAATTACACAGCATCTCACCTAGATGAGACAAGCAATTGCACAGCATCTCAGCTGGATGAGACAAGCAATTACACAACATCTCACCTGGATGAGACAAGCAGTTACACTGCATTTCACCTAGATGAGACAAGCAGTTACACAGCATCTCACCTAGATGAGACAAGCAATTACACAGCATCTCACCTAGATGAGACAAGCAGTTACACAGCATCTCACCTGAATGAGACAAGCAATTACACAGCATCTCACCTAGATGAGACAAGCAATTATGCAGCATCTCATCTGAATCTAAACTGTTTGCATTCATTATGAAAAAAATTGCTTCTAGCATGCAGTTAGCTCTTTATTGCATGAATACCGGTCTGATAGCTGTCTGATCTGGATTTACTATGGTATTGAAAGGTGTCATTTACAAATTGTTGCCTCATTTGTTTTTAAAGATATTTTTTCTACAATAAAAACAAAGCTTCAGAAATGAATATTGAAACAAACAACATAATTAAGTGACATACTACACAATACATTAAGTGTTACTACACAATACATTCAGTGTTACAACACAATACATTTAGTGTCGCTACACAATACATACATTCAGTGTTGTTTGTCATGAAACTTGAATAAGGTCAAGTTTCCTTGTTCCTGTATGAGGTTTTTGGAATGAACAGTTAATATGGGTGACACAAACGGGCTGTTTTATCTCTTTCACCGCCAAGCATTGTTTTCTGCTTCATTTTCTATTGTCATCTTCTTGAAATCGTGATCACATGAAATGGTTTCAAGTTATGTAGCATCTCATCTGGATCTAGATTATTCGCAAATATGATCACAGATTCACTACAGGCTGTGAAAAAGTTAAGTGGAACTTCTTGAGAACTTAGTAATCTACAAGTACAGTGATTGACCTCTAGCTTGATGAGTGTTTTAGTGTACCGGCACATATTTACTGAGATTTAGAAACAATCTATCTTTGATGAGCATAATTTGATACACAACATTTTTCTACAGACCTTTAACCCCTTACTCCATGAATATCCATGTACGAAATAATGGCATTATCTCATAGGCTATTTTAGACCCAGCCTCTTTAAATAAATCTACAGAAAAGGAGCATAAACTAGAGAAAAGGAAAATTTTAAAAAATTGTAGTTTGAAACCATTGTGATAAATAGAGCATTTGCTCATATAGGAGCAAATGCTCTACTTATCACAATGGTTTCACAAAGTGACTTTTACAGAGTTGTCAAAAGTCGTCAATATGAGGGAAAGGGTTAATTTGCTGAAATTTTATGATAACATGAACATTATTTCATAAGCAAACAGAGCAGACCCTGATCAGACTGCTCTTATTGGAGAAGTCTGATCTGGGTCTACTGGGTTTGCAATGTTTATCTATGGAGTAAGGATGAGGAAAGTTCAACAGCATGTATGCAAGTGTGATATTATGCATGGGGGTGTACATACTGGTGGACAATGTAACCTTGTTTGTGAAAGTTCAGCAGTGGTGGTTTGTATGAAGGGTTATGAATAAAACCTCTTAGTGAGGTTCTGTGTTGCAAGTATTATTTTAGTTTGAAAGCAAGTACTTGCCTAAACCATTTAGGAAACAGATTATATATGCATGTTGGAAATTATGGTGTAAGAGATATGAATTATGAACCTTATGCAAATAAAATAATATGTCACAAACTATGTTTTGTTTTCATGGCCAGGGTATCACATTTATTTAACCCGTTTCCATATTTTTGTTGTCAGTTTGAGATGATGGGTTAGCCCTTTCCTTCATATAAACACATTTGCATGCATTTTCAAACAGAGTAGACCAAGATCATATCCTATAGGAGCCATCTGATCAGGGTCTGGTCTGTTTGCTTACGACATGATATATAACCGATTTTGTCAAAGCAAAACATTTCCTTGAGAGGCTTTCATTATAAAACTTCAACTAATAAATATTCATGATGTCATAATTTCTAACATGAATATTGAGCAGAGAAAGAGTTAATTGGCAGCAGTGGAAGGAAGTTTCATTTGAGATAAGTATCAACATTGTGCTGACAAACTTTATATGATTGTGTTGAAAGGGATCATAGACTTCTTGGCAAGCGAAGCTATTGTTGTCTGCTAAATTTATTGTCTGCTGCAATTCTGAAAGTTATTTTTGCTTTAATTTCTCTATAACAAGATTCACGATGGCCCTGTATCACTCACCTAGTTAATATGCAAAATGATCTCTTATGTACATCTACCAAAATTGTCTATGCAGATGTATTTCACTTTGACAGAAGATCATCTAACAATCATTCATATAAAGTTTGATCAAATACCAGTCAGCAGTTTCAAAGCAGATATTGTTTAATCCTTTCCCTCATATAAACATGTTTACACGCATTTGAAAACAGAGTAGACCCAGATCAGACGGCTCCTAGAGGAGCCCTCTGATCAGGGTCTGCTCTGTTTGCTAATAGAATTTGATAGATCTGTTTCTGTACTTTCTAAAATGTCTATAATGTTCCACCTTTCATATTTCTTTATAACTATATGTTAATGAATATTCAGTAGGTATTGAAATTTAGAATAAACATAGAACAGGGAAAGGGTTAAAGAAGTTGTTTATTATGTCCCCCCCCCCCCCCCCCCCCCCCCCATATCTATATGGGGAGACATATTGTTATACGCCCGTTTGAAAAAACCGGATGTATTATGGAATGGCGCTGTCCGTCTGTCTGTAACATCTCTAACTCAAGTTCCGCTTGGTGGATCCTTCCCAAATTTAATCACAATGTTTATCTAGACATGCTACAGTTGCCTTCCAAGTCCCGGTTCGTATATCCAAGGTCAAGGTCAAGGTCGCACAATTGGACTTAGAATTTGCGTTTTAGCAAAAATGTTAACCTACCCGTCTGTCTGTAACATCTCTAACTCAAGTTCTGCTTGGTGGATCCTTCCCAAATTTAACCACAATGTTTATCTGGACATGCTACAGTAGCCTGCCAAGTCCCGGTTCGTTTATCCAAGGTCAAGGTCACACAATTGGACTTAGAATTTGCGTTTAGCAAAAATGTTAACCTACCCGTCTGTCTGTAACATCTCTAACTCAAGTTCCGCTTGGTGGATCCTTCCCAAATTTAACCACAATGTTTATCTGGACATGCTACAGTAGCCTGCCAAGTCCCGGTTCGTATATCCAAGGTCAAGGTTGCACAATTGGACTTAGAATTTGCGTTTAGCAAAAATGTTAACCTACCTGTCTGTCTGTAACATCTCTAACTCACGTTCTGCTAGGTGGATCCTTCCAAAATTTAATCACAATGTTTATCTAGACATGCTAGAGTAGCCTGCCAAGTCCGGTCAAGGTCACTTAATTGGACTTAGAATTTGCGTTTAGCAAAAATGTTAACCTACCCGTCTGTCTGTAGCATCACTAACTCAAATTCCACTTGGTGGATCCTTCCTAAATTTAAACACAATGTTTATCTGGACATGCTACAGTAGTCTGCCAAGTCCCGGTTCGTATATCCAAGGTCAAGGTCACTTAATTGGACTTAGAATTTACGTTTAGCAAAAATGTTAACCTACCTATCTGTCTGTAACTTCTCTAACTCAAGTTCTGCTATGTGGATCCTTCCCAAATTTAATCACAATGTTTATCTAGACATGCTAGAGTAGCCTGCCAAGTCCGGGTTCGTTTATCCAAGGGCAAGGTTGCTTAATGTGACTTAGAATTTGCGTTAAGCATTTGCGTTAAGCAAAAATGTTAACCTCAATTTATGTGGAACACATTTTTGAAGTCCACTTATTTACATAACACTTTGCGATAAAGCTTTGAAACTTGGAACACTTGTTCACCGTCACAACCTTCACCTGTAGGCATAAGTACATAACTCTGTCAAGCATTTTGACCGAATTATGCCCCTTTTTGACTTACAATTTTTGGTTAAGGTTTTTGTTAAAGTCCATTTATTTACATAACCCTTTCAGATAAAGCTTTTAAACTTGGAACACTTGTTCACCATCACATGCTTCGCCCGTAGACAACAGTACATAACTCTGTCCAACATTTTGGCAGAATTATGCCCCCTTTTAACTTAGAAATTTTGGTTAAAGTTTTGGTTAAAGTCCATTTATTTACATCACCCTTTGAGATAAAGCTTTTAAAGTTGAAACATTTGTTCACCATCAGAAGCTTCATCTGTAGGCAAGAATAAATACAATGTAACTCTGTCAAGCATTTAGACACAATTATGGCACTTTTCAATTTAGAATTTTTGGTTAAGGTTTTTTGTTAAACCTTGAAACTTGGTTGCAAAATTGGACTTAGAATTTGAGTTTAGCAAATACTTTAACCCCAGTTTATGTTGAACAAGACCTCGACGGGCGTATATTGTGCCCACTGGCACTCTTGTTTTTGTGAGAGTTGTCTTTCTGTCTTGTCTGTGCATCACACTTACTTGTCTGGACGATAACTTCTATATGCTTGATGCCAGTTGGTTGAAACTTTATATATGGAAAGATCATGATGAGAGGAAGTGTCATGATCAAGGTCCATAACTCTGGCTTCACTAATATTAGAGTTATTGCCCCATGTACATTTTTGTCACACTTTCTTGTCCGGATGATAACTCATATATGGTTTATGCCATTGGATTAAAACTTCATACATGGAAAGAGCATCATGAGAAGAATGGTCATGCACAAGGTCCATAACTCTGGCTTCATTAATATTGGGAGTCATTGCCCTTTGTTACATGTTTTTGTCCGATCAATTTCATTTATGGAAAGAGCATGAAGAAAGGAAGTGCCATGCACAAGGACCATAACTCTGGTATCAATATTTTTGGAGTTATTTACTATTATCATTTTTTTCTTGAAAAATTTGGTGTTGAAAGCGCATAATGAGGGGATCGAGGTATCATTCAAGTCCATTACTGTGGTAGCAACGTTTTGAGTTATTTCCTTTACATATTGTTTTTGATAGAGTTGTATGTCTGTCTGTCACACATCTTGTCTGGTCAAGTTCTCATGTACAGAAATGTGACAATATGTCACAGTGTGTATGTGTGGGTGTGAGGGGTTGGAGTGGGTGCGGTGGAGAACATCTGTTTTTGTAACAAAAACCTCTAGTTGAAATCTATTTTTATGCCAGTTTGTCCCACATTGTGTCCACTCTGTAACTCCTACATACATGAGTGGATTTCAAAATAACCTGGTACAAATGCTCACCAACTTAAGATGATATGTTGCGAAAAAGAACCAGATTCCTATCTCAAAGGTCAAGGTCACAGTCGGGGTCAAAGGTTAAAAATGGGCTCATTTTGTCGTGTCCGCACTGTATTGCCTACATACATGAGTGGATTTCAAAATAACCTTGAGACAATGTGTTGCGATAAAGAACCAGGTTCCTATCTCAAACATCAAAGGTCACAATCGGGGGTAAAGGTAATATAGGGGACATTTTGTTGTGTCCGCTCTGTAACTCTTAGATACATGAGTGGATTTCAAAGTAACCTGGTAAAAATGTTCAAAACCTTGAGATGAGGTGTCATTTTGCCTTGTGTGAGCCCTAAATCTGTCTTGTATTGGTGCATTATGAAATAATTTGGCACATTTGTTCTCCAATATAAGAGGGGATGTCGGGCGAAAAACCCAAAACCAAAGGTCACAATGAGAGGTCATAGCTTCAATAGTGAATAGTGTTTACATAAAACAATTGTGAAAGAGCTTAGCACAAATAGTCTTCTATAAAATGTGATATGTTCAGGCATACACATGACCTAGGTTTTAGTGTCAGTGATATCCTTTGGGGGCATTTGTCACTTGACTGTGACAACTCTTGTTAGCTCATGTGACATACTTATACAGCCACTCAAATCTATTTATATCACTTTGATAAAGGATCAACTAAGCATCATTTATGTGAAGTTTTGTCAAGTCCCATTTAATAGAATAAATTGTTTGTTAAAATCTATGATAAGCTTCTGTGATCTATTTATGCATAGGATTGGAAGTATTTACCGGTATTTTATCTTCAATAGTCGGGAAATTTTAGTTTCTGCTATGTGTCCGTGTGCTATTATAACAAATTAATCTAATAATGTACATGAATATTCATGGAGTAAAGGGTTAAAGGTATTATCTAGTAAAATTAATTTTTAGCTCCCATTACGTATTTATGCAGCAAACCAGAATGATTTATATAAATCTGATTGAGAGTCACCTAGAGATTATTTCTGTGACATTTGGTGGAAATCCATTCAGCTGTTTAACCCATTACCTCATAGGCTGTTTTTGGATACAACCTCTTTGAATAAATCTACTGAAACGGAGCATTAACTAGAAAATAGAAATAGGAAATTTTTAGAATTTTGTAGTTTGAAACCATTGTGGTAAATAGAGCATTTGCTTATTAGGAAGCACAAATTAGAAAATGTCAACACTTATAAGGCATATTGAATCAGAGAAACTGGAGGCTATTTAAAAATAAGGTAATTTTACTTCTCCAAATTTAAGAATGGCTTTAACTTTTTATTTCAAAAGATTAACTTCATATATGTTTCTGCTTTTATAATCGCCATACACATTTATATGCTTTATTAGATCTATCTAAAGGCAGCAGTTTTGCAAGTGGGTGTATCATATACCGTACGCCGTACTCTTGTTTTCAGGTAATCATTAATTTCTATAAACATAAAAAAGACAATAAAGTTGTTGTTTGATCCTACTTGATAAAATGGACACAATTTGTTTGAAACTACCTGTGTTCTCATTCCATGTATTAACCCTTTCCCTGTTCTACGTTTATTCCCAATTTCAATACCTACTGTATATTCATGGACAAAATAGTCATAATCAAATATGGAAGATGAAACATTGTAGCTATTATAGAAAGTAAAGAAACAGATTTATCAAATTCCATGAACAAACAGAGCAGACCCTGATCAGACGGCTCCTATAGGAGCTGTCTGATCTGGATCTTCTCTGTTTGCATATATGCGTGAAAATGCGTTTGTATAAGGTAAAGGGTTAATACAATAGGATCAGTCCTGTACAGCTCTTAGCATGCTAGAGGCAAATCTAGTCACCCAGTGATTAGTTTTACCGATTATTATGTAAACTGTCTGGGTCTAGATCAGGCCCCAAACTGCATGGAACCTTCTCACCTGGGTCTACACTGTTTGCCCAGGTCCCATGTATTGGAATGCTGGTTAATCATGTTTACACTTGTTAGCATATACCTTTACCATTGAATGTTTTACGGGCAATTTTGGTAATTTGAGGTTGGTAGAGTTAGTCATGTTAGGGATTATAAAATTAAACTTTGGCAAAAATTAACAAACTTCAGTTATCACGATATGGGCATTTATTTGGTGTAAGTTGTACTTTCTCTAAGCAGATTCAAATGTTTAAATTATGTCTTTGAACAGAACACCACATGGAAAGATAAGTTCCGTTTAAGTGAACAACTGAATTTAGTATTTGTGAAATATCCACAAACAGCTTGATAGTTTGTTTATTTTTATAATAAATTATATCAATAATGCCCAACAGCAAACAAATTAGCCATGACAAAAAAAAATCAGGTCTTCTAGATTATGAAAGCAGTTTAAACCAGTCACTGCAAAAGACTCTTTGTATGACAATGTCTACAATCAACATCCATGGCCAGTATTTCTGACACGAAATAAGTTTAGATCCTGATCAGATACTATGAAGCATTAACAGGTCTAGGTCTATGGTCAACAGATCTAGGTCTATGGTCAACAGATCCAGGTCTATGGTCAACAGGTCTAGGTCTATGGTCAACAGATCCAGGTCTATGGTCAACAGGTATGGTCAACAGATCTAAGTCTATGGTCAACAGGTATGGTCAACAGATCCAGGTATATGGTCAACAGGTATGGTCAACAGATCTAGGTCTATGGTCAACAGATCTAGGTCTATGGTCAACAGATCCAGATCTATGGTTAATAGATCTATGTCTAAGGTGAACAGGTCTAGGTATATGGTCAACAGGTCTATACAGTTGATATCCCCCACCAAACAAGCACTGACCTCAGTATTAAACTGAGTTATCGACCAGAGGGACAAAAAGGTTTTTCGAAAACAAGTACCATAACTCTGGTTTTCCAAGGTAAATATGAGCGATACTTGCAGGGCCGCAATTATGATACTAAACATTTAGCTAACATTTCATTGAAATGAGATATGACTTAGACAGACAAAAAAAAAGACATTTCGAAAGGAATGTTGACCCATTAACCCCATGCTGTCACTTTGCTGTGTACTGTGGGTGTTTTATGGTGCCACACTGGGATTTTCACAGCTGGATATCAATAGTCAATTATCAAGTCTCCAAATATGCAGCAGAATTATTGATAAAATATCTACAGGTAAATGAAATGATAGTTTGTGTTATTTATCATTGATCTCTTTACATAATGTTATGTTTGTTTCTGCAGTTAATTTATGTGATTGAAAACAAATGTATTTAGTATCATTATTAAGAGGTTAAAATATGGCCTGTGTGTGCCTTCTGGCCATTATGGCCAGAAGGCACACACAGGCCATATTTTGACCTTTTTATTGAATATTTTACAATTTTTACTAGATCTGTATGTCGCCTATTATTTCAACACAATCTACCATCCCAACAAACCACAGAAATAAATCAGATCATCTAGATCTATACTTTAAAAAAATGAAGGACTAGATATGCCTTCATGGGGAATCCAATCCCCGCCGAAAAATATGTAGTCCGGCGTAATAATCACTGACACTAACAATTACTTAACATTTGACTGCATTGTCTTAACTTAAAAGATTTGTTTGAGAACTTCCGATGGATGACGTGAAATGATGACGTCACAACTGTCATTTTTGAATATCAAAAACAAAGTTAGTACGATAGTACCGATCGATACAAACAAAGACATTGATTGTTAATAGAATTTTACGATTGTATAAACTTTACAGATTTCCAGATCTAAAATACGATTTGGCAAAGACATCAAACCCCTTTCTCCGGCCATGTTTGAACAGCTAGATCTACAGCTATGTTGCTAACATCAATGCATTGCACGTGAAATAGATCGTGGGCCGATTATGGATAATCGGCCCACCGGGCCATTATGGCTTGGTCACATGATCCCGTCATGACAGTTTTCTACGGCCATTTTGTTACTATTTATAGTAAGGTATTCAATAAAATCATTTATTTTAATAAGTTTTTTATTATGCGAGTCATGTAATAAGGTCTTTATTATTTGCATTTAGTTGAAATTTAGGTGTTTGATAAAGACTTTTTTCCTTGTTATTAATTGTATTCATTTGAATTTGATTTTGAAAACAAATAATCATTAATGATTTAAGTTTATCAAAATGGGCGTCCTTTGTCAGTTATCTCCCCAAATTCAATTTATAGGTGGCGCTCGAATTGAGTAGGTCCAACATCCGGATAACTTCTGATTTTATCGATCACCACCATTGTATGTGTTTACTGAATTTATTCATGATAAGATTGATCAACAAAATGATTTAAATCATAGATGAAATGAAAACTTCTTATATTTTGAACATAAATACTGTTCTTTCAACCATTTTGTGCAAACAGGGAAAGGGGGGGGGGGGGGTAGACATTACACTTTCAGGACTGGACATTACACTTCCCCTAGCTGTCATAATGTAAAATCTTACTTCAATGATGTTGCGTATGCTCTTGACAGTAGTTTGTTAGATATAGTTTTAATTTTAATATTTCTTCCTTTTTGTTCATTTGAGAATCCATACTTACCCTAATTATTACAAGTAAAAGTTTGATCAGTTTGTAAGGAAATTATAAGGTGAAATTCGCCCATAAATAATAAAAATACACATTGAAATTAAAACGATAATACACTTAAACAAGATATGTTGAAATACTTTGAAAAATAACCATTTTAGCCCTGTCCTCCATAAATACGCCTTTCTGTGCCTTTGCATACACGGTAGACCCAGATCAAATGGCTCCTGTACAATGTAGGAGCTCTCAGATCAGGGTCTGCTCTATTTGCTTATGGAATAAAATATATCTGAGTTCCTACTTTCACAAAACATTCATTTGTTAATCTGTCATTTTAAAATATTATCTAATTAATATTCATGATGTCATCATTTCTTACATGAATATTCATGGAGTAAAGGGTTAACACGTTCAAGCAGTTTGATAAAAAAGTTTTATGACTGATTAGAATTCACACTATGTGACCATACACTGTGCTTTTGCTGTGTTCTGCGTATATTTCTTATTTATATCAGAAATCACCTCAGATATCAAATAAAATTAAAATATTTAACCCTTACACAATGTGGGAAACCAGTCTATAAGACATCTGCCAATTGTGATGACCCTCATGAGTGTTTTTTCCAGGTTTTCTCATCAGCATCTGCAATGTTTTATTTTTGCAAACATCATTTGGTTGCACCACTGTAGGTTAAAACTAGACTCTTTCTGGCAGAAATTTGACTTCATTTAAAAATTAAGCCTTCAAGACATTGAACTTCTCTTGCAAATTTCAGTGACTAAATAAAAAGGTATGGACCCAGATAAGACGCTTCTGTAGGAGCCGTCAGATCAAGGTCTGCTGTATAGATCCGATTCTACAAATTTTGCCATGGTAAAGCAATCCTGCGCTATATTAGGCTATATACCATTATAAGCAATCAGCTAGTATTTATGATTTAACAAGTGTGCCAGTGGGCACAATATACGCCCGTCGAGACCTAGTTCAACATAAACTGAGGTTAACATATTTGCTAAACGCAAATTCTAAGTCCAATTGTGCGACCTTGACATTGGATATATACATGTATATATATATATAGGGACACACCAATGCTACTGTAGCATGTCCAGATAAACATTGTGGTGTAATTTGAGAAGGATCCACCAAGCAGAATATGAGTTAGAGAGGTTCCAGACAGACAGACAAATGGACAGACAGTGCCATTCCATATTAAGTCCCCGTTTTTTCATACAGATGAAGTGTGTGATGGTAGACAAGTGGTCAAAGCTTTATCTCACAGGGTTAAGTAAATAAGTGGACTTTAACAAAAATCTTAACCCAAAAATTCTAAGTTAAAAAGGGTCATAATTCTGTCAAAATGCTTGACAGAGTTATGTACTCTTGCCTACAGGTGAAACTTGTAATGGTGAACAAATGTTCCAAGTTTTGAAGCTTTTTCTCAAAGGGTTATGTAAACCTGTGGACTTTTTGACCTTGGATATATGTATAAGTATATACTGTCGCATTTAAAGTACATATCTTAGTAAGAGGGTATCTTAGTAAGAGGGACTGCAGCAATGCCGACACCCCTAAATTGTGAAACGTACTAAAATGTAAAGTACATTCACAGCTCACTGCTCGTTGTTTACCTATATCGGGACACACCCATGCTACTGTAGCATGTCCAGATAAACAATGTTGTGAAATTTGAGAAGGATCCACTAACCAGAACTTGAGTTAGAGATGTTACAGACTGACAGACATTTAACATATTTGCTAAACGCAAATGCTAAATGCAAAGTCTAAGTCCAATTGTGCGACCTTGACCTTGGATATAGGTACTGGGACTGAATATGCTACTGTAGCATGTCAAGATAAACATTGTGGTTAAATTTGAGAAGCATCCACCAAGCAGAACTTGAGTTGGAGATGTTACAGACATACGGACAGCGCCATTCTATAATATGTCCCGTTTTTTCAAATGGGTGTATAAAAATTACTTAGTAGAATATTCATCAGGTAAAGGGGTAATCTAAACAATTTGGTGATCAGATAACATGCTTGGTGGATCACATGACATGTTTGGTGGATCACATGACATGCAAGTACCACATCATTGACCCAGGAGCTGAGAGTATAAAGACACAGTATATATCTTTCTCCAGGTTTACTTATCAAATCTACTTTACAAAACATTGAAAAGGTCAGATTAAACTGAAACATGTAAATGCAACAATATGAAAACATTGGTCTTGATATAAAATGTAGATCATACATCACAAACGTTGTCTCACAATACAACAATAGCACCGAAATCCGATGCCACTAATTGTCACATACCAAAAAAAATTAATAAAACAAGATGTGTTTGTGAAACACTATGCCCCTGATATGACCTTTGACCCTGAAGGATGATCTTGACATGCCACCCCTCAAACTGTGCAGATTCATGAGATACACATGCACGCATTGCCAAATATCAAGTCTTTATTTCTACTGGTTCAAAAGTTATGGCCAATGTTAAAGTCCGCCACTTGGCCTATATATTTGACCTCTGACTTTGAAGAATGACCTTGACATGTCACCCCTCAAAATGTGCAGCTTTATGAGATACACATGCATGCCAAATATCAAGTCTCTATTTGTACTAGCTCAAAAGTTATGACCAATGTTAAAAGTTGTCCTCAAACAGACAGGCAGGGCAAAAACAATATGCACCTAGATCTGATCTGGGGGGCATAAAAAATATCCATATGCATGACTGA
The DNA here is from genome assembly GCA_963576725.1 of Azorinus chamasolen. Taxonomy (NCBI): domain Eukaryota; kingdom Metazoa; phylum Mollusca; class Bivalvia; order Cardiida; family Solecurtidae; genus Azorinus; species Azorinus chamasolen. The sequence goes on along the minus strand of OY755246.1, from coordinate 27,970,579 downwards.
AAAATGCAAAAGATAAAAAGTAACAAATTATAGTAAAACCTTCCTAAACCAGACTTTCAAATTAGTCACTCCTTAACCCCCTTTCCTTCATACAAATGTATTTAAAACCTTCCTAAACCAGACTTTCAAATTAGTCACTCCTTAACCCCCTTTCCTTCATACAAATGTATTTTCACACATTTGCAAACAGAGAAGACCCAGATCCTAGAGGAGCTGTCTGATCAGGGTCTGCTCCGTTTGCCAATTGAATTTCATAGTTCTGTTTATTTTCTTTCTAAAATGTTCTACCTTCTATATTTCGTTATAACTATTTTGTCTATTTATAGTCAGTAGGTACCCAAATCTGGAATAAATGTAGAACAGGGAAAGGGTTAAAGACTGGTGGCAGCTTTCTGCATGACTTTCACCCTGCATCAGACAGTCCCCTGCCTTAAAAGATCTAAATTCTTCTTTACTGAAAGTCTGATTTAGAGTTGCGCTTTTTTTGTACATCAACCGTGCAATGCTTTTCATACTAGAGAAGATTTAGATAAGAGGAGTACATGTATTTAGTAAACTGTTTTGCTACATTTAACTGCATCATTAGAGTGGCATCTCAGAGGCGATTCTAACAACAACAGTGCCAAAATGTCACAAATTATTATACTGCAAAGTAAAATCCTCAATTCTGATTGGTTAACTAGCCGTGTACATGAGTCTATGTACCCTGTGAGCTGACAGGGTACATAGAAATTCCCCATGGCAGGCCCCACATATTATGGTCAGAAACCAAAAGACCGACTTCTCGACTCGGCCAAACAATAGCAAAATTCATAATAGACAACTATTGATACGTAAAGAAAAAATGCAGAAACGAATTATAAAACATCATTGTTTGAAATGACCAATAAAACAGTTTTAAGAGGAGTTGTATAATATCGTCCAGCCATCTATACTAACACGAACGCCGATAAAATACAATACAAACCACTTCGGATACCTTCGGGTAAAATTAATGTATTGGGGCGCTGTTAGGGGAATAAGCTTGTTTAGTTATTCAACATTCCAAAATGGATTTATATAAATTATGCGAACCGTAAAACTTTGCAGTATAATAAATTCGTTATACAGTTCTTTCCCAGGGTACATGACGATTTATTCCCGGCTGGTAAAATCATGTAACCCTCGCCTAACGGCTCGGGCAACATGATTTTCCTCAGCCGGGAATAAATCGTCATGTACCCTGGGAAAGAACTGTATAACTAATAATGTACCTGTCAAATGTCTGAATGTTGAAAATAGAAATGCTATTACTCCATATCAGGTGGCAAAAGTTCACAGAAATTCATAAAGTAAGGGGAGATAATTCTGGAGTGCCAGGGGCGATCTTGCTGGTTATCGAACTGGACTGTAAAATTATGGTAATATACATGCTGACCAAATTTGCAAAGGATTGGATTACATTTGTTTAGAGAGCGGACAAGCAAAAGTTCACGGAAAGACAGACGGACGTTCGTCCGGACGGACAGACAGCGCAATGACATGATACTTCCCGTGTGAAGACAGGCGTATAAATATGTTTGGCTGAGAAATAAGAGATTTCGATAGATCAGATGAGTACTCCTCTTATGTACAGCTCTGTTAAAGTTTAACCCTTTCAACACTTAATTTTCAAGCTTACCGTGAAAACTTGGGGATTTTTGAAAAGAAAAGGGTAACATGACAAACAATGCAGACCCTGATGACAGGTTATTGGAGCCCTCTCATCTTGGTCTACACAGTTTGTAAAGGAAATAAGTGACTCTTTCACCACATTGAAAGGGTTAATTGCAACATTGGAATGGTCATACAGGGTGATGGGTTGATCAGATATGTGAATGCAGAATATCTCGAGTTTGACTCAAGCTCTTGCTATTTAAACATGTGCAAGAATGAACACCCTATGCTAATAAACTCTTTATCTTACAGAAACATCTTTCATGTAGCAGCCATCTGATCTGCTCTGTTTGCTAATGAAATACTAGACTGAATTCCAGTTTCTGCCACATTCAAAAATGCCAGTGTACATATACCATTACAAAATTCATTCACCCTTTCTCTATTGGAAATTACTGTAAGAAATAATGACATCAGGAAAATTTATAATGGCATATGGACACAAAGTTTTGGTGTTAGTAAAAACTGCAGTCATATCTATTATAATTACATGAGCAAACACAGCATACCATGATCAGATCCCTTTCCCTGTTCTATATTTATTTAAATTTTCAATACCTACTGAATATTCATGGTCAAAATAGTTACAATGAAATATGGAAGGTGGAATCTTGTAGCAATTTTAGAAACTAAAGGAACTGATTTATCAAATTCTATTAGCAAACAGAGCAGACCCTGATCAGACGGCTCCTCTAGGAGCCGTCTGATCTGGTTCTACTCTGTTTGCAAATGCGTGAAAACATGTTTATATGAGGGAAAGGGTTAAACTGAGTCTACTGTCTGCAAAGATGTAAAAGTTATCTAATATTCATGATGTCAGTACTCTTACATAAATACTCGGCAGGTAAACACTTAATATACATGTATTGCCAGTTGTTCTTTGTCAAACATCAATTATTAAAACTTTCCTTCATATAAATGCATTTTCATGCAAACATAGTAGACCCAGATCAGATAGCTGCTGTAGGAGCCATCTGATCAGGGTCAGCTCTGTTTGCTTATGGAATTATATAGAACTGGTTATACACTCTCTGTTAAAGTCAATAATTTCTTCGTTAACCCTTTCCCGCATATTGAAGACTTTTGACACCTCTGTAGAAGTCACTTTATGAAACCATTGTGATAAATAGAGCATTTGCTCCTATAGGAGCAAATGCTCTATTTATCACAATGGTTTCAAACTACAAAATTCTAAAATTTTCCTTTTCTCTAGTTAATGATCCTTTTCGGTAGATTTATTCAAAGAGGTTGTATCTAAAAATAGCCTATACGGTAAAGGGTTAATAATGCTTTAAAATAGTTTGGACTACAGCTGCTCACTTAACCCTTTCCCTGTTAAAAATGTGTACAAGGAGTAATGACATTATCAATATTGATTTGATTAATTTTTACAATGGCATATGAACACATAACATTTTGGATAGTCAGAAATTGTATCAGATCTATATTATACCATAAGCAAACAGAGTAGACCCTGATCAGATGGCTCCGATCTGGGTCTACTGTTTGCAAAGGTGTTTATGAGGGAAAGGGTTAATTAGGTCAGGATGTTATGTCCATAAATTTTTCGACAGAGAGAGAAAACAATTACCCTATTTGTCCAGACAAATAATGCAGACCCTGATGGAACAGTCTATGTACTACTCCATTACTTTTATTTCAAGTTAAAGACACAACTGCAGGTGATCCCATAACAAGACCTTCAAGAATAAGCATTAAAATTGCCTGTACAAAATTAACAGAGTTGAAGGAACACCACATTTTACCAAGGTCTACACCACATTTTCCATATGAATACAAAGTTTTGGCCATGAAATTGTAGAATTAGATCAATATATTTCCATTAACAACAGCAGACCCTGATCAGACTGCTCTTACAGGATCCATCTGATCTGGGTTTAATCTGTTTGCAAAGTCATTAAAAGGTTTAATCTGTTTGCAAAGTCATTAAAAGGTGTATCTATGCAGTGACGGTTAAAAACAGGATAAAAACTCTAAATTTTTACTTCTAACATCTCTTTTAACATTAATCTCATGAGCATTCATGTAAGGCTTAATGACATCATGAATATTAATAACTCATAATAGTTGGATTCTTGATTAAAATGTTACATCCAGATGAGATGCATCCATCTATCTATCCATCTAATCAGGATCTACCCATCTTAATCAGGATCTACCCATCTAATCAGGATCTGAAATGTCTGACACGCTATCAAGTTATTGAAAAGGAACTGAAAAAGTCAAAAGCAGAAGATAAGCTTAGCGAACAAAATTCATCACACAGTGAATGAACTAACTGCATCATAACCCTTTACCCGACAGAAATGCAATTTGAAGCCTTTCCAAAAGAGTAGGCCCACATCAGACAGCTCTCGCAGGAGCCGTCTGATCAGGGTCTACTCTGTTTGCCTGTGAAATACGATAAATCTGATCCTAGTTTCTGCCATGGTCAAGACTTCCCTTGTTAACCCATTACCTCATAGGCTAGTTTTAGACCCAACCTCTTTGAATAAATCTACCGAAAATAAACAGTTATTAGAGAAAAGGAGAATTTTAGAATTGTGTAGTTTTGAAACCATTGTGATAAATATCACAATTGTTTCAGAAAGTGACTTTTACTGAGGTGTCAATATGAGGGAATGGGTGTCAATATGAGGGAATGGGTAAATAAATGATGGTACAGCTAATATTATTTCATATTATTTCTTGCATGAAACTTTATCAGATAAAGGGTTAAATATGCACAAAATACAGTAAAACTTCGATTATCCGAACACTAAAATACGTATTATTATCGATCTTTAAGACAGGTGGCAGCTTAATGCATGGTGAAAGTCATGCAGAAAGCTCCTCTAGGAGCTTTCTGCTTGACTTTCACCATGCATTAAGCAGCCACCTGCCTAAAAGGTTCTAAATTCTTCTATACCGATAATTCGAATAATCGAGGTTTTACTGTATGTGTACAATGATATGGCTAATGAACAGCATCTCTGTATTGAATGGCATGTATGAACTATAATATATACATTTTTGTAATTGTGCTCTTAACCCTTTCCCTGTTCTATATCTATTCTAAATTTCAATACCTACAAAGAAGTTATAATGAAAGGTGGGACATTATAGCCATTTTAGAAAGTAAATAAACAGATATTTCAAATTCCATTAGCAAACAGAGCAGACCTTGATCAGAAGGCTCCTACAGGAGTTGTCTGATCCTGTGCTCAAGCTAGTGGACGATTACGGAGAAAAAGTCTCCCTAACCCTGCCAAGTTCTCCCTGTTGTGAGCTGAGGGAGAAGTTTAAATATTTAGAACATACTAAACTTCTTTCCGATTCAGAGCTCCAGCTTGAGTCCTGTGTCTACTCTGTTTGCAAATGTGCGACATTTATATGAAGGAAAGGGTTAACCTTCCTGCTAACATGATCTGCTTTAGCAAACAGCTTGGATCAAGATTGGCCATCGAGTTACTCCTGATTCTAGCTGTCTGACTGGATCAAGATTGGCCATTGAGTTACCCCTGATTCTAGCCGTCTGACTAGATCAAGATTGGCCATTGAGTTACTCCTGATTCTAGCCGTCTGACTGGATCAAGATTGGCCATGGAGTTACTCCTGATTCTAGCCGTCTGACTGGATCAAGATTGGACATGGAGTTACTCCTGATTCTAGCCGTCTGACTGGATCAAGATTGACCATGGAGTTACTCATGATTCTAGCTGTCTGACTGGGTCAAACTTTTCTCAATCACTAAATGGAAACAAGTAAACTTCGACAGATGAGAATCATATTTTTCAGCAGGATAAGGGTTAACCCTTTCCCTGTTGAATATTCGTGCTAGAAATAATTACATCATGAATATTTATTAGTTTGAACTATTATAATTACATATGTAGACAGGATTTTTTAGCATTGGTAGAAACTTAGAGTCAGAGCTATTATTATTTCATTAAGCAAACAAAGCAGACCCTGATCAGAGGAGCCGTATGATCTGGGTAAACTATTGGCAAAGGCGTGAAAAGTTGTTTATATAAGGGAAAGGGTTAAGTTCTCTGTCCACAAATTCTTGTTTTACAAACAAATAATTGTCAACGACATCTATATACTGTAAAACCTGACACAGGCAAATCTGACACAGGAATATCTGGCCATGGCAGAAAGTGTAGAAACATATATACAGGCATATATTATATCATAAGCAAACAAAGCAGACCCTGACCAGACAGCTCGTTTAGGAGCCGTCTGATCTGGGTCTATGTTTGCCAAGGCGTAGAAAAACATATTTATGGAGCAAAGGGTTAAGACCCCAATGTTTATTTATGATGTGTCACTATATGCAGGTTCTACAGTACGTCTCTGTTTCCAGTATTTAAAAAGGCTGAAAAACATATGTAAAGTTGTAAACATGACAACAAAAACAATTACAATGCAAAATATGTACATCCAAAATTCATGCCTTTGTAAAAATAGCCTGAACATGAGTGCAACATTGGACTCTTTGTGAATACTAATTAGCTGTTTTTCATATTGCCATCATGAAATTGGGAACATTTTCAGCATGGCAGAAACTGTAGAATCAGATCTATTTCATATATCAAAACAGAACAGACCCTAATCAGGTTCCTACAGGAGTTGTATGAACTAAGTCTACTTAGTTTGCAAAGGCGTTAAAAGATGCATCTGAGGTAAAGGGTTATCTGGAAAACACAAGATGTGTTTGTGAAACTCTATGCCCCCGATATGACCTTTGACATATTACCTTGACCTTAATAAGTCACCCCTAAAAATGTTTGCCTCCATAAGTTGCACATGCCTGCCAAGTTGGAAGGATGTATGTTGAACGATGACAAAATTATTGCCAATCTAATTTTGACAGTAATTTGACCTTTGACATTGATGTATGACCTTGACCTTCATAAGTCAACCCTTCCATAAGTTGCACATGTATGCCAAGTTTGAAGGATGTATGCTGAATGGTGACAAAATTATCACCAATCTAAATTTGACCCACTATTTGACCTTGATGTATGTTCCCTTACATAAGTTGCACATGTATGCCAAATTTAAAGGATGTATGTTGAATGACAACAAAATTATCGCAAATCTAATTTGACACGTAATTTGATCATTGACCTTAATAAGTCCCCCTAAAAATGTTCGCCTCGATAATTTTCACATGCATGCCAAGTTTGAAGTATGTATGTGTAATGGCAACAAAATTGTCGCCAATATTAAAGTTGGGGCCAAACCAACCAACTAACAAACAGACACGGCAAAAACAATACCCCCCCCCCCCCCTTCCTTGATCAGGAGGGAGGGGGTGGGGGTGGGGGGGGGGGGGGAGATGGGATAAAAAAAATCCTAACTTTTAAATTTGAATACAATGAATGATATACATGTACCAGGAAACAAGATTACAACATCTACTGTACAATAACTGAAATGAAACCATATCTGTAAAGAATACATCTTACATTCCTTGAATACTTTCATCTCCAGATCTTGGAACTTAACTACATTAAACCTTTTACTGCAACCCATTCCCTCATTGGCTATTTTTAGACCAAACCTAATTGAATAAACCTACTGAAAAGAAGCATTTACTAGAAACAAGAGGGCCATGATGGTCCAGACATCGCTCACCAGACAGCCATGATGGCCCTGATACCTGACAATCAGGAGAAGATTTTCAAAGTTTTCACAATGTTGACATGTGTGCTGGTGGTGGTTGCTCACTTGCCATTAAAACCAGATGTGCTACTGCCTGGGGAAAATTCAAGAAGCTTCTGCCAATTCTAACATCCAAGCACATATCCCTCTTGATTTGTGTGCAAGTTTTTGATGCCTGTGTCCGCGCTGCACTTCTGCATGGAAGCGAAACATGGGCTCCAACAGCTTCAGACATACAACGGCTCCGCAGAAATGACAGATCCATGATTCGATGGATCTGTGGCGTCAAGCCCCAAGACATATCCATTGACTCGTTGTGCACAAGGTTGGGCCTGCAGGAAGTAACAGATGCTCTACGCTCTAGGCGTCTTAGATGTATGGACACGTGGTTCGTTCCTCATCCTGCATAAAGTCTGTCACCAATGTGAAGGTGCCATGATCTGCGTGGCAGACCAAGAAAGTCATGGTCAGGCTGTGTAAAGGCTGATATTAACGTATGCAGCCTTGGTGACCTCGATCCACTCGACAGAGCTACATGGAGATCAGGTGATAGATGAACTAGCCACCTGCTCCCCAGCTGCTGGGACACCCGCAGCAGATGACAAATAATATCAGGATCAAGTCAAGTCAAGAGGACCTGAACATGATTCTCTGGGCAAAATATGAAAGCTGAGAACCTTCCAGTTTCAGAGGAGAAGATTTTAAAAGTTTTCACTATATGTTTCTATTGTAAACTGTCCACCCCTGGGGCAGGGCAAATTTTGACCCCAGGGGCATAATTTATATAACTTTTGTAGAGGACCTGAACATAATGCTATGTGCCAAATATGAAAGCTGAGAACATTCCAGTTTTAGAGGAGAAGATTTACAAAGTTTTCACTATATGTTTCTATTGAAAACAATGCCCCCATGGGTGGGGCCAATTTTGACCCCAGCGGCATAATTTATATAAATTTTGTAGAGGAGCTACAGATGATTTTATTTGCCAAAGATGAAAGCTCAGAACCCTGTAGATTCAGAGGAGAAGATTTTTAAAGGTTCAAATTGTTGACAACTGACGACGCACGGCACGCCGACGGACATCAGGCAATCACAAAAGCTCACCTTGAGCACTTTGTGCTCTGGTGAGCTAAAAAAAAGCAAAATTTTAGAACTGGGTAGTTTTTACCCCATTGTGATGAACAGAGCAAATGCTCTATTTATCACAAGTTTCAAAAGTGATTTTTACTGGGGCGCCAATATGAGGGAATTGGTTAATGAAATTCAAATGAATATCCACTGAATTTTTACAACGGTATAAAAACACTGGAAATTTTTGCAATAGCAGAAACTGTAGAAAACCAAAAAGGATTTTTATTATTCCACGTGTTATAAAATGTGGTATTTAACTTTTAATTATATTCTACTAGCAAAGAGCAGATTCTGATCAGAAAGCTCATCTTGATCTACTCTATTCGCAAATGCATAAATATGTTTTTTTTGGTTTTTTTATCAATAACAGGTTAAAATTTTAATTCTTAGTATTTAACCCTTTATTCCAGAGTTGTCAGGGTCGGCTCTTTGCTTATGAAATGACATATTTCTAGTTTCTGCCATGGTAAAAAAATCCCACTATAAATATCAGCTAATTAATTTCTAACAGCATTATTTCTGACATAAATAGTCATGAATTTAAAGGGTTCAGGTCATAGCTTAATGCAGGACAAATATAATGCAGAAAAAATCTCTAGTAGCTTAATGCAGGACAAATGCAGAAATAAAATCTCTAGTAGCTTAATGTAAGACAAATGTAATACAGAAAACAATCTCTAGTAGCTTAATGCAGGACAAAAGTAATGCAGAAACAAATCTCTGGACATCTTCACATGTGAAATCAGTAAGCAGGTTTTACTGTGATCTCATCTGGATCAGATCCCTACACCGTTTACTTAATGAATATTCATGTAGGTAATAATTATAGTGTGAATACTAATTGGCATATGAACAAGGAATATTTTTGCCATGGCAGAAACTGTAGAACAGAGTAGACCTTGATATGACAGCTCCAACAGGATCTGTCTGATCTGGGTCTGCTTTGTTAAGGCATAAAAATTTGTATATAGGGCTAAGTAATCACGAATTGTCCATTCAGTAAAAGCCCCGCTAAGTGGCCACTCAAAAGAAGCTTTGTTGTTGGTCTCCAAGACAGGTAGTAGTTTAATGGAGGAAAAATGTCATGTAAAAGCTTGCTAGCAAGTTAATCTGCATCACTTGTTTTCCATCGAGTCACCTGCTTTACGACACACTCATGCCAATTCATTAGCCCCTTACCTTTTGAATAATGACATCATTGATAATAATTAGATGGTGTTTTATCATGGCATGCGAACATACGAATTTAGCTCAGATGCAAACTGTAAAATCAGATCTATATCAGAAGCAGGGGAGACTAGGAGTATAGGGGCTATCTGATTTAGGGCTACTCCATTTGCATATAGCCAAGAATAGGCATTCATATGAAGGAAAATGTTCTAGAATAATTTGTATGTTGTTGAATACAAATAGATGTATCCTTGTCCTTGCTGGATGCCAAGAAACTTGTGGAAATAGTTTAATTCCAGATGAGATGAATTATTTGGTATATAACCCTTTCCCTCATATAAACGCTTTTTCACACCTTTGCAGAGTAGACCCAAATCAGATGGCTCTTGTAACAACCATCTGATCAGGGTCTGCTGTTTGCTTATGACATAATAATATAAATCTGATTCTTCAGTTTCTGCCCTGGCCAAAAAGTCACATGTTCATAAACCAGATTAAGATATTCTAATTAATATAATATTTATGAAGTCATGATTTCTTACATGAAATATTCAACAGGTAAAGGGTTAAACATATTGCTTGACACTGCAACTGTATTTTAGAATGGTAGCATTTGAAAATCATAGCAGATGACAATTTGGTGGATGCCATTTAATTAGCAGTGACAAAGAAAGCATAAAGTTTCTTCTGAAATCTTCTCCAATGACATCAATCAGTCATCTCGAGGTACTAAGTGATAATAGAATTGATAATAATCCTTTAAAGTGGCATAGCTCATCGGTGTTTAATTGAAGAGTCCATTTAGTATGAAAGGCCTAAACTTGCTAAACTATTTTGAATGAAAAACAAAGCAGATCCTGATCAGTATCCATGCTTATAAAACTTTTAGTTGAGTCTGAGTTCGTTCTCAAGTTTTTGATTGGTCAGATTTGAGCCAATCAAAAGCTTGAGAACTCAAATCTGACCAATCAAAAGCTTGAGAACAAACTCAGACTCAACTAAAAAGCTTTATAAGCGTGGACCCAGAGGTTCTATTCCGTATACACCGTTTACATATGCCACTACACACATTTACTAAAAGAATCTTGTCATAAACAATCCTTCCTCACAGACATAAACCTCATTTATTACTAAACATGATGACCATTTGTTAAGACCAGTTCATGTTCTGTGATACTTTGACCATTAACGAGACCTTCAGTTTCACAATGACCATTCATAGAGACTGTGTTCTCGGTCCTCTCTAGTATTGTGGTTTGGTAGTGTCCATTTACTGCTGAACCATTGGGCACATTACCTGTTAAACAGCTAGAGCAAGATTTGATGTCAGATGAATAGTCACCTTGCTCATTACATGAATCCATCATCATTTGATTATCTAATGTACCATTCCTTATATCTTTTATGTTGTCAACATGTTCTGCTGCTTCAGTGTTCAGTGGATTTCGAAGATGATCATTGTTCACACTGACATCTAACAAACTAGATGGACTTTGATTAGACTGATGACAGATATCAGTGTACTCGCCTGTAACATCACAACCCTTACTAGCCTCACCTCCTCCATTCACTACACATTCAGTTTCACTACCAATGACACCATCCTGTAAACATGTATCGGCTTCTTCATCATCTGATATGACAATGATATCAAATTCTTTTTCCAGAGCAGTAGAAAACCCTTCAGAACACTTATTAGTGACTTGTGACTCACCGTCAGTGAAATGAATTGCCTTGCCTTCAGATCTCTTACTAGTACCATTCCCTTGTGACTCATTGTCTGTCATAGTGGTTATATCTTCAGAACAAATCATTCCTTCTGACTCAAAGTCAGTCAAATTAATTGTTTCCTTCACCGAACAATTTTCTCTTTCTTCCGTATCAATGTCAGTTAAATGGGTTACGTTTTCCCCTGGGCAAGCACTACTTTCATCTGACTGTTTTTCTTGGATATCTGTTTTACAATCTGCCAAGTTTACTATACCTTTTGTATTGCCAACTTTTTCCTCTAGGCAAGCACTACTTTCATCTGCATGTTTTTCTTGGAAATCTATTTCACAATCTGCCAAATTTACAATACATTTTGTATCAGTCACTTCTGCCATGTGCTCAGCACTGTCAGCTGAATGAGCTATTTCCTGGTCACCAGCCTCAATGCCTTCCAGTTTAACATCATTTACCATACCTTTGGAATTGCCTGAACTTGTAGAAGAAGCACTTTCAACTTCTAAATCACAATCCTCACCATTACTAGCTATAGAAATATATGCATCATGTTCCTTAACATCCTCCTCATCCTCTTTGCCATCAGAATTGTTTATGCTACCTGTGTTGTGTGCCTCAGTCAATTCAGTTACTACTACTCCATCACCGGTTTCACAATTACACTGCACACCTTCATCAGTCCCTTTGGTTGGGTTGTCATTAGCATGATTAGGTAAAGCCACAACTTCTTGTCCAGGGATAGTTTCCTCACAAGCACATAGAACTTCTTCACACTCTCCATTTATTTCCCCATGAACAACAGCTTTAGTCAAAGACAAAACAGGCTCTTGTTCACTAGGAACTGAACTTGTACCAATATCTTTGTCAGCTCCATCCTGCCTAGATTTCTCCTCATTTTGACTCATCTTTTCTAGACTAGAGCGTTTCCTGGCTAGTTTCAATCTAGTTTTATTGTCTAAACAAGGTCCTTCACCGGCTAAATTACATGATAAATCCTCCAGCTCCAGCAGAGTTTCATCCGCTGAGAAGTCCATCACTGGCGAGGCTTTCTCAATGTTTGTGCCATGACCCTGGGACTTCTGCCTAAGATTTTCCAGGGCTTTCCTCAAGTAGTCTGAGCATATCATGCTTTGTAGGTCTCCAAACATGGACTCATCAGCGGACAGGTTTGTTATTGGCTGAGCCTTCTTCACTTTCTTCTTCTTCCTTTTCTTCTTTTTCTTTTTCGTACTTTCTTCAGTATTCTCATTAATTTCAACAATCCCATCTTCACAGTTTAAGTCATTTGTTTGATCTATCATAGATGACAAACATTCTTTAGACCCAGTTCTCACATCTTTTGTTGTAGTAGCTTTTACAGTTCTATCACAAACCATATTTCTTAAATGGCCAGTGTCTGGTGCACATTTTCCATTGCTAAGATGTTTAGTCATTTCTTTGGACACAGCTTTACCACTAACCTCATATTCCACATTTTGCTTCTTATTTAGATTACTTGATGCTATGGTATGATTGATACTAGTTTTGCCTGCTGTCCAATTATTTTGTAGTTTCAATTTCTGCAAATTTAATGAAGTATTTCTTTCAGAGCCATATTCCATATTATTTCCTTTTGGCAGCAATGGCGAGTTTTCCATGCAACTCAGCAATTTCAGTCTTTCCTTTCTCCTCAATTTTTTCCTAGCAGATTTTGACAAATGTTTATATTCATCTGAATCAAAAGTATTTATAGCTAAATCAAGATTGTGCTTTTGACCAGCCTGCATAGAATTATTGAGGTTAACAGAATTTAAACCTGCTGCCTGGCTGAATGATTTGTGCATACTATTTGAGACAGCTTCGACATCGGCCAGGTTGACTTTGTCAAGACTCTTGTCAATTTCAGATTCAATCCACTCTTGGGCAGAACTGCTGTGTTCATCTTTTCCCTCTAACTTATTCAGAGCTGCACAGAGATTCTCATATTCCTCCTTACTGATGCCCTTTGGTGTAATGGCCTGGACAAGGCTTGCACACAGGCTGTTAAGTAGGGAATGCTGAATACTGAAGTCACCAAACTCTTTTAAAGCTGAAGCGTCTAGGCCCGAAAGCTGTGCCGGAGAGCTTTCACAACGAGGTGCACTTTTAATGTCATTCATATATTTGCTGGGTTTACATGAATTTGATTTTCCAGCTTGTTTCTCACTTGCACCTGTTGTCTGTGGACTGCAACTAGAGAAATCGTTCATTGAAGTCTGAGCCTTTAATGCTGCCTTTCTTGCTTTCTTGGATTTTTTCTTTGACCTGTTTAAATTTTTCTCCACATTGTCTGGACTGTGTCTGATTTCAAAGCTGTCGCTGAATTCTCCTGAGTGTTGTATGTAAGACATTGGGCTACAGACTCCCTCGCAGGACGGACTGGACATCTTTCGTAAATTTGCAACATTCATAGGGCCAAGACTAGAACTAAATGGGGTTACTGGACTAGCACTAGCCTTCACTGAGGATGACAAGAAAGACAATCTGTGATTCATGCTGTCATGACCAACATCATTATCAGATTTGAAAACACCTTTAGCTGTTGTTCCAGAACCACTTAACATTGTGCTGACCTTATTGCCTCCATTTCTGTGTCTCAGAGCATTTTCTTTCAGTAAAGACAGGTGCTCTATATCTGCTATCAAAGAATTCATGTCACTCAAGTCTGCTGTGGAGTTGTGATCATTTTTATCCATGTCAATAAATGATTTACCAGTATTTCTAGTTCTGGGCGGAACGTCTAGTTTTGCTGCAATATCGGATTTACTTGTATCATGGCCTTCTGATTTTGTTCCTTTCTTTTTTCTCTTTTTCTTCTTAGCAGAACTTGCACCAGGGCTTTCTACTTTGAGCTTTACTTCTGGATTTACTGCCGATTGAGATTTTGCTTTCATTCTGAGTTTCACTCTCTCCAAAAAAGGCAACACATTTTCTTCATCAGAATCATTCACTTCTTTACCCACAGCTTTTGTTCTACTTGCAGCTTTCATGAGATCAGGATTATTAACTGAGAACACAGGGTTTGGAGAGGATATTCCTGTTGTAAAGCTAGCAGGTTGCTCTACTCCTGAATCACAAGTGCCAGTACAGCTGTTACTACAGGGGGCAATCGCATGACCAACACTGTAGTGTTTCTGAGGTTTCAATTTGGTTGTCAACATGCTTTGTTCGCCTTCATCTTCTGGCAGCCACTGTGGTAGGCTCTTGGCCGACTGTCGGAAGTTGGCAGTAACTGTGCCAATATCCAGCTTTTCTAAGTTAAATGATAAGTTGCTCAGTGCATCATTGATATTCTTTGCTGTCTTCCCAGCACTCTTTTTCCGTTTACCTGAAAAATAAAACAGGACACATTTGTAACAGTATACCTAATTTTGCACTATATAATATCATAAGTAAACAGAGCAGACTGATCATATGGCTAATAATAACCATCTAATCTGGGTCTACTCTGTTTGCAATGGTGTAGAAATGCATAATTATGGAGTAAAGGGTTAATTGTCTGTGCAATAGGCCAGATCTAAAAATATCAGTTGTCTACCCAGAAGGGAGGCAATCCAGTTGTTATCAAAAGTGCAAAGGGAGACATAGCACAGTTTGGATTCTGATCTGATGCATATGTAACTTCAAGTTACATAAGTGTCAGATCAGAATCCAATATTGCACTTCATAATTGTTTTGTACAATAGAGTTAATTGTAAGATTGACATGTATTAAAAAACAATGTGAACAATCTTAGACAAGCAGACAACAATTCTGAAGCAGACATATAATACTGATAAAGAATGCTACAGCATAGAACACTTGACTTGTATTCAGCTGAACTTCACAAAGATATACTGATAAGACTCTATATTGATATCTGAGAGCTTAATGCAGGACATAGATATGCAAAGAGCATTTTGAGAATTATCCACTTAGTTTTCTCAATCTAAAATGAGTGTTTGTTATTTATTTGGCTAAACACAATTTCTACTCTACTGATCAGACTAAGGGTAAAACTTGCACAAACACTAGAACTGGCTTTACTAGGTCAGTCTCCCCTCTCTATGGCCTTTATGAGTAAAGATAAGATGCTTAAAAGTGCAGTCAGCTTCAAGTTTGCTAGAAAACTGGCCACCCTGGGGTGTAGCCAATTTTGACCCCAGGGGCATAATTTATATAACTTTTGTAGAGGACCTGAACATGATGTTATGTGCCAAATATGAAAGTTGAGAACCTTCCAGTTTCAGAGAAGAAGATTTTCAAAGTTTTACTATATATTTCAATAGAAAACAAGGCACCCCTGGGGCGGGGCCAATTTTGACTCTGGGGGCATAATTTATATAACTTTTGTAGCGGACCTACAGATGATGCTATGTACCAAAGATGAAAGCTGAGAACCCTGTAGATTCAGAAAAGAAGATTTTTAAAGGTTCAAATTGTTGACGCCCGACGACGGACATCAGGCGATCACAAAAGCTCACCCTGAGCACAAAAGTGCTCTGGTGAGCTAAAAAGCTGAAATGATTTGGAATATGAGAAAAGGGATTTATAAATATAACAAGAGTGTTCGGAGGAACACATGTGTCACCTGCTCGCAACTGACACAAAAACAGTTAATATGCTGGAGTGTGAAAATCAGAACAAAGGGATATAACTCAAAAAGTATTGCATGCAGAGTGGTGGACCTTGTTTACATCAACGGTCCTCAATGAGAGGAAGACACACGTGAAATATGAAAGCTCTATAATGATTAGTTTAGAAATGACAGCCAAAAAGAAAGTGTGACAAAATTCAGAACATTGTGGAATAACTCAAAAAGTATTGCATGCAGAGTATTGGCCCTTAATTACATAAATGGTCCTCCATGAGAGGAAGACACATGCGAAGTATGAAAGCTCTATAGTGATTAGTTTTGAAATGACAGCCAAAAAAAGAAAAGTGTGACGGACAGACAGACAAACAGACAGACAACGGAAAAGTGATCCCTAAGTGACACACTGCCTCTCGGCAGGTGACACAAAAGAGCCAAAAATCCTTAACAAAGGCAGAAAATGCAAACTGCAAAATATGATTGAACACATTCCTTCATAGACTTTTTTTCAGACCCAACCTCCTTAACCCCTTCGCTGCCTTACCCCGAGCCTCACTCGGGCGAGAAGTGTTTCCTATGTGCTATAACCCGAGCTGGACTCGGGGTTATTACGATCCATGTTAAATTGCAGTAAATTTATGTTATGGTGTAAGGGAAGCAACTCATCCTTTACATTTGAAGTGACAGTTATTTTGAATGGTTTCCCTTATATGTTATATGTGTAATGGGTAGAAAATACGTGTTTTATCAAAAAGTTAACACAGATTTAACACAGATTCCTTCTAAATTCCTATTGAATCTAATGTTTAGCCATTGTGGAACGTCTACACTGTGGTTTTGCATGTAAGGAGTGATAATACAGGTAAACCTCTGAAAACCGAACCTCTGAAAACCGAAAATCTCTAAAAACCGAACAAATATTTTGGTCCCGAATTTTTCCTTATATATTCTATATAGAAAAGCTCTCTGAAAACCGAACTCTCTGAATTCCGAATACCGAACACAAGCTTCGGAACAGAAACCTATATTTCCATTGTAAATCACCTCTGAAAACCGAACATACCCTGAGGGCCAATTAGGGGTGCTGGCTTGTTGATAGTTTGACTAGGGAATTTTGGGACCCCTACTGTGTTTGACAGCCTGTGTTACTACAAAGGTGTGAAAACCACGACAGGGGTATAGGCTAATAGTAATACTGTAGCTGATGTTGCTTTTGGAAATCGTAAGAAAATCTTAATTAGGCATGGTTTTTCACACCTCTTTATTGAAATTAAGGGAAGATGATCTCAACATGCAAATTTTGTTTTCATCAACACAATGCCTACATACTTAAATGTTCATGCTACATATTACCAGTGCTTCAATCGACTTACATAACTTCATTTAACTGAGGTTTTAACATTTGAGTAAGTCTGCATGAACAAGCCTTTTGATTATGAAAAATAATAAAAGATAAATAAAATCAATCAGGCACTGAATCTGACAGTCAGTTTAAACACTTAACAAAATCATGCCTGCTCCTCCTTCTGCTCAAACATCATCCATATGTGGCAAAGTATAAATTAGATAAAACAATAGTACAATATGATTATTTTCTTGTTAATGAAAACTCTCATCTATAAAAGAAACTGATGGTTGTATCTTATTCAGATAAGATCAAAAGAAGTGAACGATATTACAGAAGATGACATTCGTTACCTTCAGGTTTCTCATTAAGAAAAATCTCTGAAAACCGAACACCTCTGAAAACCGAACATTTTGTCCGGTCCGAAGGTGTTCGGTTTTCAGAGGTTTACCTGTATATCAATGAAACTTTCAGGGAGTATTGAAATAAGTGTTTAAATGCAGCATGCGAAAAAATCGTGTAGATTGCGTGATTATTAGTGGAGTAATAAGAAATTTTATGTAGGCCGGTAGGTCTGCAGAGTACGCGCTGAAGTAGATCCCGGCACATAGGGTGTACTACCCCACGGCAGCGAAGGGGTTAAATATACCGAAAAGGAGCATTTACTAGAGAAAAGGAACATTTTGGAATTGTGTAGTTTTGAAACCATTGTGATAATTTTTCACAATGGTTTCAAAAAGTGTTTCTTTACTGAAGCATCATGAGGGATTGGGTTAAACAAGAGTGTTTGATAGAACATGTGTCACCAACTAGTAGAAGTGTTTGTATCAGGTTAGACAAGAGTGATTGGATTCAGGTGAGATTGCAAGTTACTCCGCCTCTCATCATGCAAAGCCTAAACAATGATGCAGCATGTCTGTACAATTACCTTGGTTTTTCTTCTTTTTCTTGCCAGTTTCTGCAGACTCTAACTCAAGCTTTCTGACAATCTGAGGAAAGCTCTTAACAAACATATCTTGAGTCTCGATGGTCACGTAGAAATCACCATCCTGTGACGTGTCTGTGACTGAAGTAGAACAAAAAAAACATGCAAAATATCTCAGGCTAAAGACAACCAAATAACAATCAGTATTAACCCTTTACTCCATGAATATTCACTTAAGAAAAAAAGATATCAAGTATAATTAGCTAAATCTGTAAAATGGCATCGGATCACAGGATATTTTGACTAAGGCAGAAACTATAGAATCAGATCTGTATTATTCATTAGCAAACTGAGCAGACTCTTATCAAACGGCTCCAACAGGCATTAAAGGCATTAAAAGGTGTAACTATGGAGTTATGGGTTAATATATACTGTACACATGTGGTGTTAAACAATGAAAGAAGAATAGGACCGACAAAGGTAGAGTAGAACCAGACAAGCCCTCTGATAAACGTCTGTAATATAGAACCAGACAAGCCCTCTGATAAACATCTGTAATATAGAACCAGACAAGCCCTCTGATAAACGTCTGTAATATAGAACCAGACAAGCCCTCTGATAAACGTCTGTAATGTTTGCTTCTTAATAGTTTTCTAAAGGTCACAACTTTAACTGAAAAGTGGGTTTATTCAAAATTACAGTAAAACTTTACTAATTCAAACTTTTAGTAAAGAAGAACTGAAAATATTTTAGGCAAATTACCTCTAAACCCATTCCTCATATGGATGCCTCTATAAAAATCTTTGAAACCACTGTGACAAATACAGCATTGCTCCATAGGCTCTATTTATCATAATAGTTTCAAAACTACACAATTCTAAAATTTTGCTTTTTACTAGTACAATGTAAATGCTCCTTTTTCAGTAGAATTATTTACAGAGGTATGGTCTTACAATAGTCTATGAGGGAATGGATTAATGCAGGGTGATAGTATTACAGAAAGCCTGCTGGGAATCTTTCTGTATGACTTTAACCCCGATTTAACCTTTTCTCTCATATAAACGTGTTTTCACGTATTTGCAAACAGAGAAGACCCAGATCAGACGGCTCCTAGAGGAGCCGTCTGATCAGGGTCGGCTCTGTTTGCTAATAGAATTTGAAAGATCTGTTTCTTGGCTTTCTAAAATATCTGCAATGCTCCACCTTTCATATTTATTTATAACTATTTTGTTAATGAATATTCAGGTATTGGAATTTGGGCTAAATATAGAACAGGGAAAGGTCAGAAAGGCAAACATGTTGGCATGGTCATACCAGGTATGGAAGCCCTAGGCCTATTTGTTGCAATGCTATAGGCATTTAAAGACTTTTGAAAATGTAAGTCAAAGGTCAAGGTCACATGGCAAAAACAATATTGTTGGAAAGGTCTTAACACAAGAAAGTTGCATACCAAGTATGGAAGCCTTTGGCCCATTGGTTCAAATGTTATAGGCATTTAAAGATTTTTGCAAAAGTAGGTCAAAGGTCAAGGTCAGGAGGGCAAAAAAGTTGGCATGATCATACCAAGTATGGAAGTCCTTGGCCTATTGATTCCAATAATATAGGCATTTAAAGATTTTTTTCAAAAGTAGGTCGGAGGTCAAGGTCAGAAGGGCAAAAACAATATTGTTGGAAAAGTCTTAACACAAGAAAGTTGCATACCAAGTATGGAAGCCCCAAGTCTATTGGTTCAAATACTAAAAGCATTTAAAGATTTTTGCAAAAGTAGGTCAAAGTTCAAGGTCAGAAGGGCAAAATATTGGCATGGTCATACCAAGTATGGAAGCCCTAGGCCAAATGGTTCCAATAATATAGGTATTTAAAGATTTTTTGCAAAAGTAAGTCAAAGATCAAGGTCAAGGTCAGAAGGGCAAAACTGTTGGCATGGTCGGAAGGGTCTCCACAATATGAACCTTCTCACCAAATTTCAGCATCATAGCACAAATATTAAGCTTTATACCAACCTGTCCCTTAACCTGGTGATTTTTGGCCGCTAAAATACTAAGTCCAAAACATGTCAAAAATTGAATAAAATTTAAACACATTTTTAATGTCTAACTTCATAGCAGTAATATTTGACCCCAAACGAGCCTCCATACAAAATTTCAGTATCCTAGCACAATTATTAAGTTTTAAAACAACCTGTCCAAAAAAACCTGGTGATTTGTCCAAAACATGTCAAAAATTGAAAAATATTTTTGTTTAACTTCATAACAGCAATATCTGACCTCAAATGAACTTCCATACAAAATTTCAGCATCCTAGTACAAATATTAAGCTTTAAAACAACCTGTCCAAAAAACTTTAACCTTGGCCACGCTCACGCCAAGGGTATAGCATAAGCTCTACTGTTCTACAAACAGGCGAGCTAAAAATGTTTGTGTTGTTAATTTTGTAATTTCCAGATTTTTGCAAGTAATTTGCTACACCTGCATACTATGTGTTTTGTTAAAGAACAGTGAAGCTGTAGAAATTTATTCAAGTTACACACTTTACACAGTAAACAACAAACAACCTTTGAAACAAAACAAGGAAACATGCCACCACTGTCGTCTACTGTGAAGAAACACTTCAATCAAAGTAGTAACGGTAAAACAGTAAAATGTTCTCTATGATCCGCTGAACTGAAATGGACAGGTGGAATGTCTAACATGCAAAATCATTTGTGTGGAAAACATCCTTCACAGACTGTTACAAATGATGACAATATTAAGCAGTCCATGTTTGTTCGTTCGCAACACAAACTCAACAAAAATCAATGTGAAAAGATAACCCAGGCTATAGTGGATATGATTGTGCTTGATTACGTATCAATAAGAACCTGGGAGGGCCTTGGATTTCAAAAAGCCAGAAACACTACCAGATCCAGGGTTACAAAATGCTTCGAGGAAGAGAAACAGACAGTCATCAATTCCCTTGCCAGTGCTAAATCTGTTTGGCTAACAACTGACAAAAAGACCTCAAATGCTGTAGACTCCTACATAACAGTTACTGAACATCAAAGATGAATGGCAATGAGACTGAAATGTGCTAATCACAAGAGCTATGCCGGAGAGACATACAAGAGAAAACCAGGCAATTAACTAAAGGACAGTGCCGAAGAGTTAGGGATTGATAACAAGGTCCAGATAAATGTCTATGACAATGCTCAGAATATGGAGAATGCTGTGGAAATACTAATAGAATGGGATGATATGAACCGTTTCGGACACATGCTCCAGTTCTGTATAAAGCCTGCTCTTGAACGACAGTTAGTAAAATTGTCACAAAGGGCAGGAAGTTAGTGGGGCATTTAGGCATTCCACAACATTGACAGCAGAACTCAGAAACGTAAAAAAAACATGAATGTTCCTGTTCATGATTTGAACCAGGATGTACAAACATGGAATTCGAGCCAGATGATGTTGGATCATTTAGCTGACAAATTGGTGGACACTAACGTCACAAAGAAAAATGATGCCTCTCTTTTTTTTTAAAATGAATGGGATACTGCCTCTGACATTTTGGTTGTCCTTAAGCAACTTACTAAAGTCACATCATACATATGCACTGAAACGTCCATGTCCGGAAATATACCCCATTGTATGTGGTCTGATAACTAGAAAGGTGTTATTTGGAACACTTGTGTCACCTGCGTACTGACCCTCTTCCCACCGATTTTAAACATGACATAATCGCACATGTATAATTTATGGTATATATGGGAGACGGATCAGGAAATATGAAAAGGGAATTAACTCAAATATATTGAAAGTAGAGCTATGGACCTTGTGCAGGACACTTCCTCTCACTAGGCCAGCTCCATATGTGAAGTTTAAATTTAATGGTATCTGTGAGTGTGTGTGAGTTGGGTTTTACGTCCGACCAACAGTATTTCAGTTATTTGCAGACGGCCCCCGCATGAGACAAGTTATAGTGCTGCCTCACTGGAATACCCCTGCCGCAGGTACATGGCAAGGGCACCCCACCCAGTCACATTATCCTGACACTGGGCCGACCAGTCCTAGAACTACACCTTTAATGTCGAGCGTTGACAAGGGAGCTACTAGTACCAACTTTTAACGACTTTTGGTCTGTCGCGGCCGGGGATCGAACCCACGACCTTCCGTACCGCAGGCGGACGCTCTACCACTGAGCCACGCGGCCAGTACAATGGTATCTGTAGAACAGGACTTATTCGCCGGACAAAAAAATGAAAAAAGAGGAATAACTCCAAAAATACTGAAGTTAAGAGTTATGGACCATGTACATGACACTTGCTCTCGTCAAGCCTGTTCCATGTTTGAAGTTTGAATTCAATGACATCAGTAGAATAGGACTTATTGGCCATATAGAAAAATGAAAAAAGGGGAATAACTCCAAAAATACTGAAGCGAGAGTTATGGACCTTGTGCATGACACTTCCTCTCATGCCTGTTCCATGTGTGACGTTTTAATTCAATGGCATCAGTAGAATAGGAGATACAGGCCGGAGAAGAAGTGTGATGACGACGACGACGGACAAAGTGATCCCTATGTTTCTGCCATGCTTTGCAGGCGACACAAAAACTATCTAAGTGTAACAACTGAGGGTAGCTCAAAAAAAGTAAAATTCTGGCATCGCTTCTTGATCCTAGATGTAAGAAATTGTGAGTTTCTATTAAGTGAACAGCAGAAGAGCCCCTTGAGAGTTATCTAGATGAGATGCCACTCAGATTCCCAATGAGAGAATCTGATCAGGACAGTACATCACCATGTCAATGTGCTAGGAAGGACTTTGTTTTACTTTTCATCGCCAGAAAAATCTCAGGACACATGTGATCTTCAATCATACTTGTGTGAGAAAGCCAGTGTCGACAATTCACTTATTTGGTGGAAAGAAAACGAAGAAATTCAAGAAAAGAAATATTAACAGTTTGCTATTACTGCGAAAACATTGTTAGCCTGTCCAGTTAAGTCTGTGCCATCTGAAATGGTTTTCTCAATGGCAGGATTACTTGTCAACAAACTGAGAAAAAGACTGATCCCTGAAATCGTTGACAACATTGTCTTTCTAGACAAAATAAAATCGCAAAACCTGAATCCCATGGTACTGAAATAAACTAAAGTATCTCTGAAGTAAACTGAAAGGACTGTTTGCATAGACTCTTCCACATTCAATATGGTTAGGAAACTATAGTTTTAGTCAAGATTCTAGTTTTATTCGTCAAAATAGTTATCTCAAACATTCAAGCTTCCTCACTGTTCCAGAAAATGAATCTCAAACAATGTGCACTTAAGTCATCACGCCCTTGTTAGGATTGGTTCGGGTCTACACTGTTTGAACAATTATAAGATCCAATACCAATAATATGCCCTCAAATAATTGATAGGTATCATTAAATTATTGTTTGTTGTATTTTATTATATATCTTGCTTACATGTTGTGTGCATTGTGTATGTTTGTAGTTTTACACTGATAGTCGAGCTATTAAACATTTAAGACAATTTGTTGTTTGCATAAATTTTCAAAAGATCGGTAGTTTTTCAGAAATGAAAAAATAAATACAACACAAAAGCTTCTTCAAATATTTCCACAGTAGCGAGTCTTTAATAAAACAATTGGAGCAAATAGATCTGACAAATAGCTCATTATCCGAACAAATAGTGTCTGTTCAAACACCCACATGAAGCAAGCTTTATTGTTTCAAGGGTTTAAGAAATGACAGACCAACTATCAACACCTTGGATCCTGATTCAAGATGCTGAGTTAACCATCGTCTCATCTGGATACAAACTCTTTGCGAATGAAGGTTAGGATAAGGGTGAAGAATATTGTATCAACTTTTAGCTATGTGGTCCCAAGATAGAAGTTAGTTTATACACAGTTGAGTTTTAATAGGTACAGATATAGTAATAAACTATAATAGAATTTTTAACTCGAGTCACAGATAGAACTCGCCGGAAGTGCATTTTCATTATCTCCCCTGATGAAATTGTGACAACTGGAATACAAATACTTGGTTGTTGAGTTATTTTTACTTTACCTGTGAGAAAAAACAGTCATTACATTAATTTATTGGTCAAATTGGGAGTTTTTTTTTATAGACCCGTTTAATTGAACAATATCTTTTATATCTGGTGTGAAACACTTCCCATCCAATACAGATACACATCAATTTTGTTGTCGAATAATACACTATTAGTCAAAATTCATCTGATTAATAAGTCGAAAGCATGAATAATTAAGCGGTTAGTAAATTAACTGATTATTGACTTCCCTAGTAATTTTATAATGGTATTTGAACACAGGAATATTTGGTCATGGCAGAAACTGGATAATCAGATCTACTGGTATATAATTCCCCAATCATCCAGAGTAGACTCTGTAAAGTTGTCAACAGGCTTATCTATAAAGTAAAGATTGACAATCACAGTTGAGTGTTTGGCTAGCAGAGCATTTTGCATCTGGAATTTAATGGTGATGTGATTTACAAACTTTTTGTGATTTTCAAAACCTGTTCAGTAAATGCATAAAACAATTCCTGAAAAAAGACTCTAATCCAGCAATATTGCAATGCTCTGCATGTTTGGTGGTCAATCTCTCTACAATCAATCATCATGTTTCCTTCTTTGCTTATGTGATGACAGGAAGGATGTAGTGCTCTATGATGATGACCTTCCAAATCCAGAGATGGAATGAGGATGTCGAATGTTTGTACACTGCCCTTTCTACCCTAATGCCTTCTTTATAGCTGCCCTGACTTCAGTAAAGTCATCGAGAACAATTGTGACTGGTTTCAGAGTTACACTTAATGATTTGTTGAAGGCACATGCTGGGATTATTTGGCATAGTTCCAGTTTGTGTATTTAGCAAATCCTCTTTCTATATGTTTCTTGTTTTACATAAATATACAATGCAGTGTTAGCCGTCACTTGTGGAGCAGTCAGGGGGAGTCTGGGTGAAGATGAGATAAGTGTGAGGTGAGGTAGGATGCATTTATATACTTCCATGTTAAGTAAAATGATTATAGAGAATCAGCTGAAGATCAATTTTAATATTGAAATTTGGGTTGAAATCCATTCAATATTTTAGGAGGATTTGCTTGTTTGTTTTTATGTCTCTTCAACAGTTTTTAAAAGGTTTTATGCTATATTCATAAAATTTGGCGGAAATCCATTTTGCAGTTTAAGAGATGGTGTTTAAAAGTTGTTAGTTAAATGGCTATCTAACTTCACCAAGATATAATGGCCACAAACATGTGGGTAAAGTTTCATGAGGGCTGGACAAATACTTTCCAAGAAAGAGTCCAGACAAGATATATGCCACCACTATGTGGGGCAGTGATTCATTTTGGTGTGCGTCCTGCGTATAATACGCAAAGAATTTCGTCAGGACCCATTGATCATTGACATGTTCCTCAGGACGCAATGCAAAATAAATCGCTAAAAAGCATTCCTTCAAATAAAACAAGATGCGTTTGTGAAACATTATGCCTCGACCTTTGAACCTGAAGGATGACCTTGACCTTTGACCCATGGACTTGAACGCAACACATCATCTTTGAGTGGTGAACATTTGTGCCAGGTTATTTTGAAATCCATTCACAGATAAAAAAAAATTATGTAGAAGGGACACGAAATTTGGGACGGATGGAAGGACTGACGGATGGAAGGACGGACAATGTGATTACAATATGCCCGCCATGGGGGGCATAAAAACAAACAATAAGTCTGACTGCGATAATGAACGGCTGATTGATTGGGACTAGACCGATGGTAAAAAGTACTAAGACACCGGTAGTCTCAACCAATTGCTGCTCTTGCTCCTCGATGTAAAAGCCCGGATGAAGGTCGCCGCTGATATTGTCAACAAGTTTTCATGCCACCAAAAAAGAAACCGAAAATAGACCTAAATAACAATCAAAAGACATTCACAGATTATTTTTTTAATAAAATACAGAGTCCTAGCAGTAGCACAGGTAGTGAATCTGAGGTCGGCGAGTGAGTTGGGTTTTACGTCCAACCAACAGTATTTCAGCTATTTGCAGACGGCACCCGCATGAGACAAATTATAGTTCTGCCTCACTGGAATACCCCTGCCGCAGGTACATGGCAAGGGCACCCCACCCAGTCACATTATCCTGACACCGGGCCGACCAGTCCTAGAACTACCCCTTTAATGTCGAGCGTAGACAAGGGAGCTACTAGTACGACTTTTGGTCTGTCGTGGACGGGGATCAAACCCAAGACCTTCCGTACCGCAGGCAGACGCTCTACCACTGAGCCACGCGGCCAGTGCGAGGACGGCAGGGAGAAAACTACCAATAGTAGTAATGTAAAATAGCCTGAAAACAAATATCTCGAGCTCACCGCAAGCGTGCTCAACAAAAAACCAACATGGTGACTCCTATACAACACTCATCCTTAAAAAGTTAGGATGTTGGTGTATAATAAATTTACCAACGAGTCAATAATGTGGATTTCATACTGAGTAAACCAAAAAATAACTAGAGGTTTTTGTCAAAAAAACTGATGTCTCCCCTCTAATAAAAACAATATGTAAAGGGAAATCACTAAAAATGTTATGGTCTTGATGAATGATACTTCCCCTCATTATGCGCTTTCCACACTACATTTTTCAAGAAGAAAATGATAACAGCTAATACCTCCAAAATTACTGATACCAGATGCATGGCCCTTGTGCATGACACTTACTTTCATCATGCTCTTTCCAAAAAGAAAATGTCATTCCAATAGCATCAGTCGAACAGGAGTTATTGATCGGCCAAAAAATGTAACAAAGGGCAATAACTCCGAAAGTATTGAAGCCAGAATTATGGCCCTTGTTCATGACACTTTCTCTCATCATGCTCTTTCCATGTATGAAGTTTCAATACCATGGCAAGAGCAATGTAGGAGTTATCGTCCGGACAAGAAAGAATTAAACAAATGTACAAGGGGCAATAACTCTAAATTTATTGAAGCTCGAGTTAAGGATCTAATGCATGACACTTTCTCTTATCATGATCGTTCCATGTATGAAGTTTCACTCCAATGGCATGTGTCACATAGGAGTAATCATCCGGACAAAAAAATGTGATTTTTTTTTCAAAAGGGCAATAACTCCAATATTAGTGAAACCAGAGTTATGGACCTTGTGCATGACACTTCCTCTCATCATGATCTTTCCATATATGAAGTTTCAATCCAATGGCATGAGCCATATAGAAGTTATCTTCCGGACAAAAAAGTGTGATTGTTTTTACAAAGGGCAATAACTCCTATATTAGTGAAGCCAGAGTTATGTACCTTCTGCATGACACTTCCTCTCATTATGCTCTTTCCATATATGAAGTTTCAATCAACTGGCATCAGGCATATTGAAGTTATTGTCCGGACAAAAAATTATGATATTTTTTACAAAGGGCAATAACTCCAATATTAGTGAAGCCAGAGTGATGGACCTTGTGCATGACACTTCCTCTCGTCATGATCTTTCCATATATGAAGTTTCAATCCAATGGCATGAGCCATATAGGAGTTATCGTCCGGACAAAAAAGTGTGATTTTTTTTACAAAGGGCAATAACTCCATTAGTGAAGCCAGAGTTATGGACCTTGTGCATGACACTTCCTCTCATTATGCTCTTTCCATATATGAAGTTTCAATCAACTGGCATCAGGCATATTGAAGTTATCGTCCGGACAAAAAGTGTGACAGACAGACAGACAACTCTCACGAAAACAATATGTCTCCCCCATATAAATATGGGGGGAGACATAATGAGGCAAAATAGAGAATGTCCTAGCACTAGAGAAAACCTGACACTTTAATATCACTGGCTTGTGGGAAAGCACAATAACATACTTATTATTTATAAATGGTAATAATCATAATACTATTTCTTCCCTGTTCATAGTGCGAGTGACTCACCTGGTTTAATCCACTCAACCTCATAGCATGCCACACCCTGTCTTATTCTTGTCTTCACAATCCTACAATAAGCATAAACAAGAGTGTTCAGAGGAAAACATGTGTCACCTGCTGGGAGAAGTGTTAGTAAAAAAAAGAAAGAAGAAACTAGAAAATTTTGTCTGTAAGACACAGTGATGCCCCCGTGTAGGTGCTTGCCTAGCTGCACGTAAAATTTCCAAGTCATTTGACCTTGACCTTGGGCTTGTGGGCAGCATGGGCTGGGTGTGCAATGAAAGTATGGATGGTGTTTAATGTGTATATGCAATTCCATGGCAATAGCTACAGTGGTTAGGGAGATATAAGACAATGAAAAAACTGTGACAAAAAAACTGCACGTAAATGTGACAACCAAGTGCACGTAAAATTTCCAAGTCATTTGACCTCGACCTTGGGCTTGCGGGCAGCATGGATGGGGTGCCAAATGATAGCACAGATGGTAATTGATGTGTATGTGAATTTTCATGGGTGTAAGTGTAGAAATTACTGACTTATGACACTTGAAAAACTGTGACAACCAACTGCACCTAAAAGCGTGACACACGGACAGACAGACGGACGGACATGTGCAAAACATAATGCCCCCTGACTATCGTCAACGGGGGCATAAAAAGTGTGACAGACAGACACAGACAGACGACGGAAAAGTGATCCCTAAGTGACACACTGATTCTTGGCAGGTGACACAAAAACAGAATCACCATCACAACAAAAGAATATATAATACACAGAATAATCAAGGGGCAACAACTCTGATGCACAAATAACATATCAATATCCTTCATCAATGAAAGTATAAAGAAATTCAGCTGAATAATAATGGAGGAATTACCCAGCAACAATTTGCTCTAGGGAAAAGAAATGAGGAAGAAAACTCAAGAAGGGATAATTCATCTTATTTCACTTTTATGCACAACTGTACATCAATATCAATCAATACCAATGGAAGTACAGTAAAACCTCGATTATTCGAATTTTCGTTATAAACGAATTTAGACCCTTTTAGGCAGGTGGCTGCTTAATGCATGATGAAAGTCATGCAGAAAGCTCCTAGAGGAGCTTTCTGCATGACTTTCACCATGCATTAAGCTGCCACCTGTCTTAAAGATCGATAATAATACGTATTTTAGTGTTCGGATAATCGAAGTTTTACTGTATTAGGAAATTCTACTGGATAATAAAGGAGAAGTTAGGCTAAGAAAAATTAACCAAAGGGATAACTTGAGAATGGATAATCAAGTTTTCTAACCTATTTGTACAACCATACATTACTATCAATCCATTGCTTAATAAAGGAGGAGTTTTTCGCGCATGAAACTGCAACTGGGCAGATGGACAGTGCCATACCATAATATATTTCATCAAGCATATAAAAAGGCATATCTATGGTGTAAAGGGTTGAAGCATGTAAAGTGGCAAAATAGAATGTCCTATTAATGCTAGAAGACTGTCAGAGAAGGCAAATGAAATCTGGTCAACTTCAACCACAATGAGTTGCATCACAAGAACCCCTAGATACTGAAAGCAGTGCAGATCCAGATCAGCTGTATTCCTTATACAGTTTCTGACCAAGATTCACAGTGTCAGATGTAAATCAACATTGTCTCCAGAAAACAGCGAA
The DNA here is from genome assembly GCA_963576725.1 of Azorinus chamasolen. Lineage (NCBI taxonomy): Eukaryota > Metazoa > Mollusca > Bivalvia > Cardiida > Solecurtidae > Azorinus > Azorinus chamasolen. Next base: position 27,940,734 of record OY755246.1, on the reverse strand, counting down.
CTCTTATCAAACATAGCATAACCAACAGCTTTAGTCTGTTTGCAATGTCCAATTGTCCCTTTTCATTTGAAGCAGCTCAGTCCTCTATCATTTTTGTTACCTATGTGGTTTAAGATGTTGGTGGGTGGAGGGATTGCTGGAGTTCAGAACATCCTGCATGTCCCACAGTGTAACAAGTGGTAAGACCTTTTCCAAAGTGTAATCCACCGGCCACTCCATCTTCACCAGGGCAAAATCCTACAGGATAAATATACACAGGTAAAACCTCTCAAATATACACAGGAAAATATTACTCAAATATGTAAAGGTAAAGTCCTTTTCAAACAACTATAAGTAAAACCTTTCTCAACTAGAGGTTTTTGTCACAAAAACGGATGTCTCCCCTCTAATAAAAACAATATGTGAAGGGAAATCACTAAAAATGTTATGGTCTTGATGAATGATACTTCCCCTCATTATGCGCTTTCCACACTACATTTTTCAAGAAGAAAATGATAACAGCTAATAACTCCAAAAATACTGATACCAGATTTATGGCCCTTGTGCATGACACTTACTTATATCATGCTCTTTCCAAAAATAAAATGTCATTCCAATAGCATCAGTCGAACAGGAGTTATTGATCGGCCAAAAAATGTAACAAAGGACAATAACTCCAAAAGTATTGAAGCCAGAATTATGGCCCTTGCTCATGACACTTTCTCTCATCATGCTCTTTCCATGTATGAAGTTTCAATACGATGGCAAGAGCCATGTAGGAGTTATCGTCCGGACAAGAAAGAATTAAACAAATGTACAAGGGGCAATAACTCTAAATTTATTGAAGCTCGAGTTAAGGATCTTATGCATGACACTTTCTCCTATCATGATCGTTCCATGTATGAAGTTTCACTCCAATGGCATGTGTCACATAGGAGTAATCATTAGGACAAAAAATTGTGATTTTTTTTACAAAGGGCAATAACTCCAATATTAGTAGAGCCAGAGTTATGGACCTTGTGCATGACACTTCCTCTCGTTATGATCTTTCCATATATGAAGTTTCAATCCAATGGCATGAGCCATATAGAAGTTATCGTCCGGACAAAAAAGTGTGATTTTTTTACAAAGGGCAATAACTCCTATATTAGTGAAGCCAGAGTTATGTACCTTCTGCATGACACTTCCTCTCATTATGCTCTTTCCATATATGAAGTTTCAATCAACTGGCATCAGGCATATTGAAGTTATTGTCCGGACAAAAAATTGTGATATTTTTTACAAAGGGCAATAACTCCAATATTAGTGAAGCCAGAGTTATGGACCTTGTGCATGACACTTCCTCTCATCATGATCTTTCTATATATGAAGTTTCAATCCAATGGCATGAGCCATATAGGAGTTATCGTCCGGACAAAAAAGTGTGATTTTTTTTTTACAAGGGGCAATAACTCTTATATTAGTGAAGCCAGAGTTATGGACCTCGTGCATGACACTTCCTCTCATTATGCTCTTTCCATATATGAAGTTTCAATCAACTGGCATCAGGCATATTAAAGTTATCGTCCGGACAAAAAGTGTGACGGACAGACGGACAGACAGACAGACAGACAGACAACTCTCATGAAAACAATATGTCTCCCCCATATAAATATGGGGGGAGACATAATTATGTATGGGTAAAACCTCTCAAATACGCAGAGGTAAAATAATGCAGAATGTTCCAACATTAAGACATGCATTAAGCTACCATTCATCTTAAAGACATATTTAGACCTATTTAATCCTTTCCCTCATATAAACGCATTTTCACGCATCTGTAAACAGAGTAGATCCAGATAAGCCGACTCTTATAGGAGCCATCTGATCAGGATCTGCTCTATTTGATTTTGACATAATATAGATCTGATTCTACAGCTTTTGTCAAAGCGAATTATTTCTTTGAAAAGTGAAGCTAATAAATATTCATGATGTCATTAATTCTTACATGAATATTGAAGAGGTAAAATGTTAATGGCTACTAAAGATAGGTTCTAATAAACAATGCAAATTTCTAATAAACATACATGGTACGATATACGCAACAGATTGGTGATCATTTACCTGAAATTTTGCCAATACAGGTCTTCTCCACGGAGATATGCTGGTGGGACATCTGTCCTTTGCTTTCAAAAACTCTTGTATGACCTTAATAGAGATTTCAAATAAGACAGACAAATCAACGTCAAGAAAACATGTTACAATTCACAAATTATCACATAAACAAGATATGTTTAAGACACACTATGTCCCCAACACATGCTTCCATCTATAATTTTGAATTTATGGACAGCTGAATACTTGTACACATACTTTTTATAACACTGCTTGGTTAATTTCATTTTATGTATACAGTGCTCCCTCTCTACAACGACACCCTTTGGGATACGAATATTGTATGTGTTGTTCAGGGGGAGTTGTTATAGGGAGGGAAAATCAAACATAATTAGCTTGTATGCATATCCTCAGATAAGGTGTATTTCGAGAACTAAAACCGTTATGCCTCAATCAAACCCTATGTTGTGACCACTCTTTAGAATCGTCACAAAGTGACGATTCTAAAGAGTGGTCACAACATAGGGTTTGATGGAAGCATAAAGAAAATACGATGTAAAAGGTTGTTTCTGTAGCCTTGTTGTTTCGGAAACAGTGGCATGCGTTGTTGTAAGGAGGGAACCGTTATTGAGAGGGCCGTTGTAGGGAGGGAGCACTGTACATATTTAAATGTTTACTACATGAATATTCAAGTCAGAAATAACGACTTTGAATATTAATCAGCTGAAGTTTAATAATGGCATTATGGACAAGGGAATTTTTTTACCATAGTTAAAACTGTAGAAACTAGAACTATCACTAAAGGTGATGAATACCCCCGCCAAGCAGCCTTGATTGCAAATCCAAGTTTGTGACACCAACTTCTCATGTAACAGGTACAAATGCCAAAAAATACTCAAAGTTAAAGTGGAGATAATTCTGTAATGCCTGCCACTAAACATAGGAAAATTGTGTCTTGCACCTGTACTATTTGTGGTTATATATGTCAAGTATCAATTCAATAACTTTCAAATTGAAGGAGTAGTTCGCGACACTAACTCCCCATGTTTCATGCCAAAATGACAAAAAATACTCAAAGTTCAGGGGTATATAATTCTGCAATGGCCAGCGGTAAACACATCAAAATTGCATCTTCCGCATCTACCATTCGTGGTTATTATGTGTATCAAATATAAATTCAATAACTTTAATACTGAAGGAGGAGTTCGCGACACCAACTCCCCATGTTTCATGCCAAAATGACAAAAATACTCATGTTCAAGTTCATGTGGAGATAATTCTGCAATGCAAAGCAATAAACACGTGAAAATTGTGTCTTGCACATCTACCATTTGTGGTTATTATATATTCCAAATATAAACTGAATAACTTTAAGATTGAAGGAGGAGTTCATGACACCAACTCCAAAAGCTTCAAGCCAAAAAACTCAAGGTTGAAGGGGAGATAATTCTGCAATGTCCAGCAATAAACACTTGAAAATTGCGTCTTGCACATCTACCATTCACGATTATTATGTATACCAAAAATACACTGAATAACTTTCAGATTGGAGGAGGAGTTTGCGACACCAACTCCCTACGTTTCATGAAAAAAAGTTTTGCACATCTACCATTCATGATAATTATTTATAGCAAATATAAATTCAGTAACTTTAAAACTGAAAGAGGAGTTTGCGACACCAACTACCAATGTTCAAATGTGGACGGACTGCCTGACCGACCAACCAACCGCCCGCACGACGGACAGGGTGATTCCAGTATACCCCCTCTAACAAGTTTGCGGGGGTATAACTAGAACTATCACTAAAGGTGATGATATACCCCCACTTAGCTGCCTTGATTGCAAATCAAACAAGATTTGTGCCAGGTTGTGCCACGGACAGACAGACAGACTGACAGAACAACACACTGACTCCTATAAACACCCTCTCAAAATTCGTTTGCGGGGGTATAATAAATATATTATTTTATAAACAAACAGTGATCTGATCTGTTTGCAAAGATGCTAAAAGGCATTTCTATGGAGTAAATGGTTAACATATGGTAAGAAAGATACGAAACAATGTGTATACATGTAATAGAACATACACTAATCACAACTGACAAGAATTTATATTTACCTTAATTTGAGGGAAGTCTGGTATACTGAGAGCTTTTCTCCGTGCCAGGACTTCTGCCTGATTAACACACTGGCTCTCTGGCATTGTCCGCCACTCCTGTAACCTGTAAATAGAATCATATTACTAAATACACAATGAGCACTTGGAATCTCTGTCACCAAAATGTCTTGGGTTAAAAGATTTTTGTTCCTCATCACTTTGTTTAAATTTGCTCCAGTCTGTTATGTCTACTGAATGATTTATGAAAGACAGGCCCGATGTTCACAATGGGTCAAGAAATCAGGATCAGGTTTAAGTATTAAATTTCGATTTTACTTGCAAACAAGTGATTTCATACAAGACAGGGCTGGAAAAATCCTAAAACTCTTTTACTCGTCCTGCCAGTTGCCTTGGTCTTATTTTACGTAAATTCAAATCGTCCTGCAAGAAAGTTACTCGTCATGGCGAGCGGAGGCCTGAGAGATTGATTTATACCCATGCACGCAGCCTTGACAGCAATTTGCAGACAGACCTACCGCCTGCATGACAGGCTCATTCCAGCATACCCCCTCAAACTTTGTTTGCGGGGTAAAATAATGATGATCTGAATATCAACTAGAGGTTTTTGTCAAAAAAACGGATGTCTCCCCTCTAATAAAAACAATATGTAAAGGGAAATCACTAAAAATGTTATGGTCTTGACGAATGATACTTCCCCTCATTATGCGTTTTCCACACTACATTTTTCAAGAAGAAAATGATAACAGCTAATAACTCCAAAAATACTGATACCAGATTTATGGCCCTTGTGCATGACACTTACTTTCATCATGCTCTTTCCAAAAATAAAACGTCATTCCAATAGCATCAGTCAATAGGAGTTATTGATCGGCCAAAAAATGTAACAAAGGGCAATAACTCCAAAAGTATTGAAGCCAGAATTATGGCCCTTGTTCATGACACTTTCTCTCATCATGCTCTTTCCATATATGAAGTTTCAATACGATGGCAAGAGCCATGTAGGAGTTATCGTCCGGACAAGAAAGAATTAAACAAATGTACAAGGGGCAATAACTCTAAATTTATTGAAGCTGGAGTTAAGGATCTTATGCATGACACTTTCTCTTATTATGATTGTTCCATGTATGAAGTTTCACTCCAATGGCATGTGTCACATAGGAGTAATCATCCGGACAAAAAATTGTGATTGTTTTTAAAAAGGGCAATAACTCCAATATTAGTGAAGCCAGAGTTATGGACCTTGTGCATGACACTTCCTCTCATTATGATCTTTCCATATATGAAGTTTCAATCCAATGGCATGAGCCATATAGAAGTTATCGTCCGGACAAAAAAGTGTGATTTTTTTTACAAAGGGCAATAACTCCTATATTAGTGAAGCCAGAGTTATGTACCTTCTGCATGACACTTCCTCTCGTTATGATCTTTCCATATATGAAGTTTCAATCCAATGGCATCAGGCATATTGAAGTTATTGTCCGGACAAAAAATTATATTTTTTACAAAGGGCAATAACTCCAATATTAGTGAAGCCAGAGTTATGGACCTTGTGCATGACACTTCCTCTCATTATGCTCTTTCCATATATGAAGTTTCAATCCAATGGCATCAGGCATGTAGGAGTTATCGTCCGGACAAAAAAGTGTGATTTTTTTTTACAAAGGGCAATAACTCCAATATTAGTGAAGCCAGAGTTATGAACCTTGTGCATGACACTTCCTCTCATTATGCTCTTTCCATATATGAAGTTTCAATCAACTGGCATCAGGCATATTGAAGTTATCGTCCGGACAAAAAGTGTGACAGACAGACGGACAGACGGACAGACAGACAGACGGACAGACAGACAACTCTCACGAAAACAATATGTCTCCCCCATATAAATATGGGGGGGAGACATAATTATATTATGGCATAGGAACACCAAACAATGGCATAGTGGACACAGGAACAACGAACTATGGCATAGTGGACACAGGAACACCAAACAATGGCATAGTGGACACAGGAACAACGGACTATGGCAGAAACTGCAGAAGCAGACCTATATTATTCCATACAAAGTGATCAGAGCAATCCCTGATCAGATAGCACCTACAGGAGCTGCCTTTTCTCGGTCTGACCTTTTTGCAAAGTGTCCCTATCAGGTAAAAGGCTAAACAGGAAACATTTAATACATTAAACTGTAAAACATGCTAGTCAAATATGCTAACATGCAGTGTAACTCACTTTCTTTTGCTTTCTTCCTTATGTAATTAAGTAATTACCTTTCAATATATTTCTAAAGACTGTTTCCATTTATTATTTATCATTTTCAATTAAATTATGAATCAAAATTGAAATTTATAATAATATATACATACAAGATTTTTGGCAATGGCAGAAACTGTAGAATCAGAACTATTTAATTCCAAAAGCAAATCGAACAGACCCTGATCAGATGGCTCCTATAGGAGCTGCTTGATCTGGATCTACTCTGTTTGAAAAGGCCTCAAACTCTGCTTTCTGTGATGTACAGGGTTAACTGCACCATGAAGGCCATGCACAGAAGCTAAGATAGCAGTTTTCCAACAAACCTTTTCAGCACATCCATTCCTTTCAATGACTGCAGCAGTCTTGTGGCATTAGCTACACCTATGCCTGGTACTCCTTTAGGCACAAAGTCACAGCCTAGGAGAAGTCCAAGGGCCACCAGGCCATGACGGTCCACCTCTAGCTGAGTCTCCACCTCACACATACTGTACATCTCCACATGAGGGTCCTGTAGCAAGAATTACTAGTCTCATTATCTTTCTATAACTACAAGCAAATATTCTGTTATCTAACCTTAAACATGTGCCTGCTCAATGTCTCTTCTGGATCCAGGCTACCATATATCCCCGGTCATAAGTCAAAAGTTTTCAGACCCTAAAATTACTCTCAGAATCCTGACGAGACTTATGGCTGTATCCTACTCAGATAAATTAAAAGGTTCAGCAAAAGTCAATCAGAAGTTCAATTTTAAACAAGAGATGTTTGTAAAACATGTATACCCCCCAGACCCCTTGACCTTTGATCTAGTGACCTCAACTATAGAGGTCATCTAGTGGTCATGACTAATCAACACAGCAACTTTGAAGATCCTAAGCCAAACCACTGATCATTTATTGATCTGAAAACATTTCACAAGTTAAGGTCATGGTGACCTTGACCTTTGACCTAGTGACCTCAACAATTATAGGGGTCATCTAGTGGTCAATGACCAACCACAACAGCAAGTTTGAAGATCCCGAACCAGACCATTGAGCAGTTATTAATCGGAAACCATTTCATCAGTTAAGGTCATGGTGACCTTTTTGACCTTTGACCTAGTGACCTCAAAACCAATAGGGGTCATCTAGTTGTCATGACCAACCACCACAACAAGTTTGAAGATCCTAAGCCAAACCCTTGAGCAATTATTGATTGTTAAAATTTGCCTTTTCAGCATGCTACATCAATTGAACAAGGGCATGTTGTATTGCTATGCAAGACATGAGTCCCCCACCGGACTGAAAAAAAACCTCCACTCTCCCCATCCCACCCACCCATGGTGTGGTTGACCATGGTATATACATGACCACCTGAATGGTATTAGTACCTACTTTCATACATTGAATCAGTAAATAAGAAGTTAAATTGTCCTGACAAGAAAATATGAAAAAGGGGAGTAACTCCAAAAATATTAATGCTATAGTTATTGCCCATGTGCATGACACTACACCTCATCATGCTTGTGTCACATGAGAAGTTTCAAATCAATTGAACCAGTAGATAAAGAGTTATTAACTGGACAAGAAAATATGAAAAGGGAAATAACTCCAAAAATATTGATGCTAGAGTTATGGCCCTTGTGCATGACACTAGCCCTCGTCATGCTTCTTCAATGTGTGAGTTATAATGAATTTGGCATAACTTTGTAGGAGATATGGCCCGGACAAGAAGCGTGACAGACGGGACGGACGGACAGACAGACGGAATCGAGCAAACCTATAGTCCCCCAACCGGTAACCCGTGGGGGACTAATAAAAGTATCTTGTGTAGAAACTGATATCTGAGCCGTTTATTATGATTATAGCGCATTATTATGCCTTTGAAAATAGACAAGTTCAATTTTAATTCTGTTGGTGGGGGTGGAAATTATCATGATAAACGTTCTATTGGTGGGGGTATTTCAACATCTGAACTTAAAATGATGGGGTGGTTTGTCAAATTAAAGCAAGCAGTTTTCTCCGACAATAATGAAAATTAACGAAAAAACCCTTTTCTGACATGAACTCACGCGAAAATTCCGTTATCGATTTCAACATCTGGCTGTTGTAAGGATTTTACAACAATGATTTTGATTGGCTAGTAATCAGCAGGATGCTCGTAATGAGCCAATGAAAACGATAAGACCTTGGATAACCCAAGATGTTGCCACCGAAAATAGTCGCTAAGATCGACTCAAATCAAACAATGTTAGGTTAGTTGTGTCCCACTGACATGCTTTCAATGTCCATGGATCAAAATAAGGATCCCGAATCCGATGTAATGGAGGAAAATAACGACTGTCACTTTAAAGAGAGAAAGAGTTCTGACTAAAGTGGTTGGCGACTTACTCCTAGTTGACTTCTGTTAAGGCAATGGATGGTCGACTTGATTTCATGTTTTGCTGCATATGCAACAAATACCAGGCCAAAAATAGCATGGTAAATGTATGCACAATTGAAAATATATCATTTTGTTGCTTCGTGCCAGGCAAGTAGTCCACACCTGTGTACTCTGAACGGTGGTAGTGATCTACTTTCGGTTTTGACAATATTAGGCATCCCTGCTGTCTTAACCCTTTCCTTCACGTAAACGTGTTTTCACACATTTGCAACAGAGTAGACCCAGATCAGACAGCTCCTATAGAAGTCAGATACGGGTATGCTGTTTGCTAATGGAGTTTGATAGATCTGTTTCTTTAGTTTCTAAAATGTTTACAATATTCCACCTTCCAATATTTCATTATAACTACTTTTGCCATGAATATTCACTAGGTATTGATATTTGGTATAAAGAGAACAGGGAAAGGTTAACAGCTCATTGATGAGACTAGCCAGGAAACTGGTTATACTTATTACTAATGCAATAAATGTTCCAAAACTAAAATGTAACTTTGAAGAATTATGATTTAACATCAGTTTTCTTTTAATTTCAAGCTTTAGGACTCATCAATTCAGTTTGGGACTCATAGTTTTCCTGTGGGACTCATTGTTTTCAGATGTGTGAGTCCTGGGACACATGGTTCAAATTTCTAGATTAATCACTGGGCTAGTTATTCGAGGTCAAACACATAGAATTTAAGAAGGAAGGAGTTGGGACTGCAGAATTAGTTCGAATTAAGGGTAGTGAATGAGTTTTCCAGGGTTCGAGAGTTCGGGGTTTCACTGTAGTTTTTTTTTTTTGGTAATGGAATATAAATACAGAATTTTTTGGCAATGGCAGACACTAGTCACAACTTTATTTATTGCAAACAGAGCAGATGCTGATCAGATGTGGTCTCAAACAGGAGACATCTGATCTGGGTCTACTCTCTGTTCGAAAAGGTGTTAACTGGTGTATCTATGGAGTGATAGGTCTAGCTGCTTGTCAAGGCAAAAACTTATGAGACAATAATTTGCAAGTGCCATGTCCACATACATGATACTGAAAGCAACTGACACCTGGAAGTTGCGATCTTCGCATGTTTGAACCTTCAACAATTCTTGTCATATGAAGTTAACCTTAGTTGTCGCTTACTAGAATAAGTTACGATTTCGGTCATGTGAATAGATGCGGTTGTCGTAAATTATGACTTACGACACGTTCGGTCGTAAGAATTTTCATAACATGGGTCCCTGGTGAAGGACATTTAAGTATTCTTCAAAATGATTTTATTTACAACTGACTTTCAAATCAATATTACATCAATAAGACTTTGAACACAGATGACATTTCATAATGGAGTGTAAGATGTATTGCTAAGTGTACCTTGATGTTCATGGTAAAGTTGCGGTACACAGTCCTAGCTCCGTACAGAAATGCATCACCGTCATTGGTCAGACATCCATCCACTAACTGCAACAAGAACAGCAGTTTCATTTAAAACAATTATTGCAAGTGAGACTGAATATTTCAAATGAGTAGATTTCAATCAACATGCAGAAAACTAATAAATATTCATGAATCATTTTTTACCTGAATATTGAACAGGCAAGGTAAATGATAAAGAATTATTTCATAATACATATGTAATTAAAATAGTCAATTTTAAGGCAGATATTCTCAAACGATTCACTTTCGGTATAATAAGAATGATGACATTAGCCAGGCAATAATAAACTATCCAGCTAATTCTGAACCACTCATGGACACACTTAACCCTTTACTCCATGAATATTTAGTATGAAAACATGACAATGAATATTAATTAGCTGAATTTTTTATAATGTCTTCATGAACAAGAGAATTATCATGCCAGAAACTATAGAATCATATCTACATGATTTTATAAGCAAACTCCCAACTGTCCGATCTGGGTCTAGTCTGTTTGCAAAGGCGTGGAACAGTGTTTATATCAGGTACCAGGTTAATTAACTGGTTGCTATAGAGTCGTACTACTGTACCTGTATTGCATAAATGAATGTCAGTGAAAGGTGTACGCAAAATCATATAGAGGACCTTGCAAACCCTGATCAGACTTCCTACACAAACTGTCTGGTCTGGGTCTACTCGGTTTGCAAAGGCATCTCTATGTGGTCAATTGTTAAATAATCTATCCACACAGATTCTCACCAGAATAACACACTAAACTAGAGCAGGCCTTCCAGCAGCCACACACTAAACTAGACTAGTAGAATAACACACTAAACTAGAGCAGGCCTTCCAGCAGCCACACACTATACTAGACTAGTAGAATAACACACTAAACTAGACTAGTAGAATAACACACTAAACTAGAGCAGGCCTTCCAGCAGCCACACACTATACTAGACTAGTAGAATAACACACTAAACTAGAGCAGGCCTTCCAGCAGCCACACACTAAACTAGACTAGTAGAATAACACACTAAACTAGAGCAGGCCTTCCAGCAGCCACACACTATACTAGACTAGTAGAATAACACACTAAACTAGACTAGTAGAATAACACACTAAACTAGAGCAGGCCTTCCAGCAGCCACACACTATACTAGACTAGTAGAATAACACACTAAACTAGAGCAGGCCTTCCAGCAGCCACACACTATACTAGACTAGTAGAATAACACACTAAACTAGACTAGTAGAATAACACACTAAACTAGAGCAGGCCTTCCAGCAGCCACACACTATACTAGACTAGTAGAATAACACACTAAACTAGAGCAGGCCTTCCAGCAGCCACACACTATACTAGACTAGTAGAATAACACACTAAACTAGAGCAGGCCTTCCAGCAGCCACACACTATACTAGACTAGTAGAATAACACACTAAACTAGAGCAGGCCTTCCAGCAGCCACACACTATACTAGACTAGTAGAATAACACACTAAACTAGAGCAGGCCTTCCAGCAGCCACACACTATACTAGACTAGTAGAATAACACACTAAACTAGAGCAGGCCTTCCAGCAGCCACACACTATACTAGACTAGTAGAATAACACACTAAACTAGAGCAGGCCTTCCAGCAGCCACACACTATACTAGACTAGTAGAATAACACACTAAACTAGAGCAGGCCTTCCAGCAGCCACACACTATACTAGACTAGTAGAATAACACACTAAACTAGAGCAGGCCTTCCAGCAGCCACACACTATACTAGACTAGTAGAATAACACACTAAACTAGAGCAGGCCTTCCAGCAGCCACACACTATACTAGACTAGTAGAATAACACACTAAACTAGAGCAGGCCTTCCAGCAGCCACACACTATACTAGACTAGTAGAATAACACACTAAACTAGAGCAGGCCTTCCAGCAGCCACACACTATACTAGACTAGTAGAATAACACACTAAACTAGAGCTGGCCTTCCAGCAGCCACACACTATACTAGACTAGTAGAATAACACACTAAACTAGAGCAGGCCTTCCAGCAGCCACACACTATACTAGACTAGTAGAATAACACACTAAACTAGAGCAGGCCTTCCAGCAGCCACACACTAAACTAGACTAGTAGAATAACACACTAAACTAGAGCAGGCCTTCCAGCAGCCACACACTATACTAGACTAGTAGAATAACACACTAAACTAGAGCAGGCCTTCCAGCAGCCACACACTATACTAGACTAGTAGAATAACACACTAAACTAGAGCAGGCCTTCCAGCAGCCACACACTATACTAGACTAGTAGAATAACACACTAAACTAGAGCAGGCCTTCCAGCAGCCACACACTATACTAGACTAGTAGAATAACACACTAAACTAGAGGCATAGATAAGATGGGTAAATTAAACATTTGTCAAAAATACCTCTTTTATTTCTCCATCAAACATTATGCTGTGAGCCCTGATTATTTGTGGAAAAATGGTATTTTTAGATTTTGAAATATGCCCCTTTAGCTATGGCTCTGTAAACATTACAAACATACCCCAGAGGCATTCAGAAGGGCACACATTGCCTCCGCTTCACCTCGGCTTTGTATGTATGGTACACCGAGGATATCCAGCAGCTCACAGCACTGTCAATTGAAAACAAATCATTAGAACGATTGAGTATTACCAATCTTTCACACTTTTGAAATCAACCTTCATAAATCCTGCGATATCATAATTACCTTAAATATATGGACACCCAATCTCCCATCTCCACCAGTATGCTAAGCTGAATAAGTCAATTTGACATCAATATTTGGCAACTTTAAATGAAACAAGATCTAATTGTAACGGACTCTGTAACGGAATATGCCCCAAACTAAACGGACAACAGGTGTTGATGAGTAAAACATCTAAAAGTTTCACAGAGCAAAATATCTAAAAAAAATCACCAATCACAGGCCATTACCTGGTTACCATGGCAACCAACACTTTTGAAATACCTGCCATTAAGTTTGGGGTACCCATATACCCATACTTACTAATTTTCAGCAAAATCTATTATCTAAATTTCGACAAATCAGAGGTCACCACTACGTTACCATGGTGACCAACTCTTTCGAAACACCTACGATTGAGTTCTGGGTACCCAATACCCAATCTAACCAAATTTCAGCAAAGTCAAACAATATCTTGTATTTTGACCACTCAGAACCCACCATTCTATTATAATGGCAACAATTTTACAAGAAATGTCGACACGACATCAAACTGGGTTTTCTTTCACTATTAACTAGTGATTTCTAAGTTCAAAGGGGCATAACTCCTAGAAAAATTGCAGAAGGAACAAGAGTGTGTTTGTGAACAACTTATGCCCCCGACCTTTGACCTCGTATAATGACCTTGACCTTTGACCCATAGACCAGGGAGTTGAACACAACACATCGTCTTTGTCTGGTAAACATTTGTGCCAGGTTATTTTGAAATCCATTCACAAATAAAAAAGTTATAGAAGTGACACGAAATCTGGGATGGATGGAAGGACGTATGGATGGACAATGCGATTACTATATGCCCGCCGTTGGGGGGCATAAAAATCCCCGACAATATGCACATCTACATATTGTGTCTATGCTACATACAAGGTTTTAGGAAATTCTGTTGAACAGTTTGAGAGGATTTGTGCTTACGAGGATAGTGTCAAAAGACCTAGTGATTTCTAACTTCAAAGGGGCATAACTCCGAGAAAAATTGCAGAAGAAAAATTCCCCGACAATATGAACATCTTAGATGATCTACATATATTGTGTTCTTGCAACACGTAAGGTTTTATGAAAATCTGTTGAACAGTTTCAGAGGAGTTGACAAGATTGGCAGACGCCCGCCCTTCCGCCCAACGTACATCACCATTTCAATCAGGGTTCAACATTAACTTATTTGTTTACTAGCCCGGTCGTGCTAGTGGTTTTGAAAACTACTAGCCCTGACCAAAGTTTCTTGTGCCTGACTTGGTGATCAACTATTTTGGTTTTTAAAAACTCGTGAGATGTTATGATATTGAATCTGTATGAAGTGTAAACTCCTGCTTTAAATACATTTTCTCATGAAGATTTAGAGAGGATCATGATTACTAAAATATGGCACTACAATGCTATATTCAACACGATATATACTGGACCAGATGCCACTGAAATTCTCAAGCCATTTGGGAAGAAAATGATGGTTTTGCTTCTCTTTTTCATAAGTATTCTTTGTTTCTTCTTGGTCCCTTCAATTTATTATATTTTCATTGCTACCACTGCGGCATTTTGATGTAAAACCGAATTTTAAAAGTGACATTTCTTTCAAGAGACAAATTTTACTTACGATAAAGCTATCGTACATTGTTAGTGTAATCAAACGTAAATGAGTCTAAATGTCGTAATTTTTAGGCACGCGTTTTATTTATTCAGGAGATTAATTCAATACCAGTGTTTCACGTATTAACTCATTTATTGTTTTCAAAATGTTGCAATTGAATACTACATGCAAATTTATACATTGTACCAATGCCGTTTTTGCGACAAATTCCTGCCCATACAACGGTATTCCCTGTTCCATAGCAAAAATAGATACGAAATTCCAAGACCTGTATCCATATGTCGGTCAGTCTCACCACGTGGTGTTGTAAAGACTGTATATTCGCGGATACGTACTATGTATATACACAATTATAGATGAACCTGACGTGACCTATTCGTAAGTGTTGTCTTCTACTTTCCCTTTCGATCGGTATCGCGACCGAATCAGGATTTATAAGACAAGGTGGGCTACTGGCTTGGAATTTTTACAAGATCAGACCGATATTTAACCAGTGAATGTCTGTTGGATGTTGGTTAATGTTGAGCCCTGTCAATATAAACCGGATTTTCCTCGGAAAACCCGGTTTAAAACCAAAAGTTGAATGCACATAGGCACATAACAGGCAATGTTCATGTAATCTTTCATTAGAATCAGACTATTAGTTACTGAGAAATATGTTCATGATGGAAGAAGAATTGGAAGATACAATAATAATCGTTTGTGGGACATAACAAATGGAGTACAGAAAAAAGACTGTTAACTGTTAAAATCAGTGAAATTACATTGAAAAAAGTTACAAATACCTCCTTGAGACAGGCATTGAAGTTTCTCCGTGTTTGTTTACTAACAGGTCCTCGAGAAAGTTGCTTCCCTTGTCTGCCAGGATACCTGGTCTGTTGACGCTGCATCATTACTTCCCATTTCAGTTGGGGAGCAGTGCCCTCAATAACAAAGACCAGCTTAACACCAAGCTGAGTCAGATGGCTTATGCGGAAAAACAAATTTCTGGAAGAATAAAAGATGTTTGTTTGCTCTCATGGCAGCCAGTCCATAACTAGAGCTATTTTTGAAAAAAATATGTCTCCCTCTCTACCTCCCAATCCAAGAAAACACCTTAACATCTCCATCACAATACAGATTTTCCATAACACCTACTAAACTGTCTGGACAAGCTAAGCAAATGTCATGTTCTACAAATGTTGCTACAAATGAAAGTTTCAAACTCAACTGTCTTCCACTTTACGTAATATGTATCACTGCATTATACATTTCATATTATCATTGCCGCTAACTTGACGTTAATTATCTTGGCAAAGTTTCATAGAATCTTGCCCAGATGCTTTCAGAAAAGGTGCATTTTCCAAGCAAAAAAGAGCGCATCACTTTAAGAATTCTTAAACTATTGAACCAGATCATCCTGGGGATATGCACAACTATACTTCATCGTGATCATAGCTGTAAAGCCTTTTCCAAACCTCACCTGCCATTTTAATAGGAGAAATTGGATTTTTGCAAACTTTTTATCATTCAAAGGGACATAACTGAAAAATAATTGAACCAGATCATCCTGGCAATATACACAACTGCACTTCATTGTTCAATTCCTAGACTGCAAAAATGATAACAAATAATAGAAATGGCCCAAAACTTCCAAATTAATTCTAAATATTTTCACCCCTGAATGTTTCATACCCGAGACTATTTTACTAAATACTGATAAATTGTTGCAGCTGTGTTATTTTGTAAGTACATGTATTACCTCAAGAAAGGTTTTGAGACTACTCCTTGCATCTGCTTGACACACTGGGTCTCACAGACCCAGATGCTCAGGTCTACAGCCAGGGTCAGGCCCTCCAAGGATGCCAATGACTGGTGGTGTTCCACAGGTGCCAACACCTGCCATAGCTGGGTCACCCCCATCACTTACAGAACTACTCGTCGTAAACCTGTAATGTATAAAACTTCCATGATACTACTACCATAAAACCCGTCTGAATGCATCATTTAACCCTTTACTCCATGAATATTGATTAGATGAACTTTTATACTGGCATGTGAACACATGAATATTTGACTACGGCAGAAACTGTATAATTAGATCTATATAATTTAATTTAAGCAAACAGAGCAGACCCTACTTAGACAGCTCCTACAGGAGTCATCTGTTCTGGGCCTACTCTGTTTGCGAAGGTGTTAAAAGTGGTATCTATGGCATAAAAGGCTAAAATAATTCTAATTCTGGATCCTCCAAGCAGATGGTAGCTTAACACAAGTTCAAAGTAAAGCAGAAAGTTCTATAGGAGCTTTCTGCATTACTTTTGCCCAACATTATGCAACCATCTGGTTCTCAAGATGACACAGATTACACTGGTGAAAGTGTGAGAAATCTGGGAGCTAGGGTTAAGAACATAATTATGAATGTTAAGTGCAGTAGCCTGAACTCTGTGGGGGAACATTGTAAGGCAACGGGGCACACAGTCTCATGGGACTTCATTTCAGTCTTTGGAAGAGAAGACGATGTTATATCTATTACTGGAGATGGGATATAATATAAAGTTTATTCAATACAAATTTAATATGTTTAGTCTCTAAAGAATTACTAACAGTGTTATGCCCCCCCCCCTTTTTTCACCAAATGGCACATATTTTTGGCCCTTCAGGTGCATTCTAAAATCCATTTACTTTCAGTCTTGTTGGTTCTTTGCATTTCTTAGCATCCTTTACGTATCTAAATGCATACACGTACATTGGTATACAACCTATTTTGTTGTTTCTGCGTGTACAGTAGTAAAATTTTGATAACCATTCTGCCTTGGCATGGACTCAACTTTGTTACTAAATACAGAATCTAACCAGCATTGGACTATTTTTCTAATCCTTCGTCTAAATATCAAAGTCAGCCAATCAGAAACAAGTCCAAATTCATCTATGAACACAAGGTAATAATTCCAATGTCCTGAGTCAAACAGCCTAGAAACATATGGACACCGATCCAAAAAAGGATGTGACTGAATGTAAAAAGGAAGTTTCAGTCAAAATGGTTTAGTAACAATCATTTAAAAATTTAGAAGTTTATCAAGTTAAAAGATTGTTTCAGTCATCATATGCATTTTTTTTATCAAGATGTGTATTAAAGACTGCATTGCAGTCTGACAAGGGTAAAACCAATGAGAGAAAAACAATCACACAGGTAACGATAGACTATTGCGATAGTTGCTTGACTATCGATAGTTTCGATAGTTCTTTCATATAATTGGCAAACTCAAAGTAATAAACCAGCAATGAGTCTTTATCGTAGCATTCTATTCCGAAAACGTAAACATCGTTAAAGAGTACTTTCCCCTGTCACGGACGATGTATAAAACTAGAGCTCTGGTAGATTCAACCCCTAGCTAGAGTGCAGGTGACAGCGGTCAATGCGGGACCGTTACTTTCATATATACTCAACAAAAATATTAAAGGGCCAGTGGTACTTTTCCCATAGGGTTTATGCAATGACCCTACAACATTTACATCCTGTATTTTCCATATACATAAATGAATTTCATCAAAATTTACAGGAAGTATTGTCAAAATGTCAAACTACAGATTCCAGTGAGATTGAGTTATGCCAAGGTCCTATAGGCATCCATGGAATGAAAAAATGAAAATTGGGAATTTCTGAAATTCTCCAAAAAAGTAAATTTCATTTTACTTTTATCTGGAATACCAATAAACATGTCTTTAGTATGTCAAACATTTTGGTAAACCTTTCGGAAATTCCATTATTTCCAATATTGATATGATTTTCGATTTCCAAATATGTTAAAGCGACGAAAATTATATCTACTACATTTTTTTTAAGAATATCAAATTCATTACAATCATCTAAAGATAAATATTCCAACGAGTATGTTACAAAAATGGTTTTGTAAAATTTGTAGTATTCGGCCTCTTTATGCTCATGTTTTAGTCAAACTGTTGTGTTTTCAAGATGGCGTTGACCATCGCAGAGTTTGTTAAAAACAAAAGCGGTAAAACACAAGTGGCATTTTAAGTGAGTATTTGGAAATACTGGTACTTCGGACTTTTATTTTATTAATCTATTTCTGCCAAATTCATTTTAAATCATTTCCACAAACATTTTAGTAAGTATTTACAGCAGTTATATCTTACACTGTGCAAATTTGCATTTCTACAAGTTTTCAAATCTTGGCAATAACTATTGCAATAGTTTCCAAACTTTCCAGCAATATCAATAGTATCGCAATAGTACTTTCAGCAATAGCAATAGTATTGCAAAAGTCAAAACTGGCCCCAATAGTCAGCCCTAATGAATATAAATTAGATACAAGGCCCTTTGGCCATGGCAGAAACTGTATAATCATATCTATATTATATCATGAGCAAACAGAGCAGATCCTGGTCAGACAGCTATAGGATTATAGGAGCCATCTGATCTGGATCTACTGTTTGCAAAGGCATAGAAAAGTGTATTTATAGAGTAACAGGTTGACAAAACGCAAACGGATGAAGCGAGAACTTTACATGTTAAAAACAGTTGATGGTTAGTACAGGAATGGATATTGTCATTTGATTGAAACAAGATGAAAACAATGAACTGCTCAAAATAAAGTGGTTACCAAAAAAACAAAAATGTGCTTAATTGGGGCTTATCTACTGCATAGCTGTCAAGGGTCAGAACGCATTAAGAGTGAGACAATTCTAGCTGGAGCCCGGGGCTGTTAGGGCCCCTGGCGGGTCCAGGGCAAAGCCCTGGTCTGGGGTCCAGGGCGCCTTTGGCCGCCTGAAATATTGCCATTTTAAGGACGTGAATAGCCTTTTCCTAATAGCTTTTTGGAGACTTCAAAGGGGAAAATTATATAATTCAGCATTGGCTTTCCTATCTTTTATTATTAAGAAATAATAAAATGAGGCATAGAACATTGATATAGATCTAACTGACAGTTTTATCTTATTTTGATCACTTCTCATACACTGACGACTTTTGATACCTTTGCAAACAGGGTACTAGTCCCAGATCAGACAGCTTCTGTTGGAGCTGTCTGATCAGGGTCTACTGTTTTCATTGAAAGTAATCATACCATGGATAGTTTCATTGTTTTCTGTGTTAAGCTAAAATTTCAGTTAATTAAAACAATTATAGCTTTTGGCAACTTAAGACATATAGGTTTTTGACTTTGGAGTATTGCATTCTGAATATTTATTTCGAAAAGGGTTATTTCCAGAGACCCTAAACACTGGGTCAAACAGGCATCGTGGGGACACAATTATTTTAATCAGTCACTGATGTTGTTTATTGTATTCCCATGTAATCTTTTTCGATTTATCTATCACACAGGGGGCCATTTCGTGGGTCTACATGGTCTAAAAAGTCAAAAAAATTGATTGGGTCGATTTAGTGTTATATTATATACATGGGGTCTAACTTCCCATTCGCAAATTTCACGACCGATTCGAAATAACGCCCGGTTTTGGACAGCCAAGATGGAATAACCACTAATATTTGGTACGAACGTGAAGCTGGGACATTGTACTTTTCAAATAATATAACTTTTGATACATTCCGACTAAGCCGTAGCCAGTGCCGACGTGAGATTCCTACAAAATACGCTGATTTTGCTTACTCGAACGAGATGTCGCCACAACGATTTGCCGCTAGATCCCCGTAAAATGACCATAATCGCGATGCCTCGGGACAAAACGATTGTGCAATCAATATATATGACAAAAAGCTATCGATAACCTCTCAAACTCTCTGCAGACACTGATGCAGATTTAAATCTCTGTCAGGCTACTACGAGTCACGTGACCCGCTTTCTTTACAATAACAACATCCACGTGTCTGTTACCTTGCTTGCCCAATAAGCGTTAGTGAGATTGCAGGGCACCATCCCTAGGTCAATCAAGTGCCTTGTTACTGGCTAAGTAGAAACTAGGTCAAGTTGTTGCGACTTGTCGTCAGAGTAAGCAAAATCAGCGTATTTTGTTGGAATTTCACGTCGGCACTGGCTATGGCTTGGTCGGAATGTATCAAGTTATATTATTTGAAAAGTATAAGGTCCCAGCTTCACGTTCGTACCAAACATTAGTGGGTATTTTATCTGGATAGCCCAAAACCGGGCGTTATTTCGAATCGGTCGTGAAATTTGCAAATGGGAAGTTAGACCCCTTGTATATAACACTAAATCGACCCAATCAATTTTTTTTGACTTTTTAGACCATGTAGACACACGAAATGGCCCCCTGTGATCTATCAGTTCTTTGGATGTATATATGCGAAGGTTCCTTAATGCTGCACCCGCTAGTTTGCAGGGTTTCTGTTTCTTTTTAACAGGCGACTTTTAAACCTTAAACGACAATTTGGTCAAATAATGGGTCCCAATCGACAGGTACATTTAAGGGTGTTTGAAACTTTGAAAGCAATTTATGTGTTCAATGGTTATATTTCAAATATGGTTTCAAGAATTTAGAAAATATATATGTGTGTGTGATACAGAACTAAGGGTGATTAAGATGTAAAATGCATGTGACGCATTGACTTTATCTTGTATAAAGTTTTTTATCTAGCACAAGGTCTTAAACATGTCGCTTTTAAAACTCTTAGTACTTTTAATATATTTTAATGTTTTTAAACCTGCGCCTACACATAATCCTCAATGTAATGAGGGAGTGTAGTAAACACAAAGAAGAAGAAGAAGACAGGTTTGTTACTGATAAAACCTTAGACCTATGTTGCTATCCCTAATCAGCTATGTGGACTTGTTTGCCACAACAGGGGACAATCTTTATAAGGTTGGGGAACATAAAGTTAAATCTTCGGGACTGAGCTATTTATAAAATGAATCCAGCCGATTGACCCTTGACATCCCTAAAAATAATTAATGTTCATAATTGCTGGTGTCTGCCATGATTTTTCACAAATAAATGGTTAATGCAGTTTGTTCCATGGAGACAAGCAGCAAGAAGCACCATGCAGCTTTCCTTCGACAATGCAATCAAGATACATCTAGGACTTAATGGACCTGTCATAATCCTAGCTGTACGAAACTGTAAAAAAAGAACACCAATACTGTAGTGTATGCTTAAGTAGCCACATGCCCTTGTGGTACTTAACTGATGAGCCTCTTTAATACTAGAATGTTCAATATATCTTAGTAGTTATAGTTAGACAGTCGAAGTGTACATAGCTGTAAGAATAAAGTATATTAACCTTAAATGGTGTATATCGTTCATTGGAACTACCATAAATGGTGATAGATTATATACGAACACTACAAGTACTAGCTGTTGGTTGTAGTTTAGTAGCAGGATTTTCCAGCCTCAATCATGACTGTTTTATTATAGATTGCTGCAGAGTTAGCCAGCTGACTATTTGTATCGCGAAGCGGTTTTCTTAAGCAACCCTGCTGAATTCTACTTGACAGACTCATATGCAAACTAATCAGTCTTCTGGAAGGCTTATAAGCAAACAGATCAGTTTTATGGTTGATTCGTCTCATGCGCAGCCATGTTAGACAACTGCCCCTGATCTCTTCCAAACATTTAGAATTCTCCTAAAAGGAAATGGTTGTTTTTAAATAAATAATAAACAAAAATGTAACACAGAGCTGTGTCTGTAAAATTAAAAAGCCTGTCTGAACCTTTCTGTATCAATGCATCCCTCTTTTCATGTTCAACATGTCGAGCATTTATTTGTTAAGGGAGGTAACTGCCATCTATTCTCAATTTTCCCGCAAAAATAGGTCAATCTCGCCGGAGTAAAAACGGGTTACTCAGTAAGTTTTTCTAACAGTAAAGTTGAATAGCATTTAACAATGTTTGTTTTAAATTACTGATACACTGGAATAGTGATGTTAATTCATTTACTGGAAAAGACAAAAACCAAAATATCACGTGATACAAATATGTTGAAGAATAGCGCCATTTTGGATGTGCGCGCCAGATTTTGAACATCATTTTCCCTGCCAGTTTTGATGGATTTAATACACGATGCCTCTACTTTCTAAACGGATTTTTAACTGTGCTAAACCTTTATCAAATGTTGCTTCAAATGATAAGGTTTTTACCATTCTACATACCAACGAACAGTTCCGATCTGAAGAGTATCCTTTTCGATTCGGCTCGATATGAAAAATCCAAGATGGCGGCGCCCATGTCAAAGATAAATGCAGACGAAATAACGTCAAAACAGTTGTATTTTAACTGAAAACATTACTTTTCAATCATTTTAGACCATTTTAGATGTAGATACAATGCGTATGAGTACGAAATTTGAAGGGAAAACGAAAATTTATTTTCCGGGATTCCAAAGACCTATGATAAGACATAGATAAGAAACTACTGTATAACACTAGGAGAACTTTATTCTGATAGGTGGTTTGGTTCTTTCCTTAAAACTTTTTTGTTTGTGAACAGATTTTAACAATCCAGGTATCATATTGTAGCTTTATAGTTGCACTACACAATGATATGCTTATATTTCCCGAGTTTTTCTTACCATCTGAGATATTTGCAAACGTGACTTTGTTTGATTTTGTACATGTTAAAATCATACCTTATTTCAGCACGTGGCAAACTCTTATATTTTATAAACTACTGAAAAACAAAAGTTTTATCTGTGATAAAAATTGAATTAATAGTATTTATAATCGTTTTCCGATTAAATGATACCATATTATTTTGAAGAAAGTATGCAAATCTTTAGAAATCTTGATTTTTAATTGCAAACTAAGGTAATTTTCATCAAAATAAATAGATTTCAATTCAGACAGGTGGGTTGGGTCTTTGCACAAAACTTTTTTGTTTGTGGACCGATTTTAACAATCAAGGTACCATATTGTAGCTGAATAATAGTTCTACACAATGATATGTTTATATTTCATGAGCCTTTCTTACAACTAGAGATATTTGCAAACGTGACTTTGCGTGATTTGGTACATTTGCCGCGAGACTTGGTGAGATTTGTCTAAGTTGCTTATCTGTGTCTTATCATAGGTCTTTGGGGATTCTCGAATCTCTCAATTTCGGGTTTGTTGCACCTAGATGTTTAGATACTATACAAGCATTTCCTCGAATATTTAGAATGTAATTGGTTGTTAATGGCTATACTTTGATCTTGCCGATTAATGTTTCTGTTTGTTTCCCTTGGATCTGATTATCATCGAAACAAAGGAAGAACGGCGGCCATGTTTTTCGTACAATGGTTGCCATGAAATGTCTGCATTGGTGCAATTTATGGCAGTTGTGTAGCCTGTCTGCCCTTTTTCATCTATGTTTTGATGTTGTTTGTTTTACATCAGCATATGTTTACTGTTGCAATTTGCTTTATTACTTGAAAGACATTCATTTTATTAAAATAAATGTAGGGTGGGCTAGCCTTTCTTAGTATGTCTAAGAAGGTCAAAGGTCATTTATTTATAGAGTAAACCAATGTGAGTATTTTAAAGTATAGTTTGTATGGCTTGAAGCTTTAATGTTTTGGAAACATATGTATACTTCTTTGATAGGAAAATGAAGTAATTCTAATTCTCTAAACAATTGTTTTGAATGTCTGGAAATATATTTAGCAAAAATTTGCATATAAGTAAGTAGGTTTATTCCTCCATCAGTAGATTTGCATATATATGAAATGTGCATTTAGATTAATGAGATATCAATTGGAAAGGAAATGGTGTCTTTCTTTTTTTAATCTCCCTTTTTAACACCACTTGCAAACTTTCTATGCGTTTGTTTACAGGTCTGTCATCCAGATTTCAAACAGCCTGACCTTGTTTTGAACCCAGTGGGCATTTTTTGAATAATGCCAGAATGTTTTTCATGAAAAATTTTGTGTCCCCGTTTCTGAAATGGGTAGGCATATAACCCCTTTCCTGATAATCCTGCTCGTTTATACCTAAATGCAAACACCCAGACCATACAGCTCCTATAGGAGCTGTCTGATCAGGTTCTACTCTGCTGATATGTTGCAGATCTGATCTTTTGAGTTTAAATTACCCAATTGCCACTTAACACATTCCCTCCTAGTGACGCATTTTGGCGCCTCTGTATAAGTCACATTTTGAAACCATTGTGATAAATAGAGCATTTCATTGTGATTAATATCTAGAGCATTTGCTCCTATGAAGCAAATGCTCAATTAATCACAATGGTTTCAAAGCTATACAATTCTCCTTTTCTATAGTTAATGCTCCTTTTCGGTAGATTTATTCAAAGAGGTTGGGTCTAAAAATAGTTTAGGAGGGAATAGGAGATTTCTGGATTTTTGAATTACATGTTATGCATGTTTAGTGTTTGTGTGTTCATTCTACAGACCGTTATTGAAACTATAGCTTCAGTTCAAAGATTTCGTGAATTGCAGAAGTAAGGGTCACATGACTTTCTGGAATCTGCCTGCATATCCGGAATCAACTTGTTGGGAACCGGAATCCACTATAAAAAGGACTGTTTCAGCGTCCATTTGATGTTTAGTCATACTTTTTTACTTATAACAGCTTGAATCTGACACAGAATAGGTATACATTATGAATCAATATTTTTAAGATTGTACTACATAATTGTTCAAGTATGTGTTGTTGACAAAGTAGTTGTTTCTGCATTGTTTAAACCTTAACTTGATAATTAGTGAATATGAGAAAAGAGTCCAGTTATACAAGAAAAGAATCTGGACATGCCAGAGCACAGGACATGTGAATCTAACCCACGAAGAAGCATGGAACTCCGAGAAGACAGTATTGAAAACATTGAAAGAACAGTTTGCCCCATGCTATGATAAACCAGTATTGGAGCTTGTCCATCATAGTAAGTTTATTTCATGAATTCTCATGAATGTGAGATTCAGCCCATTATGAAAATCATTTGATTATGTTAGTAAAATGTAAAATAAAGAAATCTTTGCTATGGCAAACAGGAGAGAATTCTGTAACATTTATAAGCAAAGAGCTGGCCTTGATCCGACAGCCCCTATAGGAACTTTTTGATCTGGGTCTACTCTGCAAAGGCCTTATAAGGTAGGATTATGGAGTTAAGTATTAACCCTTTCCCTATTCTATGTTTATGTAAGAAATAATGCCATCATGAATATGTATTAGCTGAATTTTTATAATGCAAAATGTTCAACGGAACATTTTTGCTTTGACAAAAACTATACTCTGATCTATATCGTGCCATAACCAAACAGAGCAGATCCTGATTAGACGGCTCCTACAGGAGCCGTCTGATCTGGGTCTGCTCTGTTTGCAAATTAATAAATGCATGACAGAAAGGGTTAAAGAGTAGAAGAAAATAAAATTTATATAATTCTGTAAAAATGTGATACCGTGCAGAATGGTAAAACTATTAGATCTATTTTTGCCAATTCTAATAATACACTCAAGGTAGGAGGAAGCCAAGAAACGCAACTGTGCATTAGTTGTGATTTAAAGTAATCAACATTCCTGTGGATAGCCTGTAACATCTTTTAGTATAGTGTAACTTTTCTGCAAAGCTATTTTGAAAAAATGGTCAACGTTTTATTCTTTATAATGATGTTATTGTCTATAATATGAACACATTTTATCTTTTGAACACTGATTTTGTTTCAATCTTGAAATTTTCTTGCCTGACATGCATATACTGCATACAACACATGAAAGAATGAAAAAGGAGAAATATTTAAAAAAGAATTATTGTATTTAATACTGTAAAGTCTTGCTAATAAAACCTTTCAAAAGAAATCTAATTCTGGATTTTTAAATCAGGTGATAGCTTAATGCAGGACAAAGTGATATGGAAAGTCCCTAGAGTTGTTTTCAGTATCACTTTTGCCCTGCATTCAGCAACCACCTTCTTTTACAGTCTCCTGTATTAATAGTTAATATGGTTCCTTTTGCGAGGCTAATGTACGTGTGACTGAGTCAGATTGACACAAAATATTTGTTTCAGGTACAAAATCTTTAGACTGTCTGGTTGATCAAGCATGGCTAATGCTTCAGCAAACCCTGGTTGTTGGAGAAAGAGTTCTGTTAAAGGTCAAGTCAGGGAGCAAATCGTAAGTTTACTACTGAGTGAAAAATAATTTGGCATTACAAATATTTTTATCATGAAGGGATTTCAGGGCCTAATTTTATTTGTATACAATAATTGGGTTTCATTCCCAATCCAACAAACTCAGACAAATTCTTTGGTAAATTTTTAATATAGAGTTCTGATGTATTCCATAGATCTGTATGGAAAATAATACTGACATGATTATCAAAATAATTATTTTTATTTTTAATTTGAGCTTGTTTCCGTTAAAAAATCAGTCCTAATCTGTTCCTTAGGAGCAGGCGCATTGTCATGGGAGCATCAGATATATTTCCAGCCTGTTGAGTGACACAGTTTCTGATAGTTTGTTTTAATTTAGTTTAATTTTACTTGTAAAAGGCAAAATTTGCTTTGCCAGTTTCATATGGACAGTGCTCCAGATAAGATGGGTAAATTAAAACATAATCAAGAATATCTCCTTTATTCTCCGCGACACCCTATACTGTGTCTCAAATAGAAGATTCTAAAGAGTGTCACAGTACTTTATTACTTGGGTACGCACCCTTGTCTGTAGCTGTGTATTGGCCTGTTTTTTTTGTGTTTTGACAAATTGGGTATCTATCTGGCATTGATTTTCTAACTTTTGAATGTTTTATAAGAATTTCGTGAGCTGCTAAAGAAATGCTGGATAACAGTGTTATTTCTTGAAATAGTCTATTCTGGGACGCGCCTTTGCGGGATTCACGCATAAAAATTACAAATGGCGCAGAGAGAATTCCATCCTTGGGCCATGTCGGCGCACAAAATCTCAAATCCCCCCTCCCTAAATATATAATTTAATCTGAATTAACATTGGGATGTTTTGTTTTTGTTTCACGGTGGTGAAAGAGGTCGCGAAAAAGAGTCGCTACTTGTTGCTTGGAGACAGCAAATTTATTTCCGGTAGTGACGTCGCCCAGATACAGCATCTGGTGTGAAGGTTTTTAAGCTATTTGATTGGTTAATTTATATATCAAAACCACATAGTCTCTCGGGCGAGTTGAAAACGAAAGTGAAAAACATTTTGTTAACAAATGTGATTATCTGGACTTTTCTATACGATAACAAAGCAGTTATGTCTGAAAGAAAGGCTGAAAGTGAGGGCAGGACTTTATTACATTGCCTCATGATAGTTCCGAAGCAGCCTATGGATTCAGCGTTAGCTGAGTCTGAGAATTTAACGGCAAACTGAATGGGCCAGTGATTACGCTTCTTGTAGCTCGGAAAACCGTGTCTCCGCGGATTCAGGCAAGTTGGCTGTCTAAATCTAACTAGTAACATTACGATGCTGAGAAAAATTTGATGTTTAATGTTATCTATCAAAAACACTATCGTAAAAACACTTTTGTGACAGAATGTTCAAACTTTCGAGCAAGTTGTCGAGACATGCGTCCAGCATAGACAGTATCTAGAGAGAACTGATTGGTACTTGAATGACAACAAAACATGTAGACAAGTGCATTAATTTTATTTTCAGACTGGTTAAACAGTTTACATACTGCATACTACTTCCATAGTAATCAGGTGTTAATCTGGTTGGCCCATCAAAATTTCCAAATGGCCCATTCATTTTGTGGCTGATGGGCCAATGGCCCATCTGTCACTCAGTCCAGAATAGACTCTGTTGAAAGATTAATCTTGCACTGACCTTAAAAGAATTTATATTCATGAAACGCATAAGTGCTGAAACATTTAAACTGTTTAAAATTTGAATATAAAATGTCAGATTTTATAATTATCTACATACCAATATTTTGACAGTTCAATTTTTGTCATCGTCAAATCTTCAAGGGCAGGAAAATCAGCTGCGAAAATAGCTCATGTCCTGTATATATCAGCTGCGAGATTCAGACCAGATTTTCCAGCACTTGAAGTAATGACCAAGACAAAAATTTAATGAGCTGAACATTGATATGCAATGCATGTTATAATTGTTATTAAAATATCTGAAATGTTAAAATAGAATTTCTTGTGGTAATAGTAATGTCGTAACATGCTTGGGTGTTTCATAATGGAATTTATTAGTAATTTTACAAAACTCAGATTTACTGTTAACCATACAACCTCTTTGAATAAATCTACAGAAAAGGAGCAATAATTAGAGAAAAGGAAAATTTTAGAATTTTGTAGTTTGAAACTATTGTGATAAATAGAGCATTTGCTTCTATAGGAGCAAATGCTCTATTTATCACAATGGTTTCACAAAGTGACTTTTACAGAGTCGCGACACTCGTCAGAAGTTGTTAATATGAGGGAATGAGCTAAAGGCAGACATCAGACTTTGATTTTGCAAATACATTTACAAAACAACTAACCATGCTAAAACATTACTATTGCCACAAGAAATTTTATTACAGAATTTAAGGTTGTATAAATATATATATATATATATATATGTATCAATGCTTGACTCTTGTCTCAACCATAATTTCTAGTGCAAGAAATTCTGGTAGAAATATATTAACCCTTTATCTGATGAATAATCAATATACATACCAGAAATAATGACTATCATAAATGTTTATTGACTGAAATTTATAATGGCATATGAACATAGGATGGCAAAAGGTAGAATCACAAATGTATGATTTAATAAGGTAACAGTGGACCCTGATTAGAAGACTCCTACAGGAGCTATCCGTCTAGTGGACCCTGATTAGAAGACTCCTACAGGAGCTGTCCGTCTACTGTTTTAACCCTTTTACCCAGATCTATCAAAGTCCATAGGCAAACAGAGCAGACCCTGATCAGACGGCTCCTAGAGGAGCTGTCTGATCTGGGTCTACTCTGTTAGCAAATGCGTGAAAACACGTTTCTATGAGGGAAAGGGTTAAAAAGCCTCTTAATCAGGTAAAGCAATGTATGAAATTATCTTGGAATATGACTCGGGAATAGATTAACCCTGAATCCAATCAGATTTCAGATTTTTATGAAGGAACACATTATCTTTGACCTCGTGATGAAGGATTGTATAAATGATTGGGCTTATGTTTCTGTTTTGGGCTATATCCAGAATGAAGGCAGTTGTTGTGAAAGTTGACAAAGCAGGAGTCGATGCCAATCCAACCAGCAACTGTAGCTCTCCATCCAGTGACAAAGAAAATGCAGACAAAGATGACAATGCCGGCAAGAAGTGGGTTCCACCAAAGGTAGCTACTATTTCAACCAGCCATTGACATAAAGAACACGATAAAACAATGAAGAGCTGTTGACAAGAGGAATATTTAGGACATCAATCAATCTGTCAGCAGTCTGTGCTTTCTATATTTCTCCACCATTCCATTTTTTGCTGGTACTCTTTAGAAGCGCCTCCAGTGGGGGATTGTAGTAAGATAGGGATTGTGCGAGAAATAAGAGATTTGAAAATATCCCTACTCCCTATAGCCTTGACTCCTGAGGTTGTATAGACATGCTTCAGACACTTAATCCTTTCCCTAATACCGGTAAATATTTATGCATGAACTGATCACTTCATGAATTTCATTAACTTAATCCTTACAATACAAATTTGTTCAAGGGAATTTTTGGTTTAGACAATAACAGTAGGATCAGATCGATGCAGCTCCATAAGCAAACCGAGAAGACCCTGATTAGACAACTCCTAAACGAGCTGTCTGATCTGGGTCCACTCTGTTTGCAAAGGTGTGGAAAGGTGTATACATTTATATGGAGTAAAGGGTTTAAGTATAATGCATAAACTTCCATTAGTTATGATAAATAAATTTGCATTCTTCACACAGTTTCATTATACAGCACATGTATCAAAGTCTTCCTTATAAATATATTTGATTAGTGTCTTAGGGTGAACTGAAATCTCTTGGTATTGATAGCTGATAGGGGTGAGTAAAATTTTACCATTGCGATAGTATTGTGATAGTCCGAGTTAATATTGCGATAGTATTGGGATACTGACAAACTATTGCAATAGTATTGCGATAGTCAAATTATAGGGGTTTCAAGTTCATTTCTGTTTATTTTTAGACTATTTATTTTCATAATTTTAAACTACAGTGTTATTAAGAATTTAGCTTTGAAGATTTTAGTGCTAGCACAACATTTGGTATGGAAAATCTGCAGTTCAACTTGGGCTGCCCTGCTTTCCTACACCATAACCACCAGTAAATATAAGGATCAGGTTTCTGGCGAGGATTGAAAGTGTTTGATGACAGTAAGAAAGTAGGGACATTTTCAAAATCTGTGAGACACCTACAAGTGTGAAAATATTTTTATAACCATTATTCATCGAGAAAATGCTATGTTTATGAATCTGTGGATCTAAGACTGATTTCCTTAACATGTAAATAGTTTCTCTGATCGTATTCACAGTCTGATCTGTCTACTTTGGACTATTCTGGTAAGAACTGACAATTTTTGAGACATGTGTCCCAATGACAGTAAAAAAATGGGGGCATTTCTCATTTTGAGGGGAGAATATCCCAATTTCTCGCCCTCGCCAGAACTCTGAAGGATTCAATCAAACCAATAACATGTTTTTTCTTGTGAAGCAGTTAAACAACCATTATTGTCCTAACATGACGTCAGTTTAGCGAACTTCCTACGAAAACTTCCCGAACTAAATCGACTTGTTAAGTCCATAAAAAATAACATATCATCTCATACAAAACTGAACTAAACAGTAATAAATGGCAGTAAATTCACTAATTACTGTAAAATCTCAACCTACCAGAAGCAAACGGAAGTCATTTTGAAAATGAAACCGGAACCAAAAAATTCGGACCGTAACCATTTGACCCAAACCGTACACTACCTTCCACCATATTGTTAGTTTCGTACTTAAATGAACAAATCGGGGGAAATATTATCAATGCATCGTTTAGGAGCAATTTACTTTCTATCTTTAACATTGTCATTGTTTAACTATCGTGACTATTGCAATCTTTCTTGTACTATCGGCAATAGTATTGATTTCTAATTTTTGGATCGATGCATTGACATTGAGACAGCTGCCTTCGGAATGAATCGATCCATTGTTACACCCCCAATAGCTAACTCCGTATTTTGGTATCTCAAATTTGAATATATTTTTTGAAAAAAAAACCCACAACAACAATCAGTTCAGTTGTCAGGCAGTAGTTAAAACAGATAGATCTAACAGAGATGCGTTGAGTATTAGATATAAAAAAATAATTGTTGTATTTTGTTATTTCAGCTTTTACCATACAAATACAGTATACGGTTTGAGAATGAGGACAGTGTTATACACTCAGTACCTGCTGGAGACTTAAGGTAAACTCATTTGTTTGTCTTTCTGTCACACATCTTGTCCGGTCGAGTTTTCATGTGACAATGTGTGGCAGTGTGTATGTGTGGGTGCAAGGGGTGGGGGGAGACATCTGTTTTTGTGACAAAAACTTCTAGTTATTAATGAATATACATGTATACCCTCTGAAATGGTTCAAAAGGTTAACTGCTTTAATTTGGTGTGTGACATTTGTTTGATGGCAATTATATTGAAGATTGATCATGTGTTGTAAAGGGTTTTCTCTATGTTTAATAGTGCTGGATATCGCTGCTCATTTTAGTATCGCGATACATCACGATTATGTAGTAGCAATTCGATGATACATCACGATACTCGATTTGAATAAAATATTTGCATAACCAAGGCCAATATGTAATAATAATACATGTTTAACAACTGATAAACTGCTGTATTCAGTGAACTGAGCAATACAAAAAAACAGAAGACACATCACCTTCTGTTTGTCTCCTTTATCAAGTCCAAAATGATTCCAACCATTCTAAGACGGAGGCGCTCGCTCAATCTCAATTCGGCTGTCATTTTTACTACAAAACAGTCGCTTACAGCATTGAAAGTATTTTGCAAATAGGGCAGGGGAAATTCCTGTGCCGGTCCCAACCTACTATACGCGGTCCAAGTGCCGGTTTCTCTTAAAACAGTAGCTAATCGAGACATATTTTTTTGGGCATTTTTCATGGCCGAAATTTTCCTTAAATGAATATTATCATGACAGATCTTGATAGGATATGTGCACTCACTGCACTATGCAGATTAACTGATCATGATGTATATATCTCGGGCCGGATATACGCCGCATAATCCGCGTAAGAAATTAGAGTTCGGCCCGCCTCTTATACACATATTTATTCTATCAGAACACTTCGCCGATTTCCGCAAATGAAAAAGAGGTACGACTGTGTTGTTGCGATTAATATTAATTTATAGGACCTAAGCCATAACAAATAAATAACAAGCATTGCAGAAGCGTTTTAAGCTGAGTAAGTTCATGTGGATTTATTTGGCTTTAGGGGATGATGCATAATAACAGATCCGAGTAATCTCATGTTTATTATATCGTTGATTATATCAAGTATTCAAACATTGCAAAGTATCGCCAAACATCGATGTTTTGGACATGGTATCGCGATGTTGCATCGCGGACTTCTCACGATGATTTATCGGTGATATCGGTCCAGCCCTAATGTTTAAGTAGTTTCCAGTTTTTGTACTATTGATGAATATTTTGGTTTATACCATTGATGAACAGTTAACCCTTTCCATCATATAAACGCTTTATTGCACCTTTGCAAATAGAGTAGACCTAGATAAGACTGCTCCTGTAGAAACTGTCTGAGTCTGCTCTGTTTACTAATGAATTGATATAGATTTGAATCCACAGTTTTTGTCAAAGCAGACATTCCCCTGAAAGTTTTACATTGTAAAAATCGGCTAATATATGTTCGCGGTGTTATTGTTTCTTACATGAATATTGAACAGGGAAAGCATTAAATTCATACAATCTGTACACACGTATAATGATACTAGTGAGTAGGTTCGAAGTAAAACTTTACCGACCTGAACAGACTAAATCTGAACATTTTTATTATGAGGCATGTTTTTTTTCTTTGCTTGCAGTCGGGGAGACAGACCACCATCCAAGGAATTACTGCGACTGTTTATCAGAACTTACGCTGTTCGAGCTGGCCAAACACCCAACAGTCCATGGATAGTAGATGACACTCAAGTGAAGAAGTTAGAACTGCAAAACAAGTTTGCCAATTTTCTGCTGTCTCCTGTGAAAGTGAGTTCTTTCAAAGAAAACAAAATGTACCCAGAAATACCCACCAAACGGCCATGATCCTGCAGTGCTTAACTAAAGTCACCATAATTATGTCTCCCACCATGTGTGGGAGACATATTGATTTAAAAAAGTGATTTACTCCTTTCCATCTGTCTGTCCGTCTGTCACAAAATCTTGTCTGCTCTCTTATTCTAAAAGTTCTCATCTGATCTTCACCAAACCATGTTAAAATGTTGATGGCTAAAATATCTAGGCCAAGTTCGATATCCAGCAAGATTGTTTCAGGAACTTAAGAGTTATGGCCCATGATTTATCCAAATTTGGCTTTTTTAGCCTTATCCGAGCTCAAATTCAAACAAAAACTTCTCATCCAATCTCCACCAAACCTTATAAAAATGTTTATGGCTATAATATCTAGGCCAAGTTCAATAACCAGCAAGATTGAACTAGGCACTTTAGAGTTACGGCCCTTGAATAAAACAAAATTGGCCTTTTTAGCCTTGTCCACTCTTAGTCATAAAGTTCCTATCTAATCATCACCAAACCTTATGAAAATATTTATGGTTATACATGTAATATCTAGGCCAAGTTGAATAACTAGCAATATTGGAACAGGTACTTCAAAGTTACGACCCTTGAATTGTTAAAAAAAAATGTTGTTTTTTTTAGCTTTGTCTGTTCTCTAAATCAAAAAGTCCTCATCCAGTCTCCAACAAACTTTATAAAATGGTATTGGCCACAATGTCTTGGTCAAGTTTAATAACCAGCAAGATTAAACAAGTCACTTTCAGGTTATGGCCCTTGAATTATTCAAAATTGGCTGTTTTAGCATTGTCCGTTCTCTTACTCAGCGATTTATTTTGACATTTGTATTTTGTTGAGCTTATCAGAGCTTCATTGTTAAGCAAATGATATAAAACTAGGGGTGTCACGATATCTGTAAATCGTATCGTGATATATTGCAATATATTTTATTTTATCGCGATATATATTGCGATATATTGCCTATTTAATTCCTATGCTTGTATAACAATCTGTATAAGAAAATGTTCTTAAATCATCTCTAAAACATTTTCCTTTTAGGTAGGAATGGAGTACACTAACAAAAATCAACTTTCCCATGTATATTTGTAATCTAGAAATGAAGTTTTAAATTCTTAATTCCTCTCTCAACAGAATCTAAATCCTATTTTTTCATTATTTGTTAGGTTCAATGAGAAAAATCTAATAAAGGATGAGAGTTTTTGTAGAGAAATATTCACTCTTATTTAGAATCTTGCTGATTATAATAATACATTTATTGTCATATAAAACACTTTTTATCTATAATCTGAATGACATAACTGAATAAAGGTTAACCCGTTTCATCTTCAATGTGCGAACGGAGATGCGAAGTCCCACCTTTGATTTTTACCATTTCGTCACAGTGCTTGCATATGGCCACATTTGCTAATTGCTGTAGGGAATTAATGTTAACTTTAATTAAAACGTGATCCCAAATATCACTTTTTGCCTTTTTGTTCGGAATAAATTAGAACTAAAATTATTTTCATCCTCTGTGCAGAAATCTTAACACAGAAGATCAAATCAAATAAAAACATAAAAAGTCTATCCATAAATGGAACAAACCATGTATTATCGCAATTTGCAGACGACGCCTCAATTATACCTGATGGCTCAGAAATATCTCTAAATGAAACCTTACAAGAGCTAAAGACATTCGCTATTTTGTCAGGATTAAATATAAACTTTGATAAAACACATGTTGTTTGGTTTGGTTCAAAGAAATATAGTTCAGAATCAATAAAAACCAAATTCAAATTAGCTTGGGGTAAATCTGAATTCAGAATGCTAGGCCTGAATTTTCATGTGGATTTAGATAAAATTATTCAACTAAATTACGAAGATAAATTGAAATCCTTAAAAAGCATGATAAACTTTTGGAACAGAAGGTATATAAGCCCAATAGGAAAAATAACTGATTAAAATGCTGTTTTTACCATTGTTTAATCATCTATTTATCGCTTTGCCAGATCCGAGTGACAATATCTTAAAAACATTGAATGACATGCTATATAAATACCTCTGGCAGGGTCCAGCAAAAAAAAAAAAAAAGTGTTGTCACAAAAGATTATTCCCAGGGAGGCTTAAGAATGATAAACATAGAAAACTTTATTAAAGGCTTAAAATGTACTTGGATTAGAAGACTAATTCAGTCTGAAGCAAAGTGGACTTCGTTGGTGAAGCGTTTCTTCAATATTGAGACAATAGTTAAATGTGGAAAACATTATCCAGAAATAGCTGTACATAAAACTAATAATATATTTTGGAAAGATATCCTAAAAGCATATACAGCTTATATGATGGCAGTGCCAGTAAAAGAGATAAACGAATTTATGAAATGTCCACTGTTTTGTAACCCATACATACAGATTGGTGGCAAAAGTATTTTTCGTAAATCATGATATGAAAACGGAATAAGATACATCAATGATCTATACCCAAAAGATAAAATACTAACAATCGAGGAATTTCAGAAATTGTATGGCATAAAGGTTAACAGCTTACATTATATCGCCATAGCAAAAGTGGTATCGAACTATCTGAAAACATATTGCAATGATCATTCTAACAAGAAAACCTGTCTGCCTTTTATACCACACCTCTTTGAACAAGTGTTGACAGTTGCGACGGGCAGTAGAACCTTTTATGATATATTAAACAGTAATACAGCAGAGCCTACTAGCAAAGATAAATGGAATACTTACTTCGATTCCATATACCTTGAATGGAATTCGATTTACAAATTACCCTTTAAGATCACGAGAGATAGTAATTTACAATGGCTACAAGTTAGAATATAACATCGATTATTACCTTTAAACAGATACCTAGCGACTTTAAAATTACAAGACAATGAATTGTGTGCCTTCTGTTTCAAACAACCAGAAACGATACCCCATTTATTTTACCACTGTGAAAAAAACCAGTATTTTTTAAAGCAAGTAAAAGACATTCTACATAACGCAAAAGTAAATATTGATTTTAACGAAGTGTCTATTTTATTTGGAGAAAGCTGTAATAAAACAAATCTGTTAATTTTATACATCAAACAATATATATACACAACAAAATATGCACTGACATGTATATTTTAACCTCAATACAGCACTTGTCATTCCCGATTGATTTTCATAGACGGGGAAGAGGTTTTATACTAGACCACTGAAAATATCAAAGACCCATACGCCAATGACTCCGCCATGGATTGTTGTCTATTATGTAAAATTATGTTTGATCAAAGTGTTTTTCATGTAATATTATGAGTTAGATAGTAAATCAACTAAGAAACACTACCAGTGCTTGAATACCGCCAAATACCGGTATGTAATTTCAATATCGCGATATTTTATTGCACAGCTAAATATTGCAATATATCGGTATACCGATTTATCGCAACACCCCTGTATAAAACATCCTAAAATTCCACAAAAATAATCTTTTTAAAACGTCCAATCATTTTTGAGACAGGAGCAGGTGGGAGACATAGTTTCAGTCAATGATTTTTGTAATGTGACCACTTTATCAATAAACATAGGTGTCTTGAAAAGTAGGTGATGCTTAATGCAGGACACAAGTAATGCAGAAAGCTCCTGTAGGAGCTTTCTGCCTAACTTTCATCCTGCATTGAGCTACCATCTACATTTCAAACCCATAATTATACCCCTACAAAGTTTTATTAGGGAGGTATACATGTACTTGAATCCCCCTGGTGATCGGTCAGTCCGTCCACATTTAAACATGGTTAGTTGATGTTGCAAACTCCTCCTTCAATTTGAAAGTTATTGAATTCATACTTGTCATACATAATGAACATGAATAGTAGATGTGCAAGACCCAATTTTCATGTGTTTAGTACAAAGCATTGCAGAATTATCTCCCCTTGAGTATTTTTTGTCCTTTTGGGCCTGTAACTTTCAAATTGAAGTAGTTTGCAACACCAACTACCCATGCAACAGTTGGTGACTTTAAAGGAGTCAAACATGTTTCTTAAGCTTGTGGTTTTTTTTATTATTATTTAGTGGCGCAGTGATGAAGTAGCCAAGAGGATTGATGAGGAAGTGAAGTCTTACAAGTCTCCTAGTAAGGGATCTCCAAGAATAAAAACTAAAATGGATGCGAAGGAAGAAAAACGAAAGGAAAAGGCAAAGAAGTCAATTATAAAACTGAAAGAAAAGGGAGAACGTGCCAAAGCCAAAGAATCTGCTAAGAAATCTGAATTGGTTGTGTTGAGTGATTCTGATGACTCAGATGATGAAAATGATAAAGCGGCAGACTCAGACTCTGACACACCTCTCTCTGTTGTCAAAACTCAACTGTCGCCACAGAAAAAGACCTCTAAAGAAAAGGTGAAATCAAAAGTAAAATCAAAGTATCCACTCAGCTTGGCAGACTTAAAGAAGAAACTGGAGAAGAAGAAAATAAAAAAGGAGATTAAAGATAAGGACAAGACGAAGAAGAAGGAGAGAAAGAAAAACAAGAAGGGGCCGGTGAGACCAATCTTACTTTAACATTTTACATGATGAATATTTATTCAAGAAATATTGACTGAATATACACAGGATTGTTTGGTACAGTGTAGCCTTTCAAACACCACCTTGGGAACTGACCAAAAGTGGTCTTATTAGCTGGATGGTCTCAATATCAGGGTGTTGTGTTTGCTGACAAAAATCATGCAAGCAGTACTTATGGTCATATAACTTGCAGTGATCCAGATCATTTTTGCATGCACAATTTTTTTCAATGCTGAAAGTCAAAATGAAGTACTGAAATTGAGCGGAAAGCTGAATGAATAGAAAAATTCAGTAAATCTTGCCTTTAATTATAATGTTAGGAACCACTGTTACATTAAGTGTTTTACTGCACCAGTGTTGCAGCCAGGATTTTAAAAAGAGGGGCGATTTTCTCCCCTTCCTTTGAAAATTAGGTGCGATTTGTTAAAAAATGGGGGGATTTTTATTTCACAACAATATCAATGCAAGTCTAGCACAATGGATTCGACACAGTCGATTTAGCTGCTTTCTTTGGGAATGTCTCTGACTTGTAGAAGCTGAAAAACTCGGTTACGTATCTTTGATACTTGAATTGGGCTGATTTTGGTTATAGGAAGGGTACCTACCCCAAAGTAGTCGCTGATTTTCTTTAATATATTGCTATTTGACAATATTTACAGCACACGCACGTTTTTACTGTTTTCATTTGATTTACTAAAAGGGAGATCATTCATTCATTCATGTTACGGGCATAGACTAAAAGTCGGACCGGGACAGGCAAACATTACTTTACTCCACGAGTTATAAATTATCAGTTGTGAGTGGTGTTTTATTGTTTTATCATAAGCACAATTAATTAAAAGAGTAGTCACAAAAAACTAGATCTTGGGCAGACAACTGTTCACGTATCTGGAATTGCCTAGGTCCCATAGAATATGATAGCTAAATTACTGTACCGAACCGCGTTTTAGCCTATACATGACAGTTGATAAACATCCGGTTCAGAATCGATATGCATTGAAAGCGATGCCGGTACTCGCTACAAACTGTTTCGACAGCCTGAGGGAGGCAACTTTTCAGCAAAGTAATATTGAAACTTTAGTGCGCGCCTAGGCGCCCCCTCCAATAAAAAAAAGGGGGGAATTTTCAGAAAAAGGGGGGAATCACGTGATGGCGCGTCATGGCTGCAACACTGCTGCACATTTAGTTTTAATCTGCTACAATGTTTGTAGTCAAATATTTTCACATTCGCATGCAATGTGACTACATTTCGGCCGTATCATCCCTTTCGTACCCGTTTTGACAAACCACACTCAATTCTGGTACCCAACATTCAGATAACTCTTTTATACAGTAACATACTTAAGCAACTTTTTACTCTTAAATGTTATGAATTTCAAGGTTAGCAGATGTATGTTGGAGACCAACCCTTTCACTTTAATTTTTCAGGACCCCAAACAACTTACTTTGGCAGATCTCACAAAGAAGGACAAAGGAACAAAGACCCCTGAGAAGAAGAAGTTTCCATTGAAACAGAAAACCCCACAGAAGACACCTGACAGTAAGAAGAAAATGTTCAGTCCTGCAAAGATACCACCAATTGTACTTAAGTAAGTTGAATCCATGTTATAGCATATAGTAATTATTGGTTGTTGAAAACTTCCTGCTGAACCCTTTACTCCATTGGGACACCTTTTGAAAACAGAGTAGAACCAAATCAGATGGCTTCTGTATGGGCTGTCTGATCAGAATCTGCTGTTTGCTTATAGAATATCTTAGATCTGATTGACTGATTACTATTTAGCATTGCTATGTATTCATTGATTTCATAAAACAATATAAAGTATGTAATTAACTAAATATGTAGTTAATCAATGTTCATAATGGGTGGAGTCTGCGATGTCAAATGTAATTAGATAAACTGAAGATTTTGGACACAATGTGTATCTAAAATTAGCAAAACATTCTGTGGTCTGGACTTCAAAGTGTTATGCATGTGTTTCTTACAGGTTACAGGCAGCTT
The DNA here is from genome assembly GCA_963576725.1 of Azorinus chamasolen. Taxonomy (NCBI): domain Eukaryota; kingdom Metazoa; phylum Mollusca; class Bivalvia; order Cardiida; family Solecurtidae; genus Azorinus; species Azorinus chamasolen. The sequence continues at coordinate 27,900,457 of OY755246.1, read as the reverse complement.
TGAAGAAGCAGGACAAGGCGATGATCCGCTTCTGTAGCACTCAAGCCGCTAAAGTTCTCAACTCCGCTCAGAGAGCTAGACTGCCAACTGAAGTGAAAGATATGATCATGCAGAAATATAACATATTACAGGAAAAGCAAAAATTGTAAGCTATGCAGCCAGTCTCTGATTCTAGATACTGAACAATATCTGTAGATCAACAATATTATCTCCCGCCGAAAGCGGAGGGATATAGTTGTCCATCCGTCTGTGCCAGCATCCCATAGTCATATATCAGAAACGGTTTGGAATTTTTAACGGGGTTTTCCATGGAAAATCCGGTTATTAGTCCCCCACCGGTTACCGGTTGGGGGACTATAGGTTTGCTCGATTCCGTCTGTCTGTCTGTCTGTCTGTCTGTCCGTCTGTCCGTCCGTCCGTCTGTCCGTCTGTCCGTCTGTCACGCTTCTTGTCCGGGCCATATCTCCTACAAAGTTAGGCCAAATTCATTATAACTTCACACATTGAAGAAGCATGATGAGGGCTAGTGTCATGCACAAGGGTCATAACTCTAGCATCAATATATTTGGAGTTATTCCCCTTTTACATATTTTTTTGTCCGGACAATAACTCTTTATCTACTGGTTCAATTGATTTGAAACTTCACATATGGAACAATCATGATAAGGGGTAGTGTCATACACAAGGGCCATAACTCTAGCATCAATATTTTTGGAGTTATTCCCCTTTTTCATATTTTCTTGTCAGTCCGTCTGTCACACTTCGTGTCCGGGCAATATCTCCTACAAAGTTAGGCCAAATTCATTATAACTTCACACATTGAAGAAGCATGATGAGGGCTAGTGTCATGCACAAGGGTCATAACTCTAGCATCAATATATTTGGAGTTATTCCCCTTTTACATATTTTTTTGTCCGGACAATAACTCTTTATCTACTGGTTCAATTGATTTGAAACTTCACATATGGAACAATCATGATAAGGGGTAGTGTCATACACAAGGGCCATAACTCTAGCATCAATATTTTTGGAGTTATTCCCCTTTTTCATATTTTCTTGTCAGTCCGTCTGTCACACTTCGTGTCCGGGCAATATCTCCTACAAAGTTAGGCCAAATTCATTATAACTTCACACATTGAAGAAGCATGATGAGTGCTAGTGTCATGCACAAGGGTCATAACTCTAGCATCAATATTTTTGGAGTTATTCCCCTTTTACATATTTTTTTGTCCGGACAATGACTCTTTATCTACTGGTTCAATTGATTTGAAACTTCACATATGGAACAATCATGATAAGGGGTAGTGTCATACACAAGGGCCATAACTCTAGCATCAATATTTTTGGAGTTATTCACCTTTTTCATAGTTTCTTGTCAGTCCGTCTGTCACACTTCGTGTCCGGGCAATATCTCCTACAAAGTTAGGCCAAATTCATTATAACTTCACACATTGAAGAAGCATGATCAGGAGTAGTGTCATGCACAAGGGCCATAATTATAGCATCAATATTTTTGGAGTTATTCCCCTTTTTCATATTTTTTTGTCCGGACAATAACTCTCTCTACTGGTTCAATTGATTTGAAACTTCACATATGGAACACGCATGATGAGGGGTAGTGTCATGCACAAGGGCAAAAACTCTAGCATCAATATTTTTGGAGTTACTCCCCTTTTTCATATTTTCTTGTCGGGACAATAACTTTTTATTTACTGATTCAATGTATGAAAGTAGGTACTAATACCATTCAGGTGTTCATGTATATACCATGGTCAACCACACCATGGGTGGGGTGGGGTGGGGAGAGTGGAGGTTTTTTTCAGTCCGGTGGGGGACTTATGTCTTGCATAGCAATACAACATGCCCTTGTTGAAATGGTGATGTACAGGCTTGTTGGGCGGATGGGCAACTGCCAATCTCGTAAGCTGCTCAACAGATTTTCATAAAACCTTGCATGTATCAAGGACACAATATGTAGATGTGCATATTGTTGGAGATTTCTCCTTCTCAAATTCTTTTGAGAGTTATGCCCCTTTGAAGTTAGAAATCACTAGGTCTCTTGCCCCTACCATTGTAAGCGCAACTCCTCTCAAACTGTTCACCAGAATTTCATAGAACCTTGTATGTAGCAAGGACACAATATGTAGATACGCGTATTGTCAGGGATTTTTCCTCCTTCAATTTTCCTTGGAGTTATGCCCCTTTGAACTTAGAAATCACTCGGTCTTTTGACCCTACCCTTGTAAGCGCATCTCCTGAAACTTCATAAAACTGTTCACCAGAATTTCCTAAACCCTTGTAATTTCCTAAACCCTTAGATGTGCATATTCTCAGGGATTTTTCCTTCTGCAATTTATGCCCCTTTGAACTTGGAAATCACTAGTTAATAGTGAAGGAAAACCTGGTTTGATGTTATGTCGACATTTGTTTTTCTAAAAAAATTGTGCAAATGTTTAGTACTATTTTTAAAGAGGTAATGCAACCCTTGTCTGTTTTTCTGTGCTGTCGTCGTTGTCTGGAAACTTTAACATTGGCTATTACTTCTTTACTATTCATGCAAATCTTATGAAGCTTCACACATTTGTTCACCATCACAAGGGCGACAATCTGACCAAGACCAAGGGCCATAATTCCGTAAGACTTTCTTACAAAATTTATGCCCCTTTATGGACTTAGGGAATAGAAACTTAAAATGACTAGTGAGTTGACTGTTGGCACCCGCATGCGGTGCTCTTGTTGTTGGTTGAAGTTTCTCTTCAAAGATTTATTATACACTATGAGAGCTCATGTAAATTCACCTTTATAGATGTGTTCTACCATTTGTCAGCTTGTGTCAACTATGCAAACTGTTTTTATCAAATTACTCTGACAGCAGTGAGCACAAAGAATCTTATTTCAGATTTTGAGTATTTTTGAAATGAGAATTGGAAGAAAAATCAACTTTGAGAATTGTAGTTTTTGCAGAGGACAAATTACTTGCCATGCCAAAGCAGAATTAATGAACTTGAAGCTGAAAAGGCTTTTGTAACATCTGTAGATAATATAATGACAACATAGCAAATTCTTATCCAGAGCTAGAATGAGTGAAGAAGAGAAGAAAGCATACCTAGCCAAACAAGCAGAGCTTAGAAAAGAGGAGCTCAGAAACAAGCGGATGCAGTTGAAAAAAGAGCAACGACTGAAAATGAAGAAATTAAATAAGGTAAATTACTTCATAATAGCTCATCTATGATTTAGCTTTAATGATAAAAAATATTTTGTGTAAATCATTTTTGTGTCACCTGCCGAGAGGCAGTGTGTCACTTAGGGATCACTTTTCCGTCGTCTGTCTGTCTGTCCGTCCGTCTGTCTATCCATCACACTTTCTTTTTTTTTTGGCTGTCATTTCTACACTAGTCATAGAGCTTTCAAATTTCACATGTATCTGTCTCTCATTGAGGTAACTAAGGTCCATCACTCTGCATGCAATACTTTTTGAGTTATTCCCCTTTGTTCTGATTTTCGCCGCATTTCTTTTTTGGCTGCCATTTCTAAACTAATCATTACTACAGAGCTTTCAAATTTCACATGTGTCTTCCTCTTATTGAGGACCATTAATGTAACTAAGGTCCATCACTGTGCATGCAATACTTTTTGAGTTATTCCCCTTTGTTCTGATTTTTAGCTCACCTGAGCAAAACTCCGGGTGAGCTTTTGGGAGACTTGAATGTCTGTCGTGTGTCGTCCGTCGTCAACAACTTGCTTGTGAACACTCTAGTGGTCACAATTTTAATCCAATCTTCATGAAACTTGGTCAGAATGATTGTCTTGATAAAATCTCGGATGAGTTTGAAAGTGGGTCACGTGGGGTTAAAAACTAGGTCACTAGGTCAAATAGGAAAACCTTGTGAACACTAGAGGTCACATTTTTAGCCCAATCTTCATGAAACTTGGTCAGAAGTCCTTATAAAATCTTGGACGAGTTTGAAAGTGTGTCATGTGCGATCAAAAACTAGGTCACTAGGTCAAATAGTAGGAAAACCTTGTGAACACTCTAGAGGTCACATTTGTGGCCGAATCTTCATGAAACTTTATCAGAATGATTGTTTTGGTAAAATCTCGGACAAGTTTGAAAGTGGGTCACATGGGGTTAAAAACTAGGTCACTAGGTCAAATAGTAGGAAAACCTTGTGAACACTCTAGAGGTCACATTTTTAGCCCAATCTTCATGAAACTTGGTCAGAATAATTGTCCTAATAAAATTTCGGACGAGTTTGAAAGGGGTCACATTGAGTCAAAAACGAGGTCACTAGGTCAAACAGTAGAAAAACCTTTAGAACACTCTAGTGGTCACATCTGTTGTCCAATCTTCACATGAAAATTGATCAGAATGATTGTCCGGATAAAATCTTCAAGGATTTTGAAAGTGGGTTTACGTGGGGTCATAAAGTAGGTCACTGGGTAATATCTTACCAAAATCCTTTTTGCACTCCAGCTGCCACAGTTTTAGCCATAATCTTCCTCAAACTTGCTCAGAATGTTTGTCTTGGTGATATCAAGGTTGAGTTTGATCATGGGTGGGGTGGGATCAAAAAGTAGGTCACTAGGTCAAATCTTAGAAAAATCACTCTAGAGGGCACATTTTTAGCCCAATCTTCATTGTTCAGAATGATTGTCCTAAATCTTTGAAAATCTTGTTCTGCAGAACTACTGCTCATGATCCACTATCAACAGTGTTCAAATATTGTCCCTTATGTCAATATTGGTCCAACCCAGGGGCTACCTGACTATAATATTAAACCTATGGTAATGAGGTGAGCGATTTAGGGCCATCTTGGCCCTCTTGTTTGTCTCACCGGCCGAGAGGCAGTGTGTCACTTGGGGATCACTTTTCCGTCGTCCGTCTATCTGTCTGTCTGCCCATCACACTTTCTTTTTGGCTGTCATTTTTAAACTAATCATTATAGAGCTTTCAAATTTCGCATGTGTCTTCCTCTCTTTGAGGACCATTGATGTAACTATGGTCCATCACTCTGCATGAAATACTTTTTATGCCCCCCAGATCTGATCTGGGAGGCATATTGTTTTTGCCCTGTCTGTTTGTCTGTTTGTTTGTCAGCAACTTCAACATTGGTCATAACTTTTGAGCCAGTACAGATAGAGACTTGACATTTGGCATGCATATGTATCTTGTAAAGCCGCACATTTTGAGGGGTGACATGTCAAGGTCATCCTTCAAGGTCAGAGGTCAAATATATGGGTCAAATCACCGACTTTAACATTGGCCATAACTTTTGGACCAGTAGAGATAGAGACTTGATATTTGGCATGCTTGTGTATCTCATGAAGCTGCACATTTTGAGGGGTGACATGTCAAGGTCAAGGTCATCCTTCAGGGTCAAAGGTCAAATTGACTTTTTTTGGCTGTAACTTTACTGCAACTTTAACATTGGTCATAACTTTTGAGCCAGTACAGGTAGAGACTTGATATTTGGCATGCATATGTATCTCATAAAGCCGCACATTTTGAGGGGTGACATGTCAAGGTCAAGGTCATCCTTCAAGGTCAGAGGTCAAATATATGGGTCAAATCACTGATTTTAACATTGGCCATAACTTTTGGACCAGTAGAGATAGAGACTTGATATTTGGCATGCTTGTGTATCTCATGAAGCTGCACATTTTGAGGGGTGACATGTCAAGGTCAAGGTCATTCTTCAGGGTCAAAGGTCGAATTGTCTGTTTCTTTGTCTGTAACTTTAACATTGGTCATAACTTTTGAGCCAGTACAGATAGAGACTTGATATTTGGTATGCATATGTATCTCATAAAGCCGCACATTTTGAGGGGTGACATGTCAAGGTCATCCTTCAAGGTCAGGGGTCAAATATATGGGTCAAATCACAGACTTTAACATTGGCTATAACTTTTGGACCAGTAGATATAGAGACTTGATATTTGGCATGCTTGTGTATCTCATGAGGCTGCACATTTTGAGGGGTGACATGTCAAGGTCATCCTTCAGGGTCAAAGGTCAAATTGTCTGTTTCTTTGTAACTTTAACGCAACCTTAACATTGGTCTTAACTTTTGAGCCAGTACAGATAGAGACTTGATATTTGGCATGCATATGTATCTCATAAAGCCGCACATTTTGAGGGGTGACATGTCAAGGTCAAGGTCATCCTTCAAGGTCAGGGGTCAAATATATGAGGGGGCATAGTGTTTCACAAACACATCTTGTTTACTCTTATATTTATTTTTTAATAGATATCGAAGGGAAAAATGCAGCAGACGACATTGTTTGCAGACATTAACCCCTTCAGTGCCATGAAGACTGGTCTAATATCATATACAAAACTCGGCGTCTCATCAGGATCCAAACTGTTTGTCACCCTGTTTATCTTTTTTAAAAAGACATAGAACAAACGTCCATTCTAAAACTTGAAGCAGACGAAAATATGTCTAGCAGACGACAATTCTGGCACTGAAAGGGTTCATTGCTCAGAATGACCTGAAAATGACCTTCATAATGTTAACAACACAGTTCTCGGGCATAAGTGAGGTTATGTGAACACAGTGAAAAATATTGCAGCTGGAGTGTAAATCTGGAGTGTGTGACCGCTGGGGAAAATATATTAATTGCAACAAATAAATTAAATTAAATTAAATACTAGTTGGAATTTTCTAACACACATTGTTTATTCTAACACTTCTCCCAGCAGGTGACACATATGTTCCTTTGAACACTCTTGTTTAATAAAGACTTTACCTGATCTCTAATGGATTGACTTGTCTAGTTTTCCATTTGCAAAGTCCCTTCTATTGTGGTGAGACTGATTGTTTAATCCTATTTCAGCGTTATGAAGACACAAAACTAGAGCTGAAAGATTTACCAGCCCCTAAACTTGTACCAACCCCTGAAAATATACCAAACGAAGGTTTCGGAGACATTATTATGATAACAGAGTTTATTGCCAACTATGCTGGTCTTCTGATGCCAGATGATGAGTATCCTATATACTCAGGTAAGAACTTGACCAGCATTACTATGTGAGGAAAATTGCAAACTGCAGTTGAATTTGAAGGCACTTCAAGGCAGACACATGGACTCGGTTATTCTGTTCATTAGGCTGTATACTGCTGCTGTTGTGTCAAGAACAACAATAAGCAGCATGTATATGGCCTCTGAGTCTAGATTTGAGATATATGTTATGATATTATCAGTCAGTATGATGTTAATATATTGTACCTTAAAAAAGTAAATCGTTTGAAAAGTGTAAAATGATGTGTATTCATGTGTGTAATGTTTCCAGTATACAGCAAAATAATAGCATGGCAGACTTTGAGGTAAGAAAATTCAGTTGAACCAATATGACTGCTACAAATTGTTATTTAAACTTTAACCTTGTTTGTAATGTCTACCATGATCCCTACCTTTGTCTGACTGCTGTGTACTTGTCTGACTGCTGTGTACTTGTACAACTGTTCTGTACTTGTCTGACTGCTCTGTACTTGTCTGACTGCTCTGTACTTGTACAACTGCTCTGTACTTGTACAACTGCTCTGTACTTGTACAACTGCAGTTAAATTTGAAGGCACTTCAAGGCAGACACATGGACTCGGTTATTCTGTTCATTAGGCTGTATACTGCTGCTGTTGTGTCAAGAACAACAATAAGCAGCATGTATATGGCCTCTGAGTCTAGATTTGAGATATATGTTATGATATTATCAGTCAGTATGATGTTAATATATTGTACCTTAAAAAAGTAAATCGTTTAAAAAGTGTAAAATGATGTGTATTCATGTGTGTAATGTTTCCAGTATACAGCAAAATAATAGCATGGCAGACTTTGAGGTAAGAAAATTCAGTTGAACCAATATGAGTGCTACAAATTGTTATTTAAACTTTAACCTTGTTTGTAATGTCTACCATGATCCCTACCTTTGTCTGACTGCTGTGTACTTGTCTGACTGCTGTGTACTTGTACAACTGTTCTGTACTTGTCTGACTGCTCTGTACTTGTCTGACTGCTCTGTACTTGTACAACTGCTCTGTACTTGTACAACTGCTCTGTACTTGTACAACTGTTCTGTACTTGTACAACTGCTCTGTACTTGTACAACTGCCCTGTACTTGTACAACTGCTCTTTACTTGTACAACTGCTCTGTACTTGTATAACTGCTCTGTACTTGCCTGTTCTGTACATGTCTGACTGTTCTGTACTTGTCTGACTGCTCTGTACTTGTACAACTGTTCTGTACTTGTCTGACTGCTCTGTACTTGTCTGACTGTTCTGTACTTGTCTGACTGCTCTGTACTTGTCTGACTGTTCTGTACTTGTCTGACTGCTCTGTACTTGTCTGACTGTTCTGTACTTGTCTGACTGCTCTGTACTTGTACAACTACTCTGTACTTGTCTGACTGCTGTGTACTTGTCTGACTGCTCTGTACTTGTCTGACTACTCTGTACTTGTCCGACTGCTGTGTACTTGTCCAACTACTGTGAACTTGTCCGACTGCTCTGTACTTGTCTGACTGCTGTGTACTTGTCCGACTACTCTGTACTTGTCCGACTACTCTGTACTTGTCTGACTACTCTGTACTTGTCTGACTGCTGTGTACTTGTCTGACTACTCTGTACTTGTCTTACTGCTCTGTACTTGTCTGAATGCTCTGTACTTGTCTCAGTCTGAGATTTGGCTCCATTTTCAGATGCCCTGATGAAAGCATTGTCCACAGGTAAAGATGGCTTCACATACCTATGCAGGGTAGTGAATGTGCTTTTGCAGACACTTCTGCAGGACCAAATTGCTGAGGTAAGCTCCAGTATCAGTGGTGGTAGAAGATATAAGCTGAATAGCATGTGCCATTGACAGTGTACATGTAGGCTGAGCTCTGAGACAAATGTTTCTCTTTAAGATCTAAAATATCATGATGTAGCATTACAGTAAAACCTCTCTATAACGGCCACTAAATTACATCAAGTATTTTGTGTTAAAGGCAGGTGGCTGCTTAAAGCAAGGTGAAAGTCAAACAGAATGCTCCTATAGGAGTGTTCTGTTTTACTCTCACCTTGCTTTAAGCAGCCACCTGCCCTAAAAAACAATTTATTAACACAATTTAGTGGTCGTTATAGAGAGGTTTTACTGTATATATGTAAGCATAATTATGAATATAGTACTTTTTTCCTTGAAAGGAGATTGTTCACAAAGATTTTCCAATGCAGTTGCAGAAAAAAGTTAGTGGATGGTATTAGATTTTATTCAGATCCTTCTGAACTCTTATCCTGCAGTGAATAGATGATGTTTGCCCAAATTTGGATCTGGTGCAATTACTGGGCGTCCCATCTGAATTAAACTTGTATGCAAATGCTAGTCAGGTCACAAATTGCAGATATGGTTCATTTGACTCAAAGTTTCTTATTGTATATTCTGTGATTTAATCACTGTCACATATCTAAATGCACGTAGCATTTTTTTTCCTTCTTTGAACGGTACGGGGGAACAGACCCGTTCCCAATTCGACACGGACCTGTCCCAATTCGACGACAGGACCCTTCCCAATCAAAAGAATTCAAATAACGGACCCGTTCCCAATCAAAATAAACACATTTCCCAGCATGTCAAATCATTTTTCTCTTAATTCATAGCAAACTATCCAAATTCAAACTTATGTTTTGCCATAATGTAGGTCTACAATGAACGTAAACAAAGGTACGTAACTCTATGACATGTTTGGGGTATGTATAAAACCATACCACTGAATACGGCCGCATTTCGGAAACTGTCCTGACAAAGATCTATACATGCCCCTTCATCGAGACTGGTTTACGTTCAGTGATAATAAATCTACAGATATTGTCAAGAGTTTACAATTCCCAATCTGAAGGGTATCGAACCCGTTACCAATTGGGTGGAAAAAAAACGCTGGCACGTGTCATAGAACGTTTAAAACACAAGACTTGTATATCATATTCCATGATTTAATCACTTTGTCACATATATAAACACATCTCTCATAGGAAAATAAGGCTATATATACACTCAAACATACACATGTCTGGTGGGAATGAATTAACACGGGAAAAGGGCGTTTCATGCAGGAAAGTACCGTCACTGCTGGGCCCAAAGCACTGTTGGTGACGTGAGATTCAACATTATGTAACAAAACACCATTACATCTGACATAAAGAGTACTACCTTTAAACATGGTGAGAGTCAGAAATGTGTCCATGGGTCTCAAAATTATGTAACAGCCTTGAGTGTTTTATTGTAGGACTACCAAGATCTGGAAGTGCCTCTGTCTGACATACCGGTGAATCCAAGTACTTGCTCGGAGTTGGTGCGATTATGTCTGCGGCGACATGACACTTCAGATGACAAAAGTGATACAAGTGGGGATGATGAGGAGGAAGTACATGAGGATGAAGTGGTAAGCAAAGCACAAGTAGTCTGGCAGTATTTTATCTGACTGTAGTCAAAATCACAGCACACTTGACTCTAGGAATAGCAAGATGCATAAATTATACTTTTATTTAAAGAATATAGATCTATTATTGCTCCACCAAATCTGATATTGTGACAAGTGTTTAGAATCTAGAGAATGATCACAACATGGGCTTGATGGAGAAATGATGATTTTAGTATTTGTTAAAGAATTTGTTGGTCTGATTTGTGAAAACATCTCAACTAAAATAGATTTACCAAGAGTGATATTCTTATCCAGGCTCATTGTGTAAGTTTTTACATTTTTTCTCACATCATGATAAAAGTTGGTGAAAAGGTGATTATAGAAATATTTGTATACAGATCAATGGCAAACGATGACTTCAGGTTTATAGGGTAATGCTTTTGGAGTTTATTTTTCAAACCATTATTACTTTCATGGTAAAATGCAATGACCGAAGACATGCTTGTTATACCCCATGCAACGAATTTGCACGAGGTACATTTGTATATAGTTTTTAGCTCCACTTTTTTTCACATGAGCGTGCACATGAGCAAGGTTAAATTTTTTTGGATGGGTTGTTTTAAAGCTTAATATTTGTACTAGGATGCTGAAATTTTGTATGGAAGTTCATTCGGGGTCAAATATTGCTGTTATGAAGTTGAACATTAAAAATAATTTTTCAATTTTATCAATTTTGACATGTTTTGATCTTTTGTTCTTTTTGCCACAAATCACCAGGTTAAAGTTTTTTGGACAGGTTGTTTTAAAACTTAATATTTGTAATAGGATGCTGAAATGCTGAATGGAGGTTCTTTTGGGGTCAGATTACTGTATATATGAAGTAAAATATTAAAAATGTTTTTAAATTTTATTCTATTTTTGACATGTTTTGATCTTAGTTCTTTTGGCCACAAATAACCTGGTATTGAGGTTCATTTTTTGTATGGGTTTGTGTAAAGCTTAATATTTGTGCTATGATGCTGAAATTTGGTTAGAAGGTTCATATTGCTGAGACCTTTTAGACCATGCCAACATTTTTGCCCTTCTGACCTTGACCTTTGACCTACTTTTGCAAAAGTCTTTAAAGACCTATATTATTGGAACCAATAGGCATAGGGCTTCCATACTTGGAATGACCATGCCAACATTATTGCCCTTCTGACCTTTAACCTACTTTTGCAAAAATCTTTAAATGCCAATAACATTTGAACCAATGGACCTACGACTTTCATACTTGGTATGCAACTTTCTTGTGTTAAGCCTTTTCCAACAATATCATTGTTTGCCCTTCTTACCTTGACCTTGACCTACTTTTGCAAAAATCTTTAATGCCTATATTATTGGAATCAATAGGCATAGGGCTTCCATACTTGATATGAACATGCCAACATCTTTTGCCCTTCTGACCTTGACCGTTGACCTTGCCCTTACATAAAGCTTTAAAATGCCTTTAACATTTGAACCAATGGGCCAAGGGCTTCCATACTTATTATGCAACTTTTTTTGTGCTGAGACCTTTCCAACAATATTGCATTTGCCATGTTACATTGACCCTTGACCTACTTTGGGAAAATTCTTTAAGTGCCTATAAAATTTGAACCAGAAGGCTAAGGGCTTTCATACTTGGTATGCAACTTTATTGTCTTAAGACTTTTCTAACCATACCATTGCTTTTACCATGTGACTTTGACCTTTGACCTACTTTTGCAAAAATCTTTAAATGCCTATAACATTGAAACCAATAGGCCTAGGGCTTCCATAATTGGTATGACCATGCCAACATGTTTGCCTTTCTGACCTTGACTTTTGACCTACTTTTCAAAAGTCTTTAAATGCATATACCGATACTTCCATACATGGTATGTATCTTTTCTGTTTTAAGACTTTTTCAAGCATGTCAAATTTTGTTTACCATGTGACAATGACCTTTGACCTACTTTTGCAAAAATCGTTAAGTGCCTATAACGTTGGGCTTCCATTCTTGGTATGACCATGCCAACATATTTGCCCTTCTGACATTGACCTTAACCTTTGACCTACTTTTGCAAAAGTCTTTAAATGCATATAACATTGGAACCAGTAGGCCTTGGGCTTCCATACTTGGCATGCATCTTTCCTGTCTTTAGACAATCCAACCATACCAATGTTTTTTTTACCATCTGACCTTGACTTTGACCTTTGACCTACTTTTGTAAAATCTTAAAATTATATTGGATGTGATGGGCATAGGGCTTCTATACTTGGTATGACCATGCCAACATTTTTGCCCTTCTGACCTTCACCTTTGACCTACTTTTGCAAAAATCTTTAACTGCCTATAACATTAGAACCAATAGACCTAGGACTTCCATACTTGGTTTGTATTTGTTTAAGTTGCTGAAAATTGGTATTTGGTCGCATTTTGGTTCTGATATTGATGCAATTAAGTTTAAATTAAAAATTGAATGATGTTTTTTGTTCAATATGACACGTTTTAGACAGGCGAGCATCAGGTGGCTTTGACACCATTTCTGGTTTAATACATTGTTGCTCAATAGCAATTTCATTTCTTGACCAATTTTTTTCAAATTTGCTTTAAGAATTGTCATAAATAAAGCTTGGGATGAGTTCGATTTTCAGAGGAATCTGTCATCCATCAGTCCATGCTTGTATCACAATACATTGTTGCTCATCTAGCACTTTCATTTCTTTACCAATTTTTCTCAAATTTGCTTTAAGAATTGTTATGAATAAAAGCTTGAATGAGTTCGATATTTTGAGGAATCGTTATGGGGAACCACTTTTTTTCTCTGACACTGTGGCAGCGTGAGGCATATGAGCTTGCTCACTAAAGTTCTTTAATTATCAAAAGTTATACGTATGTTAGAAAAAAAACCTTGAACAATACTCGTACACAAAATTATACTCATTCTCTATTCTCTTTTCAAAAACCTCACCAGAGATTGAGCATCTGAATTTAAACTGTTTTGCTTGTCTGATTTTCAGTCAGAGGAGATAATTCAGTTATTGGAGAACCAGGAGTTACACCAGCTGGACACTGTACAGAAGATCCAGATCTTGAAGGGCTTGTGTCTACGGGTTATGGGCACCTACTCTGTACAGGACTACATGGAGGAGAAACAACAGGAGGCCTCAAGTCTATGGTACATTTAGCATGCTATACCTGTCACTCAATTATGTCCAAATGTATTCCCTTTGCTACAGAAATAAAAAAAAATTATTATGCCCCCACCGTGTTTCTTTTTGGTGGTGGGGGGGGGGGGGGGTTGCTCTGTCTTGTCTGTTGGTTGGTCAGTTTGTTCCCAACTTTAATGCTGATGAACATTTTGTAGCTATTGCACATACATACTTCAAACTTGGCATGCCTGTGCATCTTATGAAAGTGAACATTTTTAGAGGTGACTTATGGTCAAAGTCATACATCGAGGTCAAATTATAGGTCAAATTTAGATTGGAGATAATTTTGTCGCCGTGACACATACATACTTCAGCTACTTATGGAGGCGAACATTTTATTATACCCTGTTTCATTTAACCCTTTTCCTCATTAATTTTGATAATGATAAAATCAGATAGTATGAATATTAATTGGCTTAATTTTCAAAATGACATTATGAACAAGAAAAAATCATATGCTCCTAGCTAGACTGAGCTGTATAATGGGAACACCTGCAGTAGGTTGCAGGTGACATCCAAACCATGTTTGCTCTCTTAGTAGAACAAGTTTCATCCAATCTTCACCAAACTTGCTGAAATTTATTTTTGGAATAATGTCTGCCATGTTTGACAACTAGTCAAATCATATCAGACAATTAAGAATAATGGCCCTCAGTTGTTCAAAATAAGCCGTTTTTTGCCTTATCTGGTCGAAAGTTATAGCCTTATCTGCTCTTTAAGTGAAAGAATTTTCCACTAATGTTCACCAAACTTACTGAAATGTTTGTGGTAATAATATCTTTGCCACATTTGATAACCAGTTATATTATCCAAAGCACTTCATAAAAATGAACCTTGAATTGTTCAAAGTTAGCCATATGGGCCTTGTCCACTCTCTGAGTGGAAAATTTTTCATCCGATCTCCACCAGACTTGCTGAAAGCGATTGTGATAATTATATCTCGGCCAAGTTTGATAACCAGTTATATCATCCCAGCCACTTCGGAATTATTGCCCTTGAAATTTCCAAAATTAGCCATATTTGCCTGTCTGCTCTCTAAGTCATATAAAAGATATGTATTTTGTAGCATATTGGCATTTCTGTTTTACCATAGCACAAACTAGAATCAAATCTATAATATGTCAACAGCAAACAGAGCAGACCCTGATCAGAAGGCTCCAATCTAGGTCTACTGTTTGCATAGGCATTAAAAGGCCTATCTATGGAGTGAAGGGTTAAGTCAGCTTCTCAGTGTCATGGGGAGCAAGTAAGTGTCAGGATATATATTGCATCTTTGACCATTTATTTTCTCTTTGAAGGAGAAAGAAACTAGCTATGTTCAAAGATAAAAAGAATAAAATGACAGCTGAAAAGCAGAAAGAAGTTAAGAAAGAAGAAAAGAAACCAGATAAAGATATCAAGAAAGAGGAGACAAATGAACCATGTAAGTCTGGAGAAAGCAACAGTGTCTGTGGTAATTTTATTATATTTTTCAAATCAGCTCTGAATTAACCCTTCTCTTGCTATTCACGTCAATATACCTACCTGTAAATAGTGAAGACCCAGATGAGACAGCTCCTATAGGAGCTGTCTCATCAGGGTCTGCACTATTTACAAGTTGATTGTGCAACTAGTGCACTCCACAGCGGTGATTGCACAGCGAAATACTTGTACACAGTGAAGATATATATAATTATACAACAGGGCATGGGTAAAGAAGGAGAAATGTATTTTAAAATTCAGCAAGAGAAGGATTAAAAGTGAATATTACCAAATGAAAAGTAATGTTGCATCTACATTTGGAGTATAGTATAAAAAATAACTTTGCATTAATTAACACACTAACACATGTGCTAGCATGGCTTTAATCTAAGATAAAATATTATGGGAAAATATAACCATACAATTTTGTCTCTGCTTTAGCCACTACATTGCTCACACATTTCTATGGGAAGAAGGATGATGTTAAGACAGAGCCTAAGGACGATGCTAGTGAAAAATCGAAAGAGGCAGACAAGGGTAAGAATGGAGAAGTAGCACTGATGGATGTGGATGATGACGACATGATATCAGCAGTGAAAAGGCGTCGTGTAACGGCAGCGCAGGCAGCTGAGGAGAGACGACAAAAAGAGATTGAGGATAGAATCAGGTAAACTGCTTGTATAATTATAAAGATATAATTTATTATTAAATTTATCTGATGTGTCAGTTTGAAATCTGTTGTAAGTCATACCACTTTGAAGGTGTTTTGAAGCCTCTGAAGACTTACTGAAAGAAATTTTTGCCATGAACACAAAATCATTATCCTTTCATGGAGCTCTTGTTAGGTCTTTGTGATATATATAGCTATGCAGTGAAACCCCTCTAAACCAGAATTAATGTGATTTTAGGCAGGTGGCTTCTTAATGACTTTCACCTTGCATTTACCCTTTCCTTCATATAAACACCTTTTCACACAATTCTTAACAGAGTAGACCCAGATCAGATGGCTCCTACATCATAAAAAGTCAGCCAATAAATATTCATGATGTAATTATTCCTTACTTAAATATCAAACAGGGAAAGGGTTAAGCATTCACCTGTCTTAAAGAATGACATAAATACTGTCAGATTTGAATGTCCATTTTAGGGAGGTTTTACTGTACTAACATAACTTCCAGCGATTAAGATTTGGTTTCAAATTTGAATAGAATTTAAGATTATACATCATTTTGTGGATGAAAACAAAATTGTCAAAGCAACAATATTAATATGTGAAGTTGCATGAAAGAAAAAGACCAATAGCCATGTGGTAGTCTTGATAGTGAGATCAACTTGAGAATCTTCGGAAGATGTAAAATAAGTACATTTATTATGATTTTTCCACAGACGCGAGAAAGAAGCAGAAGTTATGAAAGAGCAAAAGGAAAAAGAAGCATTCCACAAGGAGTTTAATGTACGTAGGCATTTTGTTTTTGGTAGCAGTTGATATGTTAACACTACTCTAACAGTAGAAATCACTTTTAAAGCATTTGCAAACAGAGTAAGCCTAGATAATATGGCTCCTGTAGTAGCCATCTGAACAGTCTGCTCTGTTTGCTTATGAAATTATATAGATCTAATTCTACAGTTAATGCTATGTTAAAAAATTCCCTTGTTCATCGTACCATTGTAAAAAAATTAAAAATAGCAATTTAATATCCATACATCCATTATTTCTTTAAATTAAAGAATGAATTTATAAACATTGAGTTAGAGGTTAGCATTGTATAGGCAAGTCTATAATAATCTTTGCAGACAGAATCAAGATGAGATGCTACGTAACTCGTCTATTTTCCATTTACTGTAAGAACTTACATATTTGTTTATCCTTATTTAGCCTTGGAGCTGTAACAACTCACATTTATTAAATGAGTAAAGCTCTTTTAACCCATTCCCTCATTGTAAATACATTTGCAGAGTAGACCCAGATCCTATAGGAGTCGTCTGATCAGGGTCTGCGCTATTTGCTAATGAAATATCTGTTTCTTTACTTTCTAAAATGGCTACAATGTACTAGAGCTGGGTAGCGCCCCTGGAAAGTGTATTGCGATATATCATGATATTCAGTGCCATATCCCTATATATGTCACAATATTTTTTAATGGGATTTTCTGTATGCTATTCCTGGTTAAGAATGCAATAATATCTTTATAATGCAATAAAGGGTTGGTTATTAAACTTGCTACTGTGTTTTCATTAACTTAAATGTGACCCAACAACTATGTGGTATTAAAGTCAGGTGTTTGCTTTCAGAACTGAGAAGAATGAAAGGAGCTTACTGTATCTCTTTGTTCCTGCTTTAAGCAACTTACTGTTTTATTATCACTCGGTTTGTAGGGGATTAAAACTTATTTGTTTAAAATTTATCAGTTTTTGTATCATTTTGTCCATGAATATTCTGTAGGTATTGAAAAATTTGAATAAAGGCAATACAGGGAAAGGGTTAATCCTTGTAATCCCAGAAATAGTAAAATCAAAACAATTGCAAGTTGTAGTGATTACCAGATATTTTTACTTATAGAATATTTGCTTCACCCTTTCCTCACAACTGGATTTTATGTCTATCTTTCAGGATGGTATTAACCTAGCCAAGCTGTCATTACGACAGGTGCCAATAGGCACCGATAGGTTCCACTCAAGGTACTGGGTCTTCTCAGATGTTACACCAGGACTGTATGTGGAAAAAGGTAAACATTTAATGATTTTCTAAAAATTTCACATGTTTTCTGGGTCATTGACAACCCCGGTTTCACTATATCACAGCAATAACCTGGCGATTTGCAGTTCTCTAAAGATGGCGTGGTTCAATAAAACAACTCAATTCTATCACCCATGTGCATTTGTTTTGTCCTTTAAATGCGTAAGCAACTAGCAACAGTGGCATTTTCGTCTGTTGTTATGTTTCTATTTCGGATGGTGCCATTTTGCAACAAATATGAATGGAGCCATTTCATTGGTAAAACTTGGAAAATCCGTGACATCACATACAATGGCTCCTTCCTCGACGATTTGAAGCTGACAAAACTTGCTAGTTTTACATCACTGTTTTGATGCTGGGGACTATAAAGATGGAGATTGGTAATTTTATTGAACCACGCCATCTTTTGAACTGCAAATCACCAGGTTATTGCTGTGATGTAGTGAAACCGGGGTGAATGAACGTTTGTCAATGGCCCAGAAAATATGTAAAATTTTGAGAAAATCATTGTTGGATTAATAATAATGAATTTGATACCGTCAGAAGATTATACTTACTTGGTAGCGAAATATCTTGGCTTTTGGTAGCTGAAAGAATTACGAAATTATCATATAAATTGTAAAGAGTGCAGACTTGTTCGTACTTGAGGTACAATGTACAAGGGTGTCCGTTCTGTCAGAACCTTTGTTTATTATGTAGTATATATAGACTCCCACGAAGCGGTTATAACCCCTGTGGACTGACAGCCATATTAGATTTTGCAATGTCCTAATGGAGCAAGCTATATATTTGGTTTAGCTGCATTTTCATGAAACCTCACAGAAATGAATGTATCAATATGACGTTAAGTGTGAAGAAAATAAATTCTGGATGTTTGACTACTGGATTTTGCTTGATTTAAACTGACACTATTATTATTGTACTCTAGGTTGGGTGGGGGATGAGATCCACTACTCCTGAAACTATTATTACTGTACTCTAGGCTGGGTGGGGGTGAGATCCACTACTCCTGACACTTATTACTGTACTCTAGGTTGGGTGGGGATGAGATCCACTACTCCTGAAACTATTATTACTGTTTTTCTCTAGGTTGGGTGGGGGATGAGATCCACTACTCCTGACACTATTATTACTGTTTTCTGTTCTCTAGTTTGGGTGGGGGATGAGATCCACTACTCCTGACACAATTATTACTGTTCTCTAGGTTGGGTGGGGGATGAGATCCACTACTCATGACACTATTATTACTGTTCTCTAGGTTGGGTGGGGGATGAGATCCACTACTCCTGACACTATTATTACTGTTCTCTAGGTTGGGTGGGGGATGAGATCCACTACTCCTGACACTATTATTACTGTTCTCTAGGTTGGGTGGGGGATGAGATCCACTACTCCTGACACTATTATTACTGTTCTCTAGGTTGGGTGGGGGATGAGATCCAATACTCCTGACACTATTATTACTGTTCTCTAGGTTGGGTGGGGGATGAGATCCAATACTCCTGTTGCCCTGATAAGGATGTAGAGGAGAACCTATCAGACAGCACCTCAGATGAAGAGGATCCCCAGGAAGGCAATGAAGAGGGGGCCCCTGGCTCCAAGAAAAACAAGCCAGTGGCTCCAAAGAAATGTATAGATACAACGTAAGGCTTTGTGATTTTTGTGTTACTTACGTCAATAAAGGCGTGAGTGGGCATCTGAATTGAAAACAAAACTCTAAAAAAGAAAGTTTTGTATCAAGAAAAAATTTCTAACACCATACTATATTGTTTGGTAATTTGAAGTACGATTGTCATGGGCAGAGGTGGAATTAAGAAATGTGATTTGTTGTCAATAATTATGTCCCCTGTAAGATGGAAGGCATATAGCCTTGCTCTAGTCTGTACATCTGTATGTACGTCCCACACATCTTATTACTTCTCATACACCAATGGCAGGAGTTTCTTTCACATCTGATCTGATCGCGGGGGATGGGGGGTGTTATTGTTTTTGCCCTGTCAGTTTGTCTGTGTGTTTGTTTGAGGACAACTTTAACGTTGGCCATAACTTTTGAGCCAGTACAGACAGAGACTTGATATTTGGCATGCATATGTATCTCATAAAGCCGCACTTTTTTAGGAGTGACATGTCAAGGTCATATCGGGAGCATAGTGTTTCACAAACACATCTTGTTTCACCTAAAACTGTGCTTGATTGAGTCATTATCACCAGAATGAGGCATCCTTTTGAAAGTTTTCTGATGGATACAATTTTAGTTATAACTTATAACTTAGGATTGACATACTGTTTAGAGAGTTAAGCACAAATCAAAATGTATACCAATCCTAGGAGCCATGCCTTACTGTAACATTAGAAAGTTCTCTTATCAAACTACCTTGTGTAACTTGTTCTTGCTATAAAACAGTAAGTGTTTGGTTCCCATGAAATAATTTGTTATCCCAGTTAAATCCTTTATTCTGACAATTCTGCTGTTTTTACGCCTTTGCACACAGAGTTGACCCAAATCAGACAGCTCCTGTAGTATATGTCTGAACAATGTCTCCTCTGTATGATTATAGGACTCAGATTTACCCATGTTTGCCATTGCAATACATTTCTTTATTTTCTATTTCTAATTACAGTCATTAATATTCATAATTAACAGTTATGCCTGAATATTTATTAGGGTCCTCAGGGGACAAAAATTCACTTGTCCTGCATGTACTTTCCTCTTCTTTGTCTATATTGCAGGACTAGTGAGAATTTTGCATTGCCTTCTTCGTCTCTATTGCAGGACGAGTGAAAATTTTGAAAAAATTTGTGCCCTGGTCCTGCATTGAAAATGCAGGAGCCCTATAGGAAACATGTTCTGTCCGTCTGTCCATCCATCCGTCTGTCAACACTTTAGATTTGACAGAATAACTCAAACTGTACTTCTCATATTGGTTTCATATTAAGGGCATATGCTAAGTATTATCAGAGGAAGATGCCTATAGTTTTGGGGTTGAATCAGATCACTATATCTAGAGTTTCATAAAAAAACATCAACTTTTGTCAACACTTTTGATGTGGCCCTCTCTGACTTGAGTCAGTTTTTTTTCTAGTTCAGTATTACAAATGTGGTGAATGCCAGTGCACTCACATCTTCTGATAGTTAAACATTTCTTTGCAGTTTTCCTCATGAAGGCCAGAACCTGTGGTTTGTGTATGAGAACATCAAGGATGTGGATGGTTTGATAGAATCCCTCCATCCTCAGGGAGCCCGAGAGAGTCGACTCAAGAAAGAACTGCAGAAACGATACTCAGAGATGAAAAATGCTATTCTAAAGTATAAAAGGTGAGATCATGAATTTTTTATGCCCACGTTGACAATAGTCAGAGGGCATTATGTTTTGCACCTGTCCGTCTGTCTGTCAGTCCGTCCATCACGCTTTTATGTGCAGTTGGTTGTCACAGTTTTTTCATCGTCTTATATCTCACTAACCACTATAGCTATTGGCATGGAATTGCATATACACATAAACCACCATCCATATTTTCATTGTGCACCAAGCCCATGCTGCCCACAAGCCCAAGGTCAAGGTCAGATGACGTGCAGCTAGGCAAGCACCACCACAGGGCATCGCTGTGTCTTACAGACACAATTTTTATGCCCCCGTGACGACAGTCAGGGGCATCATGTTTTGCACCTGTCCGTCTGTCACGCTTTTACTCGTAGTTGGTTGTCACAGATTTTTCATTGTCTTATATCTACCTCACCACTGTAGCTTTTGCCATGGAATTACATATACACATTAAACACCTTTCATTACACACCCGGCCCATGCTGCCCGCAAGCCCAAGGTCAAGGTCAAATGACTTAGGAATTTTACGTGCAGCTAGGCAAGCACCACCACGGGGACATTGCTGTGTCTTGCAGACACAATTTTCTAGTCTAGTTTGTTGTTGAATTCTTTGGACTGAAGTTTTGCTGTTACAATAGCATTCAATGCTTGGTCATTTACCCTTTCTTTCATAAACATTTATGTATGAATTTATCATTTCATGAATATACATTTACTTAATTTTTTATGCAACCTGCCTGAAAGCACCTGAATTCTTCTCTACTAGAACTCCGGTTTAGAGGGGTTTTACTGTACTCTGGTTGCAAAGGCATTACTGTGATGGAAGGGGTTAGATAAAAAAGAAATTGTCTAGACTGATAATATTTATTGAAAAAAATGGTTTTATTTAATTGTTCAAAATGTGTACAACTTGTCATTTATCTACCAAACCCTCTTTCAAATTGTCTTGTTGAGACGATTCTAATGAGAGGTCACAACATAGAGTTTGGTTAAGAAATAAAGGACTTATTCTAAAGACTGGTCACAGCATAGGGTTTGATGGAGAAATTAGGAAGCTATTTTTATTATGCCCCCAAAGCTAGGCTTTGGGGCATATAGCGATTGAACCGTCCGTTAGTGTGTGTGTGTTAGTGCGTGCAGATTTTGCTTGTCCGGAACATATCTCCTATACTACTTGGCTAGGATCACCAAATATGGTGTGTGAGTACATCTTGGGATGGCAGAGTGTTGCGTACTATTTATAGTTGTCATTTGAGGTAACTTGAGTTCAAATTGTTGTCTTACTATGCAGTCTTTACTTTCAGTTTGCAGTTGCAAATTCAGGCCTGCTTACAAAATGCATTTTATTGTCAGTGCTTTGCTTTGGGGGCATTTGTCACGTACTGTGACACATTTCTTGTGGAAGATGTTTTAATTTAGACATCTTATCTGGGCCTCTGTATATTGCAGGTCAAACAAGGAGCTGCGAGATTGTGATGGCGATAAAGAAGTAGTAGCTTCATTTAAAAAGGCGAGTACTCATTATACAATCCTTCGACATGAACTGTGAATCTTAAATATAACTGCCTTTTGACACATTTAGAGACAAAGGAATATACAAGTTACTGATTATTAAAAGCTGCTTCATTTAATGTTTTTACAGTAATGATTGGAATGATGAATTTTTATTGACAGCTGTAAAATTTTAGCAAACTAGAGGTATTGTTAGACTTCACTTTAATGAACATAGTAATGTATAATTATATGAATATCCATTGGGATGGGCGTGGGGTGTTATTTTACAGTTGAAATAGCAATTTTTCTGTTGGTATTAGGAGCTGTTGGAGACAGAAACCAGGTTACGCAATGGTGGACTTGGTGGTGTGGATGACTTCTCATCCTGGACTATACGACTTGAAACAGCTGAGGATATTTCAGCCATGGTTGGTATATAATATCTGACAATATCTGTTTTCATTCTGTCTAGTTAGCTTGTCTGTTTCGAAGAAAAGTCGAGCTATTGTGATCACTGGGTCGTAAGTGTTGTCGTCGTCAGCGTGCAAAAACTTTAATGTAGCTCATTACTCGAAAAGTATAAGAGGTATCAACATGAAACTTCATAGCTGTTGGAGATCTCATTGAGGGGAAAGCCCATAACACTGGATTTCAAAATTTGGAGTTAGGCCCTTTATTGTTTTAAAAAAAAAAATCAGTTTAGCTGGACAAGTACCAAATCAGACGAGTGTTGGCGCCGCACACAGCTCTTGTTGTTACCTAAAATAAGACTGACTACAATAGTGTAGACCCTTCAGGAGTCATTAGATCTGAGTCTGCACTATTTGAAAATAGTGTAGACCCTCCAGGAGTCATTAGATCTGAGTCTGCACTATTTGAAAATAGTGTAGACCCTTCAGGAGTCATTAGATCTGAGTCTGCACTATTTGCCTAAGTTTGCCTGAATGAATACTTAGTACACTGCTAGATTTTAAATAATTAAATAATATTATTGGATTTCACACAGGTTTAGATTTTATGAAAATGGCAATTTGTTTTATAGGGTGATTGTCTACTAGAGACCCAGGAGTGTGTGTTGGAGAAATTCCGTGATGGAATTATGGTGGTCAAGAAAAAGCAGAAGAAAGAAGAGGCTGATGATGGTAAGCTTGCTCTGAAGAAAGTTTTGCCTTAACCCTTTTCCTGATAAATATTTTTAGCTGAAATTTTAGTATTAATATTGCATATGAACCATAGCAGCAACTAGTATCAAATATATATATTATTCCATAAGCAAACAAAGCAGACAGCTCTATCAGGAGTTGTCTGATCTAGGTCTACTCTGCAAATGCATAAATATACATCTGTATCACGTAAATGGTTAATGGGAGACTTATAGCACTTACAGTTAGTGGTTTTATGATGTGTTGATACACAAGTCAAAATACTACGGCGTTTCACGTGAAATTATCAGGTCAGTATCTGAAACGTCAAGCTCATACTTGGAGGTCAAAGATCAAAAACCTTCTTTCTTTTTTTTTGCTTGTCCGGCTCTAACTCAGAACTCCATGGATGGATTGTGAAATGACTTGGCATAAATTTTCCTCTAGAAGGTATCGCGTGTCGCATGCAAAAAAAAACCCCAGGTCATTAGCTGAAAAGGTCATGGTTATACTTAGAGGTCAAAAACATGTATCGTTTTGCTTGTCTGGGCTTTATTCAGAACTTCATGAATGGATTGTGAAATGACTAGGCATAAATGTTTCTCTAGAAGGTATGGCATATCTGAAAGGTCAAGGTTACACTTTGAGGTCAAAAGTCAAAAACATGTTTTCTTTCTTGGTTTGTCTAGGCTCTTTCTCAGAGTTGCATAGAAAGATTTCAAAATAACATGGCAGAAATGGTCTTCTAGTTAAAATGATGTGTGCAAGAGTCAGGTCTGTAGCTTAAAGGTCAAGGTCACACCTGGAAGTCGAGATCTTTAAGATAAAAAACATGTGCTCCTATAGGAGCTACCTGATAAGGATCTGCTCTATATAACTTCAGCATGTGCTAGTGGTGAATGGCCAGCGGGCTCGACATGTTGCCCGTGGGCATCTAGTTTTCTAAACCCCTGTAGATATTCAAGTGATATTTGAGATGTAGCTTTATTATAATGAGTTACAGGGCAAATTTGAATTTTGTTAAGCTACATTGATTTTTTGCAGAATTACAGCAGTTGGACTTAGAACTCAGTCGGTAGGGGACTATATAGCATTGCTTCCATAACCGTTTAGTATTTATGATTTTATTCATCAGGAAAAGGCATAAAGAAACATTGGCTTGTGAAAGTTTAGTTTTAATGCTAGGCTTTGGGGCATAAAGCGATTGAACCGTCCGTTAGTGTGTGTGTAAGTGCATGCAGATTTTGCTTGTCCGGAGCATATCTCCTGCACTACTTTGGCTAGGATCACCAAATATGGTGTGTGAGCATATCTTGGGATGGCGGAGTGTCGCATACTGTTTATAGGTGGTCAATGTGACCTTGACCGTGGGCTTCATTTTCAAAAAAAAAAATTGTCCGAAGCATACATCCTATACGGAATCAGCTAGGATCACCAAATATGGTGTGTGAGTTCATCTTGGGATGGCAGAGTGCCGTGTACTATTTTTAGGGCCAATGTGACCTTGACCTTGACCTCATTTACAATAAAGCTTGTCCGCAGCATATCTCCTTCACTACTTCAGCTAGGATCACCAAATTTGGTGTGTGAGTACATCTTGGGATGGCGGAGTGTTGCATACTATTTATAGGTCAATGTGACCTTGACCTTTGAGCTTCATTTACAAAAAAACTTGTCTGGAGCATACCTCCTATTCCGAATCAGCTAGGATCACCAAATATGGTGTGCAAGTTCATCTTGGGATGGCGGAGAATCGCATACTGTTTTTAGGTCAATGTGACCTTAACCTTTGACCTCATTTACAAAAAAAAGCTTGTCTGGAACATGTCTCCTACATTACTTTATCTAGGATTACCAAATATGGTGTGTGAGTACATCTTGGGATGGCGGAGTGTCGCATACTATTTATAGGTCAATGTGACCTTGACCTTGACATTGGGCTTCATTTACAAAAGAAATTTGTCAGGAGCATGCCTCCTATACCGAATCGGCTAGGATCACCAAATATGGCATGTGAGTTAGTCTTGAGATGGCGGAGTGTTGCATACTAATTTTAGGTCAATGTGACCTTGACCTCATTTACAATAAAGCTTATCCGGAGTATATCTCCTACACTACTTCAGCTAAGATCAATAAATATGGTGTGTGAGTACATCTTGGCATGGCGGAGTGTCACATACTATTTATAGGTCAATGTGACCATGACCTTGGGTGTCATTTACAAAAAAAACCCTTGTCTTGAGCTTACTTCCGATACTGAATCAGCTAGGATCACCAAATATGGTGTGTGAGTTCGTGTTGGGATCACATACTAGTTATAGGTCAATGTGATCATGACCTTGACCTTTGACCTCATTTTAAAAAAAAAACTTGTCCGGGGCATATCTCCTACACTACTTCAGCTAGGATCACCAAATGTGTGTGAGTACATCCTTGGATAGCAGAGTGTCACATACTATTTATAGGTCAGTGTGACCTTGACCTTGGGCTTCATTTACAAAACAGCTTGTCCACAGCCGAATAGGCTAGGATCACTAAATATAGTGTGTGAGTTCATCTTTGGATGGTGGAATGTTGCATACCTTTTGTAGGTCATGTGGCCATGACGTTGACTTTGACCTCAAATACAAAAAAAAGCTTGTCATTTGGAGTTCAAATTGTGGTCTTATTATGCAATCTTTACTTTCAGTTGCATATTGCAGGCATGCTTACAAAATGCATTTTATTGTCAGTGCTTTTGCTTCGGGGGGCATTTGTCACGTACTGTGACACATTTCTTGTTTCATGATGTCTCACTTACCTTATCTACTTCTTGCCACTATGTCAACAGAAGATGAGCCAGCTGTACCTGAGATGGCCACAGGAATTATCTACTGGCGAGAGGCAGTAAAGAGCGCCAGTACATTCTCCCGTCATCAAGTGTTGCTGGGTATACTCGACTCTTGTGTCAAGTGGGAAAAGTCTGCAGAGAATGCTGTAAGCTGATCTTGCCTTCTCCAGGGTTTATATTGCTGACAATTTGGCATATTATATATACATTAGGGAGTGTAACAGTCTTTACTATTTGTTAATGTTTGCACATGTGAATTATATTGCAAAGAGCTTGGGTATAGATAGAGGCACATAGTGTCAGTGTTTTGATAAATGTTTAACCTTATACCCGATGCAGCAGCCTTTTTATACCTTTTCAAATAGGGTAGACCCAGATCAGTTGGCTCCTGTAGGAACCGTATGATGAGGGTCTGTGCTGTTTGCTTGTGGGATAATATAGATCATATTCTACAGTTTCTGCCCAAGGCCAAACACTCAGTACATATGCCAAAATGCAGCTAATAATTATTCATAATGTCATTATTTCTTGCATGAGTCTTTCTCAGGTAATTGTTTAACCCTTTACCTGTTGAATATCCTTTTAAGAAATAATGATGTCATGAATATTTTATTTAATAGCAGATTGTTTATAACTGCATATGTATACAGGATTTTTTGGTATTGGTAGAAACTGAATAGTCCAATCTATTATAATTTAATAAGCAAACAGAGCAGACCCTGATCAGATGGCTCCTGTAGGAGCTGTCTGATTTCTGGATCTACTATGTTTGCAAATAAGTGATTTTTTTTATATCAAGGAAAGAATTTAAACTATATAGAATGTCTTAGATGCAAATATGAATATCGGCTTTCAAAATTTTAGTATCCAAAGAAAATCAATACTGATAGTGGTGATCTTGACAATCGCCATATTTTCATAAATCTTAGCCCAAGCACAGCAAAAAGCTGGAGCTTTCTGCATTATTTTTGTCCTGCATTAAGCAACTATATCTGTCTGTAATTAAGTGATCACTTTAGGAGGGATAAAAAGTTTATTTTTCACATACTTTTTATTTTGCCCGTTTTTTTTTTGCTCTATCGGTTGGTTGGTTTGTCCCCAACTTTAATGTTAGTGATAATTTTGACGCCGTTGCACATACAGTAAAACCCCTCTAATGCGACCAGCAAAAAGGGGCATAATTCACATTGGCAAAGGCAGGTAGTAGCTTAATGCAGGACGAAAGTTAGACAGAAAGCTCCTATAGAAGCTTTCTGCATAACTCTAGTCCTGCATTAAGCAACCACCTGCTTATAAAGACAGCCATGTTTGTTCATTAAGTGGTTGCATTAGAGGAGTTTTACTGTATTGGCATGCATACATGAGCAATAATGGAGATGAATTTTTTTAGGGGTGACTTGTTAAAGTCATATGGGGGTCAAAGTGTTTCACAAACAGATCTTGTTCAAGTTAAGAAATCTGATCAAAGGCTAAATCCTACTTGACCTTTTATTTTCTGCTTAGAAATTGATTTTTTATTATCTTACAGAAATGTAAGATCTGTCGTAAGAAAGGAGAGGAAGACAAGTTGCTCCTGTGTGATGTTTGTAACCAGGCGTTTCACATGTTCTGTCTCAGACCTGCTCTCATGGACGTGCCGATGGGAGACTGGCACTGCCCGGCTTGTGCGGTATGGTAGCATCTAAAGTTTTCCTAGCAAATTCTAATTACAATGTCTGTACTATAATTGTTTCTTCTTCATGTTTCATAACTCTTGCACAAAATTTGACAGAATCATGCCCCTTTTTAACTTCATATTTTGTCTCTTAATTGGGATATATTTTTGGGACGAGTCATTTTCTTGAAACCTATTTATGATATTGTCTTCAAACTTGGTACACGTTATGAGGGTGATGAGAGGCTGTGCAGTCAACAAGGGTTGTAACTCTAAATTCTTTTTTCAGTGAGTTATTCAGCTTAGTTACTTTTCAGAAGCTTTTTTTTGTCTGGAGCATAACACCATAAGTACTACTTCAACATTTCTTCACCAATGAATCTCAAATTTTGCATATGCATTTATAATGATGTGTAGATGTGTATAACATAATTATCATTCCTTGATTGGACTTTAAAAAATTTCTTTCCACAAGTGTGGATGAAAGGATTATTGAGCTATTGTCTTTTGACAAGGTGGTGGTTGGGGGTATCAATCACCTTCAGTGATAGTTCTAGTTTTAATTACTATGACATTGATGATAAATAGCTTTTCAATCTTGCCAATATTACAATGAAAGTTATGAACCAATAACGAATTTCTTGTTTTGAACTTTTGCAGCCTCAACGCAAGAGGGTGAGAGAAGTCCATGGAAAGTATGCTGAGGAGGTGAGTCATTGTCAGCAGTCATTAGCTTCTAACAAACTAAGAGGGGAATCCTGACAATCTTTAATAGTTTAGGTCCAGGTTAGATGTAAACAGGGTTGGGTGGTAAATACCGCTGGTAAATACCAGTATTTACCGGACTGGTAAATACTCCCAAAATGGCCAATACTGGCATTTACTGGCAAATACTCCAGAAAAGGTGGAATATATATTATTTCTTTGAAGTTTATTGTTTTTATAAAGGCTGTTTTAAATTGCTGGTTAGTGGAATATTGATAAGTTTATTTATTGATTTCTGACCATCATTTTACTGAGGTTTTAAACTGTTTCATGCCTGCCAAGGGTACTCATCAGATGGCTTTATATCTTTAATACCTTGGAGTTTCATCTGGTTTACAGAAAAGTCCTGTATAGCTCTAACTTTAAATAATGGCATGATTCTGCTGGTATAACATGTTAAAATCTTCAGTACAACAGACCAACTTTTTGGTCTGATACTGCAATTTGATTGGTTTAATCTGAATCATTTCCCCCTCCAAATTGTCTATATTGTGTTTGACACTTCATGGTTCATTGTGTGTACTTTCATAAATGAAAAGTGTGTATGTTTTTATAACAATTACCACTATGGTTAGCAGAGGTGTCAAAACTGTTGTTTTGAGAGCTGACCTGACAGTAATTTGCAGTGGGTTATCTGTTACTCAGTTTTCTACAATTGACTGCCAGTCTTTTGATTTTCATGCAACTTGCTTCATTCAAA
The DNA here is from genome assembly GCA_963576725.1 of Azorinus chamasolen. Classification (NCBI taxonomy): domain Eukaryota; kingdom Metazoa; phylum Mollusca; class Bivalvia; order Cardiida; family Solecurtidae; genus Azorinus; species Azorinus chamasolen. The sequence goes on along the minus strand of OY755246.1, from coordinate 27,870,740 downwards.
ATTCAGCTTAAACTAGAAAACTGACTCAGAGAGAGCCCTGTAATCAAGGGAAGATAACTCTAGACATAGTGATTAGATTCAACCCAAAAACTATAGGTGTCTTCCTCTGATGATACACTAAGCATATGCCTTAATATGAAACCAATATGTGAAGTACTGTTTGAGTTATCATGTCACATCAAAAGTGTTGACGGATGGACGGAAAATGTGATTCCTATAGGGCTCCTGCATTTCCATGCAGGGCCCTAATTACACCTTTTATTTTATTTTTTTGGTTGTTTACACTGCAAATACATAAGGCAAAACTTGTATATATGATTAGGGAACTAATAAAGCACATTAGGATGGTTTAAATATGTGCTAAGCCCCTGGACAATTCAAATACCAGTAAACGCCAGTAAATTCCGGTATTTACCGCCGGAATGGTAAATACTCATAAATGCCGGAATTTTGCCAACCCTGGATGTAAACAACATTACAGGAGACATCTGATATGGGTCAACTCTGTTTGCAAATGCATGAAAAAGGTGTTTATATTAGGGAGAGAGTTAATCCACTAATCTTGCTCATTTGCTACACTGGTCTACCTTGCGTTAAGAGATACAGCTAGAATCAGTTTGCCCTGGTTCATTATATAAAGGCTGATCATGCCAGTGCTGCTCTACTATTCTTTAGCTGGAGTCAAAGTGAGTTTGCATTGAGCAATCAGAATGCAGTTGATATATTGTATCAGGTATATTCATCTTGAGATATTCAATAGCCAATTGCAATACCTTCATCTTATTGTCAAACCTGTCGATAAGGCATTGATCAGTTTGGGAGTAGGTTATCAAGTTTTTCGACTACAGTTGACCTTACACAAGTGGTTTTCATTGAACCTGAATTGACACACAAAGGAACCTTTTATGATATTTTTCTTTTTGTTTCAGGATTCTGACTCTGACAATGACGAGGAAAAACCAGAGAAGCGATCTTCAAAGAAACAGAAGGGTCTGGAGCATGATGACAAGTGCTTCGAGTGTAAGGGTGATGAGGATCTGATAGAGTGTGCAGAGTGTCCGTCAGTGTACCACCTTGAATGTCATGATCCCCCACTCAGACATCCCCCTAGGTACGACAGATATATCATTCAGATCTTGGGCACATTACAGGCTATTGGAAAATCTGTTCAAGTCATTTTGTAAACATTCTTTTAATCCATGTGATATTTTTGCCTCATATGCTGGTGTTTGGGATTACATTATACCCATTTTAACTCGTCTGTTTCAAAGAAAAGTCTAGCTATTGTGATCACTGGGTTTTTGTCGTCGTCGGCATGCAAAAACTTTAATGTAGTTCATTATTCGAAAAGTATAAGAGGTATCAACACGAAACTTCATAGGTTAGTAGATCTCATTAAGGGGAAGGCCACTACATAAGAACCAATACTCTTGATTTCAAAATTTTGGAGTTACATCCCTTTATTGTTTGTATTTTTTTTTTTTTAGCTCACCAGAGCACAAAGTGCTCAGGGTGAGCTTTTGTGATCACCTGATGTCCGTCCGCATGCGTCGTTAACAATTGAACCTTTAAAAATCTCCTCCTCTGAATCTACAGGGTTCTCAGCTTTCATCTTTGGCACATAGCATCATCTGTAGGTCCTCTACAAAAGTTATATAAATTATGTCCCATGGGGTCAAATTTGGCCCCGCCCCAGGGGTGCCTTATTTTCTATAGAAACATATAGTGAAAACTTTGAAAATCTTCTCTCTGAAACTGGAAGGTTCTCAGCTTTTATATTTGGCACATAGCATCATGTTCAGGTCCTCTACAAAAGTTATATAGATTGTGTCCCTGGGGTCAAAATTGGCCCCGCCCCAGGGGTGGTCAAATGTAACATGGTGAAAAAGTTGTGACTTGACTGGGAAACATATAGTGAAAACTGAAAATCTTCTGCAGATTGTCTGGTGAGCGATATCAGGGCCATTCTGGCCCTCTTGTTTAATTTAACTGGACGAACACCAAATCAGACGAGCATTTGCGCAGCATGCAGCTCTTGTTATGCCCCCATGACGACAGTCAGGGGGCACTATGTTTTGCACCAGATCGTCCGTCTGTCCATCCAACTAGAGCTACTAATGATTCGTCTCATGCCAGACTGTACTGAATAAATCGAGGTTTCTTATAAAAAAAAATCTCAGAAAATTTATAATATATTGCTTGACAATTGGGGAAAAATCATGAAATTTTCCATTGGGAACGGGGCTGTTTTCTGGGCCTGCAGAAAGGCTAGGAAAACCCCTGCATATTCAGGAATACACTAGCCCTACACATTCATCCATGCACAGGCCTTATGTGGTTTGAATCCCGTTCTGGGATTTGGATTTTTCATGTGAGGAAGCTTTCCAGCTGGCTTTCGTTAGGTCAGTGGTTCTACCCGGATGTTCTTAAGTGCACGAAGCCATGCAATTTGCTCCGTGCAAAGAAGAACCTCTTGGGTCTTCCTCCACCTGTAATTATCTGGACGTCGTGATATGACTGAAATATTGTGAAAGCGACAAAACCCGATAAAAACCAAACTACTGACAACACTTCTACTCAAGAATGTAACTGTTACATCTGCTTTCTGAATGTTTTATTTTTTATTCTATTGATAACACTTCTCACGATTGTAACTATTACATCTGCTTTCTGAATGGTTTATTTTTGTTTCTATTGACAACACTTCTACTCATGAATGTTGTTGTGCTATACTGATTTTTTTCCACAGGGGGCGCTGGGTTTGTAATGACTGTAAAAATGGAATCAGTAGAAGAAATAAACAAAGACGGCGTGCACGAGGTAATTTATCTTTATTTAAGTTGATAAGAATTATTCTGAATTTATATTCATTTCAAAGAACTTTACTTTATGTTCAGCATTTAGCTCTCATGATGACTCAAGTTTACAAAAATGAGAGTTTTGTCTTGTTTTAGTGTGTCGCCTGGTTAACAGGGTGACACTTTGAGCACTTTTTAAAAAAAAGTATTTGCAAGTATACACTGTACTTTTTTAAAACTTTGAATGGTAACACTAGTTTTCCTTGAATAAACAACGACTTGCAAATGTAATGATAGAATTTTTGGGATGGGAATGAAAAATTCGGATAACGACCAAATGTTAGAATACAATATTTTGTAACTTAATATTTGTTTGAAATAAAAAAAATTTTTTTTTATATATATACAATTTGCAATCTTCTAACAAATTATATTTTGCAGAACTTTTATTTCATATGATCAATATTATTATAGTACTCTTAGATTTTACAATAACACCATCCACTCCATCAGAGGCATGGCAATTGATCAACTTTGCACGCTCAACTTAAATGAAAGTAAGGAGTTTGTGTATAGAAATAAATCCCTTTACAATACCCTGTTTTAATTAAGGTTGGAAGAAAGACAAATATATATATATATATATCTTTTTTAATACACTTAAAAAAGATGATTAGCATGTTGTCTTTAATGACAAATGTTTAGTGCCTGCAAATAGAACATGGGCACAGATATAGCACTTGATATATCTGAAGTTATGTCCCATTGCAATCGGGATACACCTACCTAATGCTAGATTCAGGTGAAATATCATTCCATTAATATACATTACAGCAAATATTAAAAAAAGCTTAGGGCTGTTCCAGGAAAAAAGGCCTGGGGGGGTAGGAACGCCAGCCAAAAATAGGGGTACCACCAACACAATTTTATTTTTTTTACCCCCCCAAACAAGAGAATTAAGATAAGTCAGATACCCACAACCACTAGATTTATATTTAACTTACCACCCACCACCAAGACAACTGAAATTTCGGATTCACTAGTACTTTCTAGTTTTCTTAACCACTCAAAGCTTGACAAGTTTTACTATGAATGTGCTGTTTTCTGAATGGAAATCATATTGACAGCATATATTGTTTATGTATAGGTTAGACCATGGGTGAGCGTGACTAAACGATTTAGTTCGAGGGGGCATAGCCCCCGAGAACTATGTCGTTTAGTCGCGCTCAACCATTGGCTAACCTATTTAGCACTAGCTTGGGCTCGAGGAAAAACAAGAAATAAAGGTCATCAAATTCGCAATTTGACGTCATCGGGGGCGTGCTGATTTTCCCTCACTTCTCTTCGCACAAGACTGAAAACCATGACTGCCCCTGAATCCATTAATATCTTGGAAGAAGAGGAAGGAAAAACAACAAAGCTGGAAATTTAACGGCAAGATTTTAAAATTGTGTACAATTAAATATTCAACGATAATTTTAAAAATTCAACAATAATTTCAATTTCAATATGATGCATTTGAAATAAAAGTTACTTTTAAATATTGAATTAATTCGATCTAGATCTAGATCATTTTATTAAGATTTATATTATCTTATTTTGTTTAAAAAAAATTTAATAAAGATGTTTTCAACTTTTCACGTATTGATTAGATTGTATACAATAAAACCTATGTACAATGGTCAATTAAATACGCTATGCATTGTGTCGCTTTTTGAAGACAACTTTTTATGCTTGAATGCAGGTTAAATGTAACACATAACGCTCAAAATAGGAGCTTTCTGCATACCTTTAGTAATGCATTAAAATGTCACCTGTATTTAAAATTGCATATTCATTTCCCTTAATTGTCGATTAACCTTAGTTTTACTGTATTTCAGTGTAACCAGCTGATCAAGGCTACGATGCATTGGGGTGAAATATCACGTGAAAGCCTAGGATGTGACGTTAAAAAAACATTATAATGGTTGGTCGACAGGAATCATTGACTAAATAAACAGTTTGTTAGTTAGTCCATGGTTTTTTCAAAAAGAGTCGAACTAAACGATATAGTCGACACTATTTGAGGCATCTGATTGGCCGAGAGCTCCAAGCCATGTGCTAAATATTGAAATCATCTACTTTTTGTTGAGTTTGTACACATTGCTGAAGCAATAAACTATTTGCCATCTTGTTTCTAGTGTGGAATGCTTTTTTCCCCATGCCTAGTATATAAACATCTTTAACCTTGATACAAGACGTTCAATTATATGATCATTAAATTTAACCCTTTCTAAGGTGTAAGAACATAGCAGACATTAATTTTGCAAATATGAGTCATGACTGTTGATAACTTTATATCTAACCACTTCTTTATAGCCACTGTTGGTCCAATCTGTGAAATTTAATATTCCTGTGTTGACTATTTGTATGGCAGCAATTGAATATTAAGACAATCACATTACATTGAATTACATGATTACTAAATTTCTTTTATCGGTATATACAGAAATCAAATCACAAGAGATTGTTACAGTGTTGACCTAGATCAGCTGGTGCAATGAAAATCTGATCTGATCTACACTGCTTGCAAATTACCACCACCATCTTTAGTTTGCCAATTTGTCTGGAAAGCAAACAAACTGGTTGCAGTGCATGTCCATACAATTTCCATTCAGTATATCCTGGATCTATTCAATATTACCAGATTGATTTCTTGTAAAACACAAGCATTTAAAACTCACACGTTAAAGATATGAAATTTGATTTAAAAGTCAGCATGGTATTATAACACTTAACAATTAGTTAACTTACCAGACATAGTTCACCTTTTTATACACATTTATAGTCACAATTTCTAATCATATTTACATTCATTATAAACCACAGGGTTCTCCCCAGGATTTTCAGAAGGCGAGTTGCATCTTTGGGTGGGTATGGGAGGGGTGGGTACGGGAGGGGTGTCCCCTCCCATCTTCAACGGTGAGATTTTTTTAAAAGTTCTTACTAAATGATGTAAATTTATGTATACCTGACAAATAAATGAAGCAAAAAATGCTATAGCATGTCAGGTAGATTTAGGAGATTTGCCAGGTAGATTCGACTTTTGGACAGGTAGATTTTATTGACACAAAGAAATATGAGAAGACAAAATCTTCTGCTAGATAATTATGTTTGATAAATACCAGTACCATTTCACAAACAAACTTTTATATACCTAACCATATTATAATTAGCAAGCTATGCATATCCATACCATTACAGTGGTCTAGTTAGACTTTCAACATGGTAGGGCCGCACTAATGAAAATTGGAGCACTTTCTAAAGTGCAACTTGATAAATGATTAAAAAAAAAATTCTTTTCATATGTTCCAGAGATAAAACAAAAAATGTTTGTTTATTATTATTTCAGAGAATTATTTATGTCCATAACATCTTTGGGTCTCATCAGGCAGATCTTATGATCTTAAACTTTTACATGTAAACATAGTCTGCATGGTTGTCACTCAGTGGTAATTCCCACTCTATGTCTACATTTATAACTTTCATTCTTGATCATTTGTAGGATCACTTCCTAAGGAGGATTGGGTAGTAGTACTAGTAGTTGTCTTAAGTCTAGGATATCGCCTTCCCATTTTATGACCTCGGGCTATGAAAATGTCAATCTTTTTTTTTTAGAAAGTGAATATTTTTTACCCTTCTCTTTCTGTTTTAAAATCTTTATAAGAACCTAAACTGGCTAATTCATTTTTCCAGAAATTATTTCCATTCAGACTTTCACACATTCCTGAGTGTTACTTTATAATGCAAATGTCTGGTCTGACTATTACTAAAAATGTCTTCATACACAGGTGCCATCTCAAACAAATAATGTTGTTGTTTTTTTAAAGAAGAACTTTTGTTTGACATTATTGACAAACTAAAGAAGAGAAGGAACAAATCAGCTAATGGAATAAATTTATAAATTGTAACCCAAATACTGGTTACCATCTTCAGTTCTAATTCATTAAGCTAGTTTATATTTTTTCTGAATCGGTACATGTTGACTAGTTCCTTTAACAAAGCAATATTGACAGACACAAATTTCTGGTGAATACTCAATATTACAGGGTTTTACCTGTGACTTGAACACGCTGTTTCAATAACTGGACATGTCTAGCGGTTTTCAGATGGTTCCCAAAGTCTACACAGCCGCGGCTTCCGTAATTAATTTGTTTGTTTACAGTATTAAACAAGGAACTCTCTCCCGGGAAGGTTTACTTTCACTTTCACGAAATCGCCAACTATCACTTTTCTTGTTTCTTTACTAAATGTCAACGTCATTTCTTACTCTAGCCATCTTGGGCTGAACTTATTTTTCACACTCTTATCGTAATCTTGGTCTGTGCTTTTCAATTTTGTCTTATAATCACATTAATTGGCAGGTACAGATACCGAATTTCAGAAACGGACGCCATATTGGATTTGTTGAACGAACATTCGATAATACAAGCGTTTTGATTGGCTGTAGGACATGAGTCTCGTTATTCGATTAGCCTAGCCGAAATCTCGCTGTTGACGTGATAAACGTTATTAACGTGGATTTACTTGAAAACGGGAAAGAATATCGGCGACGATTTTTTCTTATTTGGGAAATTTTAAACAGAATTACCGTGCTTAATGCCCCCCCCCCCCCCCCCCCCCCTCCGAATTGAAATATTCAATAACCCCCGATACAACACAATTACAATTGAAAAAATCGCCCCAACCAACACAAATTTAATTCTTTATTACCCCCCACCCACAAAATTTTAATTCATCGCCGTTCCGACCCCCCCAGGCCTTTTTTCCTGGAACAGCCCTTATGTTCAAATGTTATGTTATGCGAATGTTCAAATTCCACTTTGGTATTTGTTCCCGTCCCTAGTATTAACAGTAAAAGAATTTGAGGGAAGAACTTTCCTGTCATTTATAAACTGCAAAGATGTTGACTTCTAGTTGGCAATGTGTAATTTTTATCTACTGAAATTCAGCTGCAAACAAACGTAAGCAATATACAGAGAAGGAAATTGAGGAAGATGAGGAGGAACAGGAAGCCACTCCACCAAGTAAACGACAGTGTGCATCTAAGAAACGGGCAGCACCCAAAACCACAGACAGCGTACATAGTAGTGAAGATGAATGGGCTCCCGAGAGTAAATATTTAGCTAATGGTGTGGCAAAACTAAAACCTAGCAGGACTGGTAGATCTAAATCTCGTAAGTCAGATGAAGCAGAGAATGAGTCCGAAGAGGACTCAGATCAGGAGACTGAGGAATATAGTGACTCAGAAAAAAGGGCACCTGTGGCTAAAAAGAGTGCACAGTCTAACAGGAAATCCAAATCTCCCAAAAATTCAGGACGATCAAAGCGCAAACGCTCAGAACCACTGGAGGAGATTGTGTATGAAAGTAAACCAAAGGTTTCCAGAAGGGCTCCGTCAGAATTATCTGTAAGTCAATTGTTTGTATTCTCCTTAACTGCTAAATTGAATCGGCTGTAGGTAAGAGGTGTATAATATTTCTGAGTCTAAGTCCAAGTTCATTCTCAAATATCTGATTGGTCTAGATTTTGAGCTTACTCATAATGGTTTGAAAAAGTGATTTTTACAGAGGTATCAAAAGGACATGTACACAGGATTTTTATACCCCCACAAAGTTTGAGAGGGGATATGTAGGAGTCGGTGTGTTGGTTGGTATGCCTCTGTCTGTCTGTCCGTGGCATGTCCGTTTGTGCCATGTCCATGGCACAACCTGGCTTAGTGAGCACTCTAGTGGTCACAATTTTAGTACATTCTTCATGAAACTTGGTCAGAATGATTGTCTTAATAAAATCTTAGATAGGTTTGAAAGTGGGTCACATGGGGTCAAAAACTATGTTACTAGGTCAAACAGTAGGAACACGCTAAAGGTTACATTTTCAGCCCAATCTTCTTGAAACCTGGTCAGAATGATTGTTTTAATAAAATCTCGGAAGAGTTTGAAAATGGGTCAAGTTGGGTGAAAAACTAGGTCACAAGGTCAGATAGTAGGAAAACCTTGTGAACACTCTAGAGGTCACATTTTCTGCCTAATCTTCATGAAACGTGGTCAGAATGATTGTTTAATAAAATCCCAAGAGTGTTTGAAAGTGGGTTATGTTGGGTTAAAAACTAGGTCACTGGGTCAAATAGAAAAACCTTGTGAACACTAGAGGTCGCATTTGTAGCCGAACCTTCGTGAAATTATATCAGAACTATTGTTTTGATAAAATCTAGGACGAGTTTGAAAGTGGGTCATGTGGGATCAAAAACTAGGCCACTAGGCTGGTCATTAGGCCAAGCAGTAGAAAAACCTTTTGACCACTCTAATGGTCACATTTTTTGTCCAAGTTTCATAAAACTTGGTCAGAATGATTGTTTTGATAAAATATCTGGCAAGATCGAATATTGGTCATGTGGAATCAAAAACTCGGTCTCTAGTTTGATTTGCGATTAACTTGATTGGCAGCTGAGCGGGGATATTCAATCACCTTTAGTGATAATTATGTCTACCCCATTTATGGGGAGACATGCTGCTTTTGCCAGAGTTGTCTGTCTGTCACAAACTTGTGTCGCGCATATCTCTGAAAACAGTAGGGCTACAGTCAACAAACTTCTTAGAAAAGTTGACCAGCATGAGTTGTTGTGCACCTGGGTTTTTTGAATTGTCTCTTCCTGATAACTTTAGAGTTATTGCCCCTGATTACTTAACCCTTTCCCTCATATAAACGTGTTTTCACACATTTGCAAACAGAGTAGACCCAGATCGGACGGCTCCTAAAGGAGCCGTCTGATCAGGGTCTACTCTGTTTGCCAATAGAATTTGATAGATCGGTTTCTTTACTTCCTAAAATATCTACAGTGCTCCACCTTCCAGATTTCTTTATCACTATTTTGTTAATGAATATTCAGTAAGTATTGAAATTTGGAATAAACATAGAACAGGGAAAGGGTTAAATTTATACAAATTTTGTGTCACACGTATCTCTGAAACCAGTAGGGCTAGATTAACCATACTTCACAGGAATGTTGACCAGTATGAGTTGTTGTGCACCTTAGATTTTTGAATTGTCTCCCCCAGATAACTTTGGAGTTGCTGACATTACAGACATTACACTTGTGTATTGGAAAGAGGATGAATGGGGGAGACATCTGTTTTTGTGACAAAAACAAACCTCAAGTTCTAGTTTGGAATTGGTAGAAATCATGGTGTCAGATCATAATCGGATCTTAATTTCATAAGCAAACAGATCTGATCAGATGGCTCCTACAGGAGCTGTTTGATTTGGGTCTTTCCTGTTTGCAAAGGCATGAAAAAGTGTGTGTATGAAGGAACGGCTTAACAATTATTTGTTTCTAGGACAAATTTTCAGCTGACAGATTTGAATAAATTTTACAGACTTGCGATTTTTATTTAACACAGGTCATGGAAGACATCATCAACAAGATGCTGGATTTTAAAGATGCCTGGCCCTTCTATAATAACGTCTGTAAAAAAGATGTAAGTGATAAGTTTACTTTCTCAGATAATATTTTATTAACTGGGTTTTTCATGGAAAATCCGGTTATTGAAATGGTGATGTATGGCGCATGGGGGGCTGCCAATCTTGTAAGCGCAACTCTTCTGAAACTGTTGAACGGATTTTCAAAAACCTTGCATGTAGCAAGGACACAATATGTAGATGTGCATATTGTCGGGGATTTTTCCTACTGCAATTTTTCTGGGAGTTATGCCCCTTTGAACTTAGAAATCACCAATTAATAGTGAAGGAAACACGGTTTGATGCCGTGTCGACATTTCTTGTTTAAATTGATATACTGTAGATGATGATCGATATGTAGATGCTGACCTCTACTGGACCAGCATAGATAGCTTCAGATTTATCATACAAGATGCCCTCTGATAAAAAGAGCCTTATTTCAGTGCTAACAGTCTAGATCCAAACCAGCCATAACATCTGTGACATACTTTGAGACCCTAATCAAGTGTTATACTGTATAGAAAGGAAACAAATTGGTCCAGAGTCTCAAACAGTGTAGACTCTGACCAGAGGTCACATCATTGATGATCTGGCTTGTCTTATTAAGAGAGCAGCTTATTATGTCAAATAAGAATTGTATAATACCTGGTCTTACAATTTTTATATGCCCGTTTGAAAAAACGGGGCATATTATGGAATGGTGCTGTCTGTCCGTCCGTCTGTAACATCTCCAACTCAAGTTCTGCCTGGTGGATCCTTCTCAAATTTAACCACTATGTTTATCTGGACATGCTACAGTAGCATGTCAAGTCCTGGTACGTATATCCAAGGTCACAAATGGACTTAGAATTTGCATTTAGCAAAATTTTATATGTTAACCTCAATTTATGTTGAACAATTTATGTTATTTACATAACCTTTTGAGATAAAGCCTTGCAACTTGGAACAATTGTTCACCATCACAAGCTTCACCTGTAGGCAAGAGTACATAACTCTGTCAAGCATTTTGATAAAGTCCACTTCTTTACATAACTGTTTGAGATAAAGCCTTGAAACTTGTAACACTTGTCTAACATCACAAGCTTCATCTGTTTGGAAAAACTGGATGTATTATGGAATGGCGCTGTTGGTCCGTCCGTCTGTAACATCTCTAGCTCAAATTTTGCTTGATGGATCCTTCTCATATTACACCATAATGTTTATCTGAACATGCTATAGTAGCATGGGTGTTCCCCAGTATGTATATTCAAGGTCAAGGTTGCACAATTGGTCTTAAAATTTGCGTTTAGCAAATAATTGTATGTTAACCTCCGTTTATGTTGGAACAAGGCCTCGACGGGCGTATATTGTGCCCACTGGCACTCTTTTTAGTTTTGTATGAAAGAAAGAAAAATTGATTACTTGCTAATTGATTATATATAAAAGCAAGTCAAATGGGAAAGGAAAATTGCTGTTTTGAGGGAGTTAATCTTTGAAGCCTTTCCTTGTTTTCTGACGGACAGGTACCGGACTACTATGATATCATCAAGCAACCAATCAGCTTTCAGAAGATTAAGGACCGCCTTAACTGTCTAGTGTATGGGTCTCCACAGGAAGTGATAGATGCAGTGGCCTTGCTCTTCAGGAATGGAGTAGAGTACAACAGAGTAAGAGAGACTCTTTATTTGTAAATATGGAGGATGTGCTGGAATAGACATGGTTTTGGCTTTTAAACAAAGATTTTGAGCTCACCTGAGTATACTCAGGTGAACTTTTGTGATCGTCTGTAACTCTGTTTGGGCGAACATATGAACACTTGTTAGGTATGGAGAACAATAGATAACAGTAAATTCTATTCATTCCATTTGTATTATTTGTGCTTTTGTTGGGTAGTTTTATAAAAAGAAATACTTTACAAGTATCCATATGTAAGAATATCTGTTTGTCAACAATTGCTCTGAAACCACAAAGCAGAATGTAACCAAACTTTACGTAAATGATCTTGGTATCATACTCTATAAAAGTTGTTAATAGAATCTGGATCCATGTAGAACTCTGGTTACCACGACAACCAGTGGTCAGAATTGAATGATGTTTGATAGGAATGGTCTTCCTGTGACCCTCTACCAAAATTGTTCAATTTTTTTTTTTTATCTCAGTAAAAACATGGCCGTGGCCAGATTTCCTGATATAACTATATAGAAAACCTTTAAAAATCTTCCCCAAAACAGACGTTCAATTTTGATTAGCATTCAGTAGGGATTGTTGCCTTGTGACCCTTTATCAAATATGACCCACCAAAATTTCATATGACCCCAAGATTTTTAAACATGGGGTCAAACGACCCCCAAAATATCCGAGTTGTAACGGATTCTGTTACATTTAAATCTTATTGTAATTGTTTTACCATATACATGTAAGACTTCTGTTTCTATTTGAATTGTGTTTAGGTACTAACACACATAGGAATTTGTTAGAGGATGTTCTGTGTAGAATGTTAATTTTATGTTTTCTGTTGTTTTTCCAGGTGGATAGTGAGGTTTACCAGTGTCTTGAGTCATCTGAGAAACATTTTGTTGATCTTTTGAGTAAACGCCTGCCTCAGTATGTGTATAGTCGTGACCTGGCCAATGGTTATAGTGATCACATGTACACAGATGACGGACGGCGGTCCAGACGAAGTAAATGACGGAGCAGAAACTGTTCAAAGTCCTGGATATTATTTTAGTGTATTTTTATGCTGGCATTTTCCCAGTCCGATTATTACACTGATATGTATATATTTGATGTTGGTCAGACATGTTAAAAACAGTAGAACCAAGTTCGTGCAAGAATTTTGTTTCCACGCATTCATTTCCCATTCAATCTGTAGCTGGGTGTAGCTCAGGTGCTTTTTTAAACAGTCAATCAAATACACAGTTTAGACCATGATCAGATTGCATGTAACCTGAAGTATTTCCAATTGGTGAACATTGCTGGTTTAACCCTTTACTCCATGAATAATGACATCATGGATTTGAATTAACCCTTCGCTTGCTGAATTTTAAAATACATTTCTCCTTCTTTACTCATGCCCTGTTGTATAATTACATATATCTTTACTGTGTACAAGTATTTCGCTGTGCAATCACTGCTGTGGAGTGCACTGGTTGCACAATCAACTTGTAAATAGTGCAGACCCAGATGAGACAGCTCCTGCAGGAGCTGTCTCATCTGGGTCTTCACTATTTACAGGTAGATATATTGACGCGAATAGCAAGCGAAGGGTTAATAATGATTGATTTTATAATCTCATATGAACACAGGAATTTGAGCCCTGGCAGAATCTAGATCAATATTATGTCATAAGTAAGCAGAGCAGACCATGATCAGACGGCTCGTACAGGAGACATTTGATCTGGATTTACTCTGTTTGCAAAGGCATTTAAAGTGTATTTATGGAGCAAAGGGTTAATGTTATAAATGAGATCAGCTTCATAAGTTAATGATCGTTTTCTGTTCATATCCCTTTTTGGATGATGGGTATATTCAAGGCTTAGGGTGAAACTATCGTAACTACAGTCAAACTTGTGTTAAACAGTCACCCAGAGGAATGAGCCAAAATGGTTGCTGAAGACGAGTGACTGCTTTATATCACAAAATATCAGATAGGGACATTTGTATTGAAATTACGGCATTGGGTGTCAAACTTTGTTAACCCTTTCCCTTATGTAAAGTGTTTTCACGCATTTGCAAACAGAGAAGACCCAGATCAGACGACTCCTAGAGGAGCCGTCTGATCAGGGTCTGCTCTGTTTGCTAATGGAATTTTATAGACCTGTTTCTTTAGATTCTAAAATAGCTACAATGTTCCACCTTCCATATCCATTATAACTATTCTGACCATGAATATTCAGCAGGTATTGAAATGTGTAATAAACATAGAACAGGGAAAGGGTTAACTGATTGTTAAACAAATGACATTATCATACAGCATCTACTGGATATTTATTTTTTTAATAATTCAATTTTATAATCAAGGGTTGTTTGTACCATTGGCAAATAATCAGAATTGGTCATGCTACGCCAAATACCCAGCTCATCTCCAGAACGGCCAAGTCTTTATTTAATTTTACCCCACCCACTTCAAACACCATTAGGTTGAACTTCTATCTCAGTTGTAATTCTCTTGATACCTTGTGCAGTCGAATTCTCAACTAGAAATGATTGATCAGTGTTCAGTATGTACAAAATTGAAGAAAAATGTTTTTGAAAGGTCATGGCAAAAATGTTCTTCCACAAAAGTTATGGCATTTCCTAAGTGGACAAATGTGTGTGCTGGATTAGGTCCATCGTTAGTAAAAATGTTCAGAAGAAAGTGTTCTATTGAATTCAGTTTGCTGCCATGAAGAGCAGAAGAGAGTGGAAAGAATGTTCACATAATCTTCAAACTAGAAGGAGTGTTGTAACCACATAAACCTTCCAGTTTATCATAGTGTTTGATTTAATTATGTCTCCCCCCATATTTATATGGGGGAGACATATTGTTTTCGTGAGAGTTGTCTGTCTGTCTGTCTGTCCGTCTGTCTGTCTGTCCGTCACACTTTTTGTCCGGACGATAACTTCAATATGCCTGATGCCAGATGATTGAAACTTCATATATGGAAAGAGTATAATGAGAGGAAGTGTCATGCACAAGGTCCATAACTCTGGCTTCACTAATATTGGAGTTATTGCCCTTTGTAAAAAAAAATCACACTTTTTTGTCCGGACGATAACTCCTATATGGCTCATGCCATTGGATTGAAACTTCATGTATGGAAAGATCATGACGAGAGGAAGTGTCATGCACAAGGTCCATAACTCTGACTTCACTAATATTGGAGTTATTGCCCTTTGTAAAAAATATCATAATTTTTTGTCCGGACAATAACTTCAATATGCCTGATGCCAGTTGATTGAAACTTCATATATGGAAAGAGCATAATGAGAGGAAGTGTCATGCAGAAGGTACATAACTCTGGCTTCACTAATATAGAAGTTATTGCCCTTTGTAAAAAAATCACACTTTTTTGTCCGGATGACAACTTCTGTATGGCTCATGCCATTGGATTGAAACTTCATATATGGAAAGATCATAACAAGAGGAAGTGTGATGCACAAAGTCCATAACTCTCACTGCACTAATATTGGAGTTATTGCCCTTTGTAAAAAAAATCACAATTTTTTGTCCGGATGATTACTCCTATGTGACACATGCCATTGGAGTGAAACTTCATACATGGAACGATCATGATAAGAGAAAGTGTCATGCATAAGATCCTTAACTCGAGCGTGAATAAATTTAGAGTTATTGCCCCTTGTACATTTGTTTAATTCTTTCTTGTCCGGACGATAACTCCTTCATGGCTCTTGCCATCGTATTGAAACTTCATACATGGAAAGAGCATGATGAGAGAAAGTGTCATGAACAAGGGCCATAATTCTGGCTTCAATACTTTTGGAGTTATTGCCCTTTGTTACATTTTTTGGCCGATTAATAACTCCTGTTCGACTGATGCTATTGGAATGACATTTTATTTTTGGAAAGAGCATGATGAAAGTAAGTGTCATGCACAAGAGCCATAAATCTGGTATCAGTATTTTTGGAGTTATTAGCTATTATTGTTTTTATTAGAGGGGAGACATCCGTTTTTGTGACAAAAACCTCTAGTTGTGGTTTATGTTTTTATTTTCTGTCACAAATATACCACACATGGGTATATTCTTGTTCGCTAGATAGTTCATATTTTAATATCAATCTTATTGATAAGAAGTTTGAAGCTTCATTTAGCGATGTTTTCTGAACTGAAATGAAAAACCAGTTTTACAATTCTTTTCTATGCACAGAAACCTGCTGGTGTCGGTCTGTCATAGTCGACTACACATGAACCGCTTGAATCTCATATTATTTAGGTTGACTGAATTGGATAAATGGTGTATGTCAAGCTGTTAATTGCAATAAGATTAGTGTTAATTGGGACCAGTTAACTGACCATTGGCGCGCAAAACACAAAAAGACTGCTTAACAGGGTATTTTAAAGAGTGATTTTTTACTGGCAGACTTTGAACTGACCGCTTAAAGCCTGTTACCATTTATCACAAGTCATCTAACACAAGTTTGACTAGTTCATAGTTGCAGACATTTTTTATAAAGATGAGACACTGTGTATATCATTGTCTCATTGGGCCCAAACTTTGATTGGATATTTGAAAATAGAATCTGAAAGTTGACCGCAAGTTTGAAATGACTTGTTTAAGGATGTTACATTTCTTTCATCCTTTACCTCATGAACATCGATTGTTGTAATGGCCACTGGACAAGGGAATTGTTTGTTATGGCAGAAACTGTAAAATGATATCTATATTATGTCATGAGCAGAGTAGACCCTGATGAGACCACTCCTACAGGAGACATCTGATATTGCTGTACTTTGTTTCCAAATGTGTGACAGGTTGTCTCTATCTGGTAAAGGGTTTAACCTTAATTACAGTAAAACCTCTCTAGAACAGCCACTAAATTGTGTTAATTAGTTGGTATTTAGGGCAGGTGGCTGCTTAAAGCAAGGTGTAAGTAAAACAGAATGCTCCTATTGCAGCGTTCTGTTTTACTTTCACCTTGCTTTAAGCAACCACTTGCCTTTAACACAAAATATTTGATGTAATTTAGTGGCCGTTATAGAGAGGTTTTACTGTATACAAACTTGCAGTTCTTTCCTTTCCCAAAATGAAAATTAATACAGCCTACCTGTATAAAGTTGTGTTGTATTGCTTTAAATTCCATTCACATGTGTATAGATTATATATATCACTCATTGATGGATACAGCATGATTTTATATGCATTCTTGACTGGTGGTTTTGGGATATGAATCATCTTCAGTGAAAGCTGTATTTAATTCATTTCTCTCTCTTTGTGAATGGGTGAATAAATTATTGTTTCTCAGAAAGTTTGAATCATGTTTTAACACAAGTTCAATATTTTTCGCTCAATCTCTTACCTTGGAAGATTTGTATTGATGAAACAAACAAGCAGGTATATTTGCATAACTATTGATGTTTTTAACTTTGTGAACATATCAGTGTAATTTTAAGGTTTTATGTTGTTGCATGAATGCTGAAAAATACATGGAGTGTCACTTATTTAACTCTTTCCCTTGAATATTTAAGTGAGAATATTCATGTAAGAAATAATAACATGAATATTTAGCGGCTGAATTTAAGATGTTTTGGTATTGGTAGAAACTAGACATATCTATTATAATTTATATAAAGCAAACAGAGGAGACCCTGATCGGATGTCTACAGGAGCCTTCTGAGTTTGGTCTATTCTGTATGCAAGGCTGTGAGAAGGGGTTTGTATGAGAGAATGGGTTAAAGCATGATTGAAAAGTCTCCCATCCAAATGACAACTATAAAGCTAGAGACAGGCTATTGTCCGTTTCCCGTTGTCTTACAGACAAGTGTCCACCCTAACAGCAGTAATCCTAACTTAACCCTTTGAATGCTGAATATTTACAGTGGAATGGCCCATCAGGGTTTAACCCTTTCAATGTGAACTTTAGTCTGGGAAGAACGGAATCTGCTCGAAGCTTGTGTTATCCGAACCCTTTACTGGATAGAGAAACCTTTCCAAAAAGAGATGACCCAGATCACATGACTCCTGTAGGGGCCCGGCTGTTTGATCAGGGTCTGTTCTATTTTTCTCGGAATATCTTCATCTCATTCTATACTATTTGTCATAGCAATGTATTCACTTGTTTTAAAAAAAAAAAGAATACTTCTGATTGTTGGTGTCTGCCATGAATATTCGACAGATAAAGGGTTAAAGTACATGTGCATTGATAAAACTCCTTGATATGGACTGGACATTTGGCAGATGTAGTAGATCAATACATTGTCAGAGAATGAGATGTCTGGTCATGGTATGTACTGTTTTATGTTTGACAAGTTCCAAACTGAAGACCTTAATCAGGCACCACATTTCATTGGGGTGGCTGATCTGGGTTGGTGCAATATCCAGTACCCAAAAGATTTATTTGCCTTTCCAACACTAGGTAAGTTCTGTAGGCAAAACTGGCCATCTGCTTCAATTCGCAAATTATAGTTTTAGGCTTTATTGATTTACAGTTATCACAACACTTCCTGACTCTGGTCAGACGACTCCTACAGGACCCATTTGATATGGGTTTACTCTGCAAAGGTGTATTTATAAAGTAAAAGGTACACCACTTATTGATGGCTCTGAATGATCATATATACATGTATTTGTCACCTGCCTAGGGAAAAGCTGGTGCTTTGTTCCTAAAGTATCATTTAGGGTAGATTGAAATCAATGAATTGTTGTTACTCTTCTCTTTACCCTTTACTCCATGAATATTCTTGTAAGAAACAATGACATCAATCAATATTAACTAGATTAATTGCTATAATAGCACGTGGAAACTTGAATTTTTTACTGTGGCAGAAACTGTAGAATCCTATCTATATTATATAAGCAAACACAGCAGACACTAATCAGATGGTTCATACAAGAGCAGCCTGATCTGGGTCTACTCTGCAAAGGCATATTTATAGAGTAAAGGGTTCAATAGATAGTCTGGATGTAAAGTGTGCTTGCATACATGAAGGTAATTCATATCACAGCATTATGAGACACTATCACTGGTGATTAGCTATATAAAAACAACCCTGTTCTGTCTGATACACTGTTAGAGTTTAGAAACTAGTTGATAAAGCAATGTTGGACCAGTGTACTACTGGCAGCTATGTTGGAACAGTGTACTACTGGTAGCTAGTTACCTGTAGCTCTTTTTCAAGTTCTTATAGTTATTATATATGTTTCAATCACTGATTTCATTCTAGATATGAGATTAGCGAAGAAAAAGGGACGCTATGATTTGTAAGTGTAGATCCAGACCAGCCTTGCATCCTCTGACCAGGGTCTACTCTTTCAAGTTGCTTATTTAATACTGAATATGTTTAGGGTTGTTAACCCTTGACCTCATAGATAAGGTTCATAAAACTTCAACACCTTTTAACCCTTTTCTCCATGAATAATGACATTATGAATATTAATTACCATAGATTAGTTGTTTATAACAGCACATGAATGCAGAAATTTTGGGCTATGGCAGAAATCGTAGAATCATATCTATATTGTATCATAAGCAAACAGAGCAGACCTTTATCATATAGCAGCTGTCTGATCTGGGTCTACTCTGTTTGCAAAGGCATATTTATTGAGTAAAGGGTTAAACAGTAGACCTAGATTAGACACAGCTGTCTGATCAAAATCGTCTCTATTTGCTTTGGTAATGAAGACTTGATTCTAGTTTCTATCACAGCCCAAAATTCCTTTTCTCTTTGGCCATTATAAAAAATAAGTTATTGAATATTTATGAAATATTGAATTGTTGCATAAATACTAATGTGACAAAAGTTAACCCTTTACCTCATAGGTTATTTTTAGATACAACCTCTTTGAATAAATCTACCGAAAAGGAGCATTAACCAGAGAAAAGGAAACTTTTAGAATTTTGTAGTTTGAAACCATTGTGATAAATAGAGCATTTGCTCCTATAGGAGCAAATGCTCTATTTATCACTATGGTTTCACAAAGTGACTTCTACAGAGTTGTCAAAAGTCGTCAATATGAGGGAATGGGTTAAGCAGTATAGACCCTGGTCTGGGGTTAATTATTTGAAATGGCAGCTGACCTGGGTTCACCCTGCACAAGATGTTCTCTCTCTCTCTCTTTCATGACATGGTTAGTGTGTATAAACTGCATGGTATTTGTATGTATGGTGAAGCCAGGTAAATGTGTCTTTCATGTGATTGAATCACGAGATAAATGACATTTCAGGTATATCATGGCTGTCACAGATTGAATGAGAAAATTTGTATGTTTTTAGTGCATGCTTAAGAGTATTTAATTTCTTCTCTATTTTGGTCAAAGTAGAATGTTGAAGTACCAAAAGTTCATGGGTATGTCTTAATTTCATGTGATTGCACTTTAATTATTTATTTTTTTCAGAAATATTACTGTCAAGTTATTTGTTAAATTGACATTTCAAACAATCAAGTGACATGATTATCATAAACTTATTACAAAAGAATATTTATCTATACAGAAAAATGGTTTAAGTATTGATCTCTTTTTGGGTTTTATTACACTTTTCTACATTTGGAAATCTTTGTATTTTGTTTGTCTTCAGATCGGATGCCTTTTGAATCCTTGAAAGTGTTCATTTTGTGTTGGTAATTCCGTTCTGTATGAGTTTCTTTAAAACACAACACTAACATATTTTTTTTACCGTACTAACAGTTTTGTCCACTACTGTGGACATCCTCAGAGCTACAGTCTATTTGGCGTACGCTTGACCGAAAAATCCTGTGCTCAGCTGGGCTTACGCCAAAGAGACAGTAGCTCCAAGGATAAAATTTGCAGATGAACGATATAGGACCATCATTGCCCTCTTGGTGTTTTTTTTATTGACATTATTCTATCGCATTCATGACAACTGGAAAAGTTTATGTTATATTTTGGTCATTACATGAATATATTAACCCTTTCCTCCACACCTTTGTAAACACAGGAAACCAAGATCAGACAGCTCCCAAAGGAGCCATGTGATCAGGGTCTGCTGTTTGCTTTTGGGATAATATACAATATAGATTTGAATCTACAATTTCTGCCATAGTAATATATTTTTGTGTTCATATATCATGATAAAAAATCATGTAATATATATTCATGATAGCATTATTTCTTACATGAATATTGAACAGCTAAAGGGTGAAAGCATTTATAATGGGGGGACACTGTTTTTGGTTGAGTTGTTTGTCTGTCTGTCACACTCGTGTCTGCTCCATATCTCTCATAAAATATGGAAGGATTTCAGAATGCTTTGGCACAAATGTTCCAACTCAACAAGAGAATATGCAGAGCATTTGATTCAGGCACATGGGTCAAAGTCAAAGGTTTTTAGCCATACCCTTTGTGTCCGCTCCATATCTCTTAAACCCTTCGAAGGATTTCAAAATGCTTTGGCACAAATATTCTTTAGACGATGTGCAGAGCGTTCGATTCAGGCATGTGGGTCAAAGGTTTTTAGCCATACCCTTCGTGTCCGCTCCATATCTCTTAAACCCTTCGAAGGATTTCAAAATGCTTTGGCACAAATATTCTTTAGACGATGTGCAGAGCATTCGATTCAGGCATGTGGGTCAAAGGTCAAGGTCAAATGTTTTAGTCTTAATTTTCATGTATGCTCCATATCTGTATAACCCTTGGAAGGATTCCAAAATTCTGTGGCACAAATGTTCTTAACAAGCCGATGTGCAGACAGCAGGATTCAGGCATGTGAGTCAAAGGTCAAGGTCACAGTTCAAGGTCATTGTCACAATTCAAGGTCAATTATTCACACTTTTTTGTCCAGACAAAACTCCTATATGGCTAATGCCATTGGATTGAAACTTCATACATGGAAAGAGCATGATGAGAGGAAGTATCATGTATAAGGGCCATAACTCTGGCTTTAATACTTTTGGAGTAATTGCCCTTTTTCATATTATTTTGTCCAATCAATAACTCCTGTTCTACTGATGCTATTGGAATGACATTTCATTTATGGAAAGAACATGACGGAATGAAGTGTTAACTCTTGCTTCAATAATAGTGGAGTTATTGTCCCCCATTTTCTGCAGAGTTATGGGACTTGGAAATTTTGTCCGCAGGATTTCTCCAAAAGCTTTAATGTGATATTCATTAAATTTTGATAGGATTGATTAGCATCATGCATAGTTGTGCATATTTTATTCCTGTTCTGGTTCGATGATTTTCTGCAGAGTTATGGGACTTTGAAATTTTTACATGGAAAATTTTGTATGTGGGGTTTCCCCAAAATCTTTGGTTGGATTTTCATGAAACTTCACAGGATTGATCAGCACCACACCTGTGCATAGTTTATTCCTTATCCAGTTCAATGATTTTCTGCAGAGTTTTGAGACTTTGGAAAAAAAATTGTCACCGCGCTGGGGGAGACATCAGTTTTTGTATGAAAAACAATTCTCTGCATATGCTGTACCCTACATGCGGTGCCCTGGTGCATTGACAAAGTACCTATGACTGATTAGTGATTCTCAACTTGTATGATAAGAGGCATGGAAGTAGAATGGTTGTTTTAATTTATATAAATTTGTTCTTGCAGTTTTCTTATCAGTTAAGTGCTATCAAAACATTTTTACATTGCCCCTGGAACCTGATCATATTTTGAGTGAATGTATTTGGTATGGATGGACATCGTTCATTGCTTTCAGATTGTGTGTGGAGGAGCTAAGGCTGGGTAATCCTAAGGCTAATCACATTGTGACCATTGCTGGTTTTAGATATTGTGTTATTTTCATGTAAAGATCTATTTAAAGGAGAGTCCCATCTGTAACATATACTTAATATTTGCCAGTCTTGTATCGAGGATTTAGCCAAAAACTATAATTTCACTTCTTTCAGCAGCAATATTGTAACTCCTGTCTGCTTTATTTTCATAAGGGAGATGTTTCGATGTTTCCTTCATTTTTTTTAGATAAACGCGATCACTTCTCAGTTTTGTCGGGATTCTGTTTGCAAAGAGGAAATCCCGTAAATAAAGAGTGCAGTAAGAATAGTTTTTCTCTGATCCTTTAATAGTAATGTTTCGTTTTATGCTTCTTTGATACATAATGTTGCTGGCAATCAGATTAAGGCAGCTTGCAAAATCTTTGATATTTTCCAAACCTTCACTTTTTAGTTAATTTAACTGCAGTCTGCCTTGTGTGAACTTTACTTTGTCTTAGAATGGGTTGAGTTTGAGGTACAACAACTTGAATGTAGCTAGGGGTTGTAAAATCAGGTGGCTGCTTCATGCAGAATAAAATGATGCGAAAAGTTCCATTCGGGGCATTACATTTACCCTGCATTAAGCCGTTACTCCATAAATACACCTTTTAAAGCTTAAACCTTTTGCAAACGGTGTAGACCCAGGTTAGATTGCTCTTGAAGGAGCTATCTCTTAAGGGTTGGCTCTATTTGCTTATGGAATTATGTCTGATTATGCCGTTTCTGGCAAGGTAAACAAAAGTTCATATGCCATTATAAAATGAAGCTTAATGATATTCACTCATACATCATTACTCATGTAATTATCCATGGGGTAAAGGGCTAAGCTACTGCATGTCTGAAGACCATCAATTTGGCTTGAGTTCATGTGATTTTACTAACACCAGTTTCAGTAATATTTTTTGAAGTAATATAGTGTAGCTGTGTACAGATGTGTCACATCACTTGCTATAATACCATAGATAAATTATGGCAGTTTAAGGCCTCCATCGATGTATATTTTGTCTTCATAGAAATGTCTTGAATACATGGAATAAAAGTCTGAAAATCTAGATATTTTCTTTTTGCATTATTTATACCATTGCATACAAAATTATACTTCATTTTCCATTGAGGAAGCTAAGGTTTCTGTATCCATCCAGGTGAGGACTGTATATTTTATGCCTTTTGTGAACACAGTTTATCAGAATTAGACAGGTCCTGTAGGAGTTGATTGCTCTGAAGTCAAGACATTAAACTTCCTATAATTTTTAGCTCGTCTGTTTCGAAAAAGAATCAAGCTATTGTGATCACTGGGTCTTAGTTGTAGGTGTTTGCGTCGTCGGCATGCAAAAACTTAAACAAAAAATATAAGTGGTATCAACATAAAACTGCATACGTTGGTAGATCTCTTTGAGGAGAAGTGTATGCAGTGGACAAGCGCCAAATCAGACGAGCTCTGGCGACATGCAGCTCTTGTTAAATTTCCTATACACCTGGAAGGATTGTCATGAAACTTGAGATGAGGTGATGTGCAGAACTTGAGTCAAATGTTAGCTAATTTGAGACGATGTTCAGAACACGTGGCAGTCATGTCGGCTCAAGATCAAACTCACATTTGAGGTCAAATATTATGTCTTAATTCAGGCAGTGGCGGGCCATTTAGCTCTCCTTTGGACTGCCTTGTTTTTAGCTGCCTTGTGATCGTCTGATCTCCTCTGAATTTAAAGTGTTCTCAGCTTTCATCTTTGGCACAAGGCATAATCTGTAGGTCTTCTACAAAAGTTATATGTATATTATGTCCCTGGGGTCAATATTGGCCCCGCCCCAGGGGTGCCTTGTTTTCTATTGAAACAGTGAAAACTAGAAATCTCCTTTGAGTGGAAGGTTCTCAGCTTTCATATTTGGCACATAGCATCATGTTCAGGTCCTCTACAAAAGTTATATAAATTATGCCCCTGGGGTCAAAACCGGCCCTGCCCCAGGGGTTGCCAGTTTTCAATAGAAACACATGTATAGTGAACATTTTGAAAATCTTCTCCTTTGAAACTTGAAGATTCTCAGCTTTCATATTTGGCACAAAGCATCATATTCAGGTCCATAAATTATTTCCCTGGGGTCAATATTGGCCCCGCCCCAGGGGTGCCTTGTTTTCTATTGAAACATATAGTGAAAACTTTAGAAATCTTCTCCTTTGAAAGTGGAATGTTCTCAGCTTTCATAATTATTTGGTTCATAACATCATGTTCAGGTCCTCTACAAAAGTTATATAAATTATGCCCCAGGTCAAAATTGGCCCTGCCCAAGGGGTGGCCAGTTTTCAATAGAAACACATGTATAGTGAACATTTTGAAAATCTTCTCTGAAACTTGAAGATTCTCAGCTTTCATATTTGGCACAAAACCACATATTCAGGTCCATAAATTATTCCCCTGGGGTCAAAATTGGCCCCGCCCCAAGGGTGGGCAGTTTCAAATAGAAACATATAGTGAAAACTTTGAAAATCTTCTCTTCTGAAACTGGAAGGTTCTCAGCTTTCATAATTATTTGGTTCATAACATCATGTTCAGGTCATCAACAGAAGTTATATAAATTATGCCCCAGGTCAAAATTGGCCCCGCCCAAGGGGTGGCCAGTTCTCAATAGAAACAGTGAAAACTTTGAAAATCGTCTCCTCTGAAACTGGAAGGTTCTCAGCTTTCATATTTAGCACAAAGCCTCATGTTCAGGTCCTCTACAAAAGTTATATAAAATTATGCCCCTGGGGTCAAAATTGGCCCCGCCCCAGGGGTGGCCAGTTTTCTATAGAAACATTGTGAAAACTGAAAATCTCCTCTGGTTGTCTGGTGAGCGATATCATGGCCCTCTTGTTTTATAATTTATATATTCAAGCGCGAAGATAATTATAAAGTCTTTTGTTTGAGCATGATTATGCATTTCTTAAATAATACTTATTTAGCAAGTTTATAACAAACCGTCCGCCGCGATTTTTAGTCGGATTCAGCGTCTTTCGCCGATGTTTTATGAAGACCGAATTGGCCAATTTCGTTCGACTTCCTGTAAACTATCTGCACAACCAAATAATGATATATCGTTGTTAATATGATGGTTTGCTGAATTTGTGCATGCTGCAGCCATGAAAACGCTTAAGCTATGGATACACAAACGGAAACTTACTGACAAACAAGGTACACATTATATTTATTTATGGTCGAACCTAATGCATCCATTCGTCCAGCATACTATTCGCCTATAATTATCCCTTTCCCTCATATAAACGTGTTTTCACGTATTTGCAAACAGAGTAGACTCAGATCAGACGGCTCCTAGAGGATCCGTCTGATCAGGGTCTGGTCTGTTTGCTAATAAAATTTGATAGATCTGTTTATTTATTTTCTAAAATGTTTTCAATATTCCACCTTCCATATTTCTTTATAACTATTTTCTATGACTTATTCATTGTCACAAGGCCGTAAAACCCAATAACTCACTCACTCACCAAGTTTCTGCCTCATAATTATACGAGATCAAGTCATGTCAAGTACAGGGTTACTGGTAGGAATTTCAGGTTGGTGGTCCCATGACACCCTGGTTAATTTTTTTTAGGTCCCTTACAATTATGACAGGGCTTGAATTTAGTATTTTTTTCCACTCACTAAAAATTGTAAGTGCCCAAAATTTCAACTCACAAATTTTGGAATTGACTAGCAAAAACAAATATAACAAAATTTTAGGTTGACAGCTTTCATTTTTAGCTCAACTATTCAAAGAATAGTCGAGATCTATCCTACTCGCCCCGGTGTTCATCTGTAGATAAGAGTGCATAACTCTGTCAAGCATTTTGACAGAATTATGGCCCTTTTTATCTTACAATTTTTGGTTAAGGTTTTTGTTAAAGTCCACTTTTTGCCTCTAACCTTTGGAATAAAGCTTTGAAACTTGGAACACTTGTTCACCACCACAATCTCCATCTGTAGGCAAGAGCTAGTACATAACTCTGTCAAGCATATTGACAGAATTTTGACCCTTTTTAACTTAGAACTTTTGGTTAAGGTTTTTGTTAAAGACCTCTTCCTTACATAACCCTTTGAGATAAAGCTTTAAAACTTGGAACACTTGTTCACCATCACAAACTTAATCTTTGGGCAAGATTACATAACTCTGTCAAGCATTTTGACAGAATTATGGCCCTTTTTAACTTAGAACTTTTGGTTAAGGTTTTTGTTAAAGTACACTTCTTTACGTAACCATTTGAGATAAAGCTTTAAAACTTGGAACACTTGTTCACCATCATATACTTCATCTTTAGGCAAGATTACATAACTCTGTCAAGCATTTTGACAGAATTATGGCCCTTTTTAACTTAAACTTTTTGGTTAAGGTTTTTGTGAAGGTTATATCTGAATGACTATGTACATTGAGAGAGGTGATTTGATTATATGTGACATTAGACAGTTAAATTGTTTTTCATTTGAAAAACTAGGCTTTGTTTTGAGTCCAAAGTCACACATGTACTTAATAGAATAAAGAGGGTTTTTTTTCTACTCGCAAAAAATAGTGAGTGGTTTAAAATTCTACTCGCATTCTGCTAAAACAATTTGCATTTTGCGAGTATGCGAGTGTTAAATTCGAACCCTGTTATGAGTGTCCCAGTTCAAGCAAAAATGAATTTTGACTATATAATATTAAATCCTTTGCCAAAACATTGGTGACACATTTTCAACGTACTGACAGTGTCCATGTGATCCTGTCTCATTGAGATTGCTGTTGTCATGTCAGAGTGCTGATGCTAAGTTATGGTAGAGAATTACTAAATAAAGATACGAAATGAAAACACATGTAGCAATCATTCATGCCCTTGTGTACTAAATGGTCCAGACCGCCTACTCCACTTCATAATGTTTGCAACAAGATTGTTTGTCCTTCTTATTACAAAGTGCACTTGAAATGTACCAAAATGTAAACATAGAGTACCGTGGTACACATTTACGTGAACAGAAGGCCTACAAGTGCTCCCATTGGGCACAAACAGTACAATCTTGTAGCCAGTTATTCAATTCTGGATAAAATATCTGAGCGAGCACTGTCAGCAAGTGATATTATTCTTGGCTGTATGAGACTAATATGATAATTATCCCTTTCCTTCAAATAAATGCGTTTTAGACAGGGAAAGGGTTATACAAGCCTTTTATTCACCTCGCTTGTAGGAAAGTACTGCTTTCTAGCCCAGATTTTTTGTGTTTAACCTGATGAATATTTTGTAAGAAATAATGTACAATATAGTCTCGCACCCCACAATTGTCTAGAATTTTCCACAAATGGAAACGCTAATTTCCTAATGGTATCACCGAAAATGAATAAAAAAAATGCCTGAAAACTCACTTTTTCCAGAGAAAAACCTCCTAACAAAGATAAGAAATGTTTCAGGGACACACTTGTTTCATGTTGATATCAATATGAGTTGTGCAATTTAAAAATTGAATTATTTTCATCTATGCTCTGGTATTATATTCTCTCTGGTATTATATTCTATGCTCTGGTATTATATTCTATGCAGTTGAAGAAATACAAATTAATCCAAAGGAGTTCCCACAAGTCCAGACTGGAGATGTTGTAGAAATATACCATCCAGAAGAGGAATTTAGGTAATGAAACCTTTTACCCCATAAATACGCCTTTTTACGCCTTTTCAAGTAGAGAGAAGCCAGGGGTCTGCTCTGAAATATGAAATAATACAGATCTATCTGACACTTCAGATTCTTCCATGGCAAACAATTTCGGTTCTCATATGCCATTATAAAACTATTCTAAATAATATTCATGATATCATTATTTCCAACATAAATATTAATTGAGTAAAGGGTTAAAAGTTTGTTTTTTTGTTTTGCTCAAATGCTTAACCTCACAGATATGCCTTGCAAACAGAGTGTGGGAGCTATCTAATTAATTACCGTAATCGGTATCTGCTCTGTTTGCTGATGGAATTGCATATAAATCTGATTGTACACTATGGCCAAAACATCATGTGTTCACATGCCATTATAAATCAACGTACTGAGGTACTGATGATGGTTTCAGATATAAAATTATATTAACCCTTCGCTTGCTGAATTTTAAAACGCATTTCTCCTTCTTTACCCATGCCCTGTTGTATAATTACATATATCTTCACTGTGTACAAGTATTTCGCTGTGCAATCGCTGCTGTGGAGTGCACTAGTTGCACAATCAACTTGTAAATAGTGCAGACCCTGATGAGACAGCTCCTGCAGGAGCTGTCTCATCTGGGTCTTCACTATTTACAGGTGGGTATATTGACGCGATTAGCAAGCGAAGGGTTAAATTGGGATTTAAAGAATTGAGAGAAACGAAAATGTTATTGTAGTGAAGAATTAACAATTGCTAATAATAACTGGTGATAATAAAACTAGAAGTAATACAGTTCAACAGTTATGAGATATGAGTATGTTGTGGTAAGAAACTAAAATATAAACAACAGGATCAGTATTAATTATCTTCAAATATAGTTTTACAAATTTATTTGTCTGAATGTTGTAAATTATTTGTTTATTTTAAACAGATACATGAATTTAAGCTGTTATGTTAAACATATTTATTTTGGCAGACAGAATGGACCGTAAGCAGACAGCAGTCTGATCTTGGTCAGCTTTGTTAGCCCAAACTTTTACAGGAGTTTAAGTTTTAAAATCATTGCTGTTATGTGAAAATTAGCTCTATGAATATTCATGATGTTATAAAGTTTGTACAAGAAAAGAATGCGGATACTCCGTTAATATTCATTTTGAATTTCCCTACCTGTAGATTATTCATTGGCGTATATTTTTATCTCAACTTTGGCAGAAAAACATTGCATTCTAAAAAGAACTGTATATATATAGTCACCCATTCAATGGGCCGTAAAACACCATTCATTCATTCATTCCCATTCAAAGTCTCAAAACACATAGAAAGTAGATAACGATTAACTATGACTAACACGTTTTTCAAGAACTCTTATGAAAGGAACTGGACCTCCTTTGTTTAAAAACAATCTCCTGCTCTCGACAAATTGTAGAAATCATGAGGGTTTCTTTGGGAAGTCCGAATCCAACCCTGTAGGGGTACTATAAATAGAATGTGTAATTACGTGACGTCACCGGTAGGCTCTACAAATTGAAAAAAATACCGGACCGCTTGAGAAGAAGACTTTTCTTCCGTCTTCACATTTCCCATCTCTCTGAAAACGTTTCAACAGATATCTGGATTACTTTCAGACCATAAATCTCCCTTGACTGTGTTGAAGGTTGGGCACATTCATAATCATGCCGTAGTAAGGATACGAGTTAGTTTCTCACTGCGCCGTTCTGAAAATTGCCACAAAATTGTCACTACTAAAATCATAATTCCCTGAATTGAAGTGTTTTCCCTTGAGAATACGGTAGTTCATTGTAACAGATTATCAAATATTCTTACCAAATGTGTACAGATAATAATTATGACAAATCCTAAATTCAAAATATAGAAAATATCCCCAAACAGCCGTGTTCTAGTTTATGGACTCTTGATTAATGAATGAACTTAGTTGTAAACAATATATTTATACACTCAAAAAAAGATTTCAGTTGTATGTAGTATGTACCGTTTAGTGCACTTGTGTTCAATCTCCTCTTACTGTCTCATCTATCTTCGGATTCTTATTCTACCAAAATTTCTTTTTCATGGAATTTATAGTTATGAATAATGAGTGCTCCTTGATACAGCGGAATAGTTCATTTACAAATGAGTAAAAGGCATGAAATCGACCTCTGACTAAGATAGTTTCAAATTCAGAGAATTTGAAACCATAAAAAATCAGGTTAATAATTAGTCATGATATCATTATTTCTTATATGAACGGCGTTCGAAAATAACTTTTTAGGCAGGTAGCAAGTTGGACCTATCAAGTAACAATTTCTTGACATCCTTGAAAATTGAACTTTCAATTAATTGTGTTATAAAAACTTTTCCTAAAAACCCATGTAGCAAGTAACTAGCTACCTATTTTCAGAGTAATTTAAGGTAGCAATTTTGCTACTTGGCACTGCTAATTTCAAATGCTGCTTGAATATTGATCAGGTGAAGGGTTTAAACTGTACATTTTAGCTGGATTTTTCGAGAAAAATCTCGGCTTATAGTTTGGCGAAAACCGGGCGGGCAGGTGGTGGGCCGTCGTTAACAAAACTTTAACATTGCTTTATAAATTCTGAATTACTGAAGCTAGACATTTCATATTTGGTATGCAGATAGCTTGGGTGAAGGCCTTACACTTGATACAAGGAAACATGAAATCAGGTCAAGGTCACTATTTCCAAAATTTTGCCTTTTTAACAAACTTTAACATTACTATAACTTCTGAACTACAAATGATAGGCAATTCATCTTTGGTGTACAGATGGCTTTGGTAAAGGCCTTTCAGTTGATATAAAGATATTTGAAATTAGGTCAAGGTCATTTTTTGACAAGTTGGCCATCATTGAAAAAACTTCAACATTTTGTCTCAACTTCTGAACCACAAATGCTAGACAATTCATATATGGTATGTAGATAGCTTTGGTGAAGGCCTTTCAGTTGATACAAGAATACATGAAATTAGGTCAAGGCCACTATTTTGAAAACATTTTGCTATAAATTCTGACCCACAAACGCTAGGCAATTCACCTTTGGTATTCAGATAGCTTTGGTAAGGACCTTACAGATGACATAAAGAAATCAGGTCAAGGTCAAGGTCACTATTTTGAAAACTTGGCTGTCATTAAATTTTTTATAACTTCTGAACTACATATGCCAGACAATTTATATTTGGTATGCAGATAGCTTCCTCCACCTGTGATCAGTTTGACATCGTGAATTAACTGAAACTGTGGTGAAGCGACGTAAAAACCTGTACATGTATCAATTAAAAATCATTAGGTAAATTGTTAACACAAATGCAAAATGAAAATGGTTTTCGCATTTTTTGCTTGTTGCAAGTTAGGTTAAACCTTACAATTGCAATTTAGATTAAGCCTTCCAGTTATAATTTAGAAGATATCCTTTTCAAGTGTGATGTAGATTATGCCTTACAATAGTAATTTTATTATACATGTTCCTTACAACAGGGTTCGAAATTAAAAGTGGCAAGTGGCAGTTTTGCCACCAGAAATGTCCAACTTGCCACCTGATCTGAAAGTCAGTGGCAAAATCTTGCCACCAGAAATAATTGGGTGGAAATCAAAACAATCAGAAAAATACTTCAAGAGTTATCAGACCACCGTTTGTTTTTCTTGCTTGTTGAAAATTTCCATACATTACTTTTTATATTTTCCTATTTTGCCACCAACTTTCAGATCAGGTGGCAAGTACTTGCCACCAGGGAAAAAAAGTTAATTTCAAACACTGCTTACAATAGTAATTTTGATTATGCCATACAATAGTAATTTTGATTATGCTTTACAGTTTACAATGGCAATGTAGATTATGCCCTACAATTGCAATTAAGAGAATGCCATTATAATAGCAATTTAGATTAAGCCTTACAATAATGTTAAGTCTTTTGATTGCAATTTCCATTAAGGCTTACAATTAGATTATGCCTTATGGTTGCAAATGAGTTATAATTGCAATGTAGATTATGCCTTACAATAACAATTTAGATTAAGCTTTACAATATGCCTTAAAATTGCAAGTTAGATTATGACTTACAATAACAATGGCTAAGGCTTGCAGAAGCAATTTAGATTACATATGCCTTACAGCTTTAGATTATACTTAACAATATAATATAGGTTAAGCCTTACAATAGGAATTTAGATTGTCTTACAATGGCAAGTTAGATTATACCGTACAATAACAATGTAGAGTAAGCCTTACAAGAGCAATTTAGGTTATTCCTTACAATATTAATTTATAGCCTTACAATAGTAATTTAGATTAAGTATTACAATAATAATTTAGATTAATCATCACAATAGTTATTTGGATTAAGCCTCACACTAGCAATTTAGATTATACCTTACAATAGTAATTTAGATTAAGCCTTACATTAGTTATTTACATTAAGCCTTACAATAGCAATTTAGATGATACCTTACAATAGTGATTTAGATTATGCCTTACAATAGTAACTTTGGTTAAGCCTTACAATATTTATTAAGATTAAGCCTAACAGTAGCAATTTAGATTAAGCCTTGCGATACATGTAGTAATTTAGATTAAGCCTTACAATATCAATTTAGATTAAGCCTTACAATAGCAATTTAGATTAAGACTTACAGTAGTAATTTAGATTAAACCTTACAATTTAGTAATTTGGATTAAGCCTTAAATAGTAATTTGGATTAAGCCTAACAATAACAATTTAGATTAAACCTAACAATAACAATTTAGATTATACAGTACCTTACAACTGCATTTTAGATTATGCCTTACAATTGCAAATTATTTTAAGTCTTACGGTTGCAATTTTTAGTATGCCTTACACAGTTATATTATGCCTTACTACTGCACGCACAAGGCTTTTGTATGAAGTCTTTAATTTGGGGTAGATTAATAGAGAAAAGGTTGTTTTTCCCCTATCCCTTACTAGTATTCGGATACTTTCATATTATTTTGTACTCATATAAAATGGCACCAGGTATTTCAGTAAGTTACATATTTGCTATTGTTCATCTAAGATGATACACTTTTCTTAACATTTTTATGCCCCCATAGACGATAGTCGGGGGGCATATTGTTTTTGCCCTGTCTGTCTGTCTGTTTGTCTGTTTGTCTGTTTGTCAGCAACTTTAACATTGGTCATAACTTTTGAGCCAGTATAGATAGAGACTTGACATTTGGCATACATATGTATCTCATGAAGCCGCACATTTTGAGGGGTGACGTGTCAAGGTCAAGGTCATCCTTCAAGGTCAGAGGTCAAATATATGGGTCAAATCGCCGACTTTAACATTGGCCATAACTTTTGGACCAGTAGAGATAGAGACTTGATATTTGGCATGCTTGTGTATCTCATGAGGCTGCACATTTTGAGGGGTGACATGTCAAGGTCAAGGTCAGAGGTCAAGGTCAGAGGTCAAATATATGAGGGGGCATAGTGTTTCACAAACACATCTTGTTGTATATAATATTAAAAAAAGCAACAATATTTTCTGTTTTATCTTTTTCAGTCGTCTCTTGCTCCAGGTACAGACTTTGTCAGAAGAATTTCAACACAAAGGTAACAGTTAACTGCAAAGTACAAACAAATGAAAACTATTTTAAATCTCAAAAAGGTTTGTGAAGGATATATCAAAATAGATAAACCTATTCCCAGTATTGCCAGAAGCTTTCTAACAGGTGTCTTTTTTCAGTCCCATTTACTTAGACAGACTGTCAGTGTACATTGGATACAGACTGGCCATTAACTTCTATATCTGAACGACAAATATATCTTTGAAGAATTTGCAAATACCTTACTTCACCCATAGGCTTTAACTTAAAATTGCTTTGAGCTAGCCCCATCAGATGTTGCATGTTCACCTTGACAAAGGCAGTCTGAAGCAGGTGGCTGCTTAATGCAGGGTGAAAGTCATTTACTGTAGACATTCATTAGCATCTGCCTGTGGTACACTAAAATCATTATGATTTTTAGCTCGTCTGTTTCGAAGAAAAGTTGAGCTATTGTGATCACTAGGTCGTAGGCGTCCTTCTTGTTGGCGGCGGCCGCGTGCAAAAACTTTAATGTAGCTCATTACTCGAAAAGTATAAGAGGTGTCAACACGAAACTTCATAGGTTAGTAGATCTCATTGAGGGAAAGGCCCCTACACATGAACCTTAACTCTTGATTTCAAAATTTTGGATTTATTTTTATTTTTATTTTTTTCAAAAGTTTTTAATTTAGCTGGACAAGCACCAAATCAGTCAAGCGTTGGCGCCGCACGCGACTCTTGTTTACCTTGTGTTGATACATTGGTGCAGTATGAGGATGTCGATTATCAGTCTATTCCTACTACTAATTCGTTAGCATGTAAGGAAGTAAAGTTTACATGTACAGAGGCATACAGAAGCTACAGCCATGTCCTTAAATGAGGGCTTCCCTATACAAACCTCACATATTTGTTCTACATGTATACATTGTATCTAAATGGACAAGAATGATAACTCTGTTGTGCATTTTGACAGAGTTGTCATCCTTTGAAAACATAGAGTAGACCTTTTAAAAACAGATGTGTCAGCATTATCATGCTGTGCATTTTTTCTTTCTGTTCCAACCCTTCCAGGTTATGTGCAGATGTGCATTCAACATTTGGCTTGTTGAAATGTTGCCATGGTAACCCAGTGGTGGAAATTTAGATATTGTTTGATTTTGCTGAAAATTGGTATGATGGGGGTATTTGGGTACTCTGATCTGAATTGTAGGTGTTTCAAAAGAGTTGGTTACCATGGTAATGGAGTGGTGGCTACTGATTGGTCAAGATTTAGATATTGTTTGATTTTGCTGAAAATTGGTATGATGGGGGTATTTGGGTACCCCAAATTCAATCGTAGGTGTTTCGAAAGAGTTGGTCACTATTATAACAGAGTGGTGGCCTCTGATTGCTCAAAAGTTCCATATAATTAGATTTTGCTGAAAATTGGTAAGTAGTGGTTCCCATTTGAACACTGACCAATAATTATGCACCTACTTTGAATCGTTGATTAATGATAAACAATGAAAACTGTAGCGTCATCATTTTGGTTGTAAATAGACATCAAACTGGGTCAAGTAATTCACACCGAGGTTGACAGTTTCTCTCCCTAGATATGTTGAAATAGATATTTACTGACCTTAAAACCTTGACAAATCCTTTAAATCCTTAGAGTTCAATGAAAACACATAAGTCTGCTGCAATACACTATTTTTGTTTAAATCATGTGACTGTCACATGGCGATGCTTCCTAAACGAGACAGGATCAACTACCACATACTGCTAATCGCTTAAATGATTCTCTTTGGAATCAGTAAAATTGTTAATATAGAATAAATAGTTTGCTTAATATAATCTGTATATTCATCGTAATAATTTTAAAAAAATAACTGCAATATCAAAGAGGGTACCAATGTTGATGCACTATGTATGATATTTTGAAAAATAGAAATATTTTAAGCCAAACTAAGTTAATTTGTAGATTATCATCCACCCAATGTAACAAAATGGCGGCAGTTGGAAGAGTTTTATTTTTTATTTAAGGCAATTGTTATTTTATTGCTACTAAATGTTCATAGTTGTGAGACATGTTGCATTTAAACTCTGAAGAAGAACCAACCAAACAAATGAAAAGTAATTTCCCGATGATCAGGTTGCATACATTGATTTTATTGACTTGTTTACAAACTGCGTCATTACTGGTTCCTGTGTTGGCCTGAACCAGTGTTTCAGGACAATGCAATACCGCCCATAAGTGCATCATTACTGGTTCCACGGGGATATATGGGTACTTCAAGCTTAATAGCAGATGTTTCAAAAGTGTTATTTGCCATGGTAATCTGGTGATGGCCTGTGATTGATGAATATTTAGATATTTTACTCATCAATACTTGTGGTTCGTTTCATTTAGGGGACATTCTGTAACGGATTCCGTTACTAATAGATCTTGTTAACTTAAGTGATAGCTCAAGTCTGTTTGTAAAGTTGACTTGAACATAGTTACCCTGAGTATTTGGACAGTCAAATTTAGGCAAGAAATGCAGACCCAGATCAAACTGCTCATGATGGAACAGTTTGATCAGGGTCTGGACTATTTGCTACTATGTCAATCTCATTTAAAATGGTGATAAATTTATTTATTCAACTTTGTAAACCAGAAGAGAGGGGAGGCTAGGTGTCCAAATATTTACGGTAAATGGGATAAATTTGTGGGTTTTTTATGTTTCAGAAATTGTCAGCATTGAGCAGTCCATTGCTGCAGCCTTCCAGCTGAAGACCTATCAGAATGTCATTGTCAATAAAGTGGACAAAAAAGTAGGTTACTGTAATTACCCTAAACATTTGAACACCCCAAAGCCCATCCCATCCTCCAACATTTGGACACCCGATTGTCCGCCCCATCCTCCAACATTTGAACACCCCAATGTCCATCCCATCCTCCAACATTCGGACAACCCATTGCCCATCCCATCCTCCCAACATTTTGACAGCCCAATGTCTGTCCTAGTCTCAAACATTTGGATACCCCCAATGTCCATCCCATCCTCCAACATTTGGACACCCCAATGTCCATCCCATCATCCAACATTTGGACACTCTTATGGACGTCCGTTCCATCCTCCAACATTTGGACACCCCAATATCCATCCCATCCTCCAACATTTGGACACTCTTATGTCCGTCCCATTCTCCAACATTTGGACACCCCAATGTCCATCCCATCCTCCAACATTTTGACACCCCAATATCCATCCCATCCTCCAACATTTGGACACTCTTATGTCCGTCCCATTCTCCAACATTTGGACACCCCAATATCCATCCCATCCTCCAACATTTGGACACTCCTATGTCCATCCCATCCTCCAACATTTGGACAACCCAATGTCTGTCCCATCCTCCAACATTTGGATAACCCAATGTCCATCCCATCCTCCAACATTTTGTCAGCCCGATGTCTGTCCTATCCTCCAACATTTGGACACCCCAATGTCTGTCTCATTCTATAACATTTGGACACCCCAATGTCCATCCCATCCTCCAATATTTGGACATTCCTACGTTCGTCCCATCCTCCAACATTTGGACACCCCAATGTCCATCCCATCCTCCAACATTTGGACACCCCAATGCCCATCCCATCCTCCAATGGTTTTCAAAAACTTAACAAGTCATTTTGACACAGTTTGATAACTGTAAATGACATTAATGAAGTAGCATATAGCTTAGACCCTTATCAAACTGTGTGATCAGTGTTTACACTATTTACTTAACTTTTTCTTTCCAAACATTTGGGATAGTTATGTCCCCCAAATGAAGTGGGGGACATATTGTGTTTGCTCCATTTCTTCTTCTTCTTTCTTCCGATTCTTCTTCCGCCATTAACACATTTCTTGGTAAGCAATGGTCAGATCCTAATGAAACTTCACATTCTGTAACAGTTTCTTTTACAATTCGATCTTGTTACAATACGGTTGAGCTTAATACATGTACATATTTCTATATATACCTGCAGAGTGTACATATCAAAACCTTACTTTAACCATTGGCAGCATTTTAATCATAATATGAAAGAAACATTCTTTGAGTGAACCTATACACAAACTGTTCACATCAATATTTGTAAAAATAAAAGGCTTCAAAGGGCAAGGAAAAATTTACAAAATAAATTTTATACTGTTTGACTAAAGTGCTGCTAAAGGAATGTTTCTTACATGATCTGGGTCCATGCTTATAAAACTTTTAGTTGAGTCTGAGAACGTTCTCAAGCTTTTGATTGGTCAGATTTGAGCCTATGGCTCAAATCTGACCAATCAAAAGCTTGAGAACTCAAATCTGACCAATCAAAAGCTTGAGAACGAAACTCAGACTCAACTAAAAGCTTTATAAGCATGGACCCAGATATCAAATTTTTCAAGCCAATATGATTTTTGTCAAAAAAAAGAAGCTTATTTACTGTTTTATGTATGATGTATTGTTATTAAGGTGAATATAATAATTATAATCTTCTCCATTCATAGGTTGGAATGCAATATTATTTTGCAGAGATATTCCTTGGGATACCCCTTAAATAAATTGTTCAAACTATTGTGATTTGTTGTTAGAATTGTAGGCAGAATGTTTGTTGTAACAGTTTAAAATTGCAGACTATAAATAGTACCTTTCCCATTCTATTTGAAAAAAATAGTTATACAGAATAGTGCAAACCAGATCAAACTGCTCCAGATTGAGAATAATTATGGCAAGTACTTAGTAGTTCAAACCAGATCAAACTGCTCCAGATTGAGAATAATTATGGCAGGTAGTGCAAACCAGATCAAACTGCTCCAGATTGAGAATAATTATTGCAAGTAGTGCAAACCAGGTCAAACTGTTTCAGATTGAGAATAATTATTGCAAGTAGTGCAAACCAGGTCAAACTGTTTCAGATTGAGAATAATTATGGCAAGTAGTGCAAACCAGATCAAACTGTTTCAGATTGATTAGTTTGATCACAACCGACACTATTTGCTTCTCAAATAGTTTCATTAAAAGTTATCAAATTGGTGTCAGATTGATTTATTCAGTATTTTAAACCAGTGGAGATGAGAGATTGAGTAAATTATGATTTAATATATTTGCAATAATTCACATAGTCTTTCCACTGATGCTATAAGTTTGTCATGGTCCTTTTTGTGTCACCTGTCGAGAGGCAGTGTGTCACTTAGGGATCACTTTTCCGTCGTCTGTCTGTCCGTCCGTCTGTCTGTCTGTCTGTCTGTCTGTCTGTCTGTCTGTCTGTCTGTCTGTCTGTCCATCACACTTTCTTGTTTTGGCTGTCATTTCTAAACTAATCATTATAGAGCTTTCAAATTATCACGTATCTTCCTCTCATTAAGGACCATTGATGGAACGAACTTTTTTAGTTATTCCCCTTTGTTCTGATTTTCGTCACAATTTCTTTTTTGGCTGTCATTTCTAAACTAATCATTATAGAGCTTTCAAATTTCAGATGTGTCTTCCTCTCATTGAGGACCATTGATGTTACTAAGGTCCATCATTCTGCATGCCATTCTTTTTTAGTTATTCCCCTTTTGTTCTAATTTTCGTCACACTTTCTTTTTTGGCTGTTATTTCTAAACTAATCATTATAGAGCTTTCAAATTTCACATGTGTCTTCGTCTCATTGAGGACCATTGATGTAACCAAGGTCCATCACTCTGCATGCAATACTTTTTGAATTATTCCTCTTTGTTCTGATACCGCATTCCAGCATATTAACAGTTTTTGTGTCAGTTGCGAGCAGGTGACACGTGTTCCTCCGAACACTCTTGTTTTTCACAGTACCTGCTGTTGTTTTCACAGCATATGAATTATGACCTTTGAACTTGTAGGCTGTCACGGTTGACTTGGTTGAGGTGTTGTTCAAGGACCAGTACTTCAGCCGCAGTGACATGCATAGGATGAGAAATAGCATGGTAGGTTTAACTCTTTGTATTATAACAGCAAATTTGTAATTAAACAGTAGAACCTGTACTAAGCAGCATCATTTATTGAATATAGTAGCTGGTGGTTGCTTAATGCAGGGCAGAAGTAATGCAGAAAGCTCCTTTTGATAATGGAATATGTACACAAAATGCTTAGATATTGATAGACAATTAAGAGTCAGGTGTATTATAATTTCATAAGCAAACAGAGCAGATGTATAAGGGAAAGGGTTAATTCCAAATTTTCAAACAATGCCAGTTAATCAGCTGTTTTTATGATCCTGTTTCAGATTGGTACTTGTGTGTATGTTAAGAAGAAGATAGAGTTCAGTGAAATGTGGTAGGTACACACTCCTGTGCTTTTCAGCTGCTCAAGGTGAACTTTTGTGATAGTCCTATGACCGGCAGTGTTCATTTGCCACAATTTACTTAAACTACATTTCCTCTACTTTAAACAACAGGGCCAATTATGACCAAAGTTCACACAAATGGTCCTTCAAAAAATTGAAATCCATGTACAGCTCTGGTTGCCATGGCAACCAAAGGAAAAACCTTGACACTATTTTTGTCTTCAGTGCTAGGTCAATTTCATTGAAATGTGGCAAAAATTATCCTTCTATCAAAGTTTTTCAAACTATTGTGATTCATTAAAAAAACATGGTCATCAGGGGCAGGGCTGAATTTCTTTTATGACTGTAGTGGAAAGATAAACAAACAAAATCTTCTCCTCTGAATCAGTTTGGCAGGAATAATCTTTAGATGACCCTCAATCAAAATTGATTTGTTAAAAACATGGCAGCCAGTTGCAGGGCAGGGCAAAGCTATTTTTCCGTATATAGCTATAGTGGAAAGTTTAAAAAAATATTTTCCTTTGAAATCACGAGGTAGACTTCAATACAATTTTTTGAGGAATGATTCAAAATTGTTCAAATATTTCTGATTTTTATGCCCCCAAAGCTAGGCTTTGGCGGCATATAGTGATCGCACCGTGCGTGTGTGGGTGGGTGTGTGTGTGTGTGGGTGTGTGGGTGGGTGTGTGGGTGGGTGGGTGTGTGGGTGTGTGTACATTTTGTCCGGAGTATATTTCCTTTGTCACATCAGCTATGGATACCAATTTTGGTGTGTGAGTTCATCTTGGGATGGGGGAGTGTCGCGTACCATTTTCATGTCACTGTGACCTTGACCTTGACCTTTGACCTTGATTTTACAAAAAGCTTGTCCGGAGCATATCTCCTTTACCTTACCAGCTACAGATTCCAAATTTGGTGTGTGAGT
This sequence comes from Azorinus chamasolen, assembly GCA_963576725.1. NCBI lineage: Eukaryota > Metazoa > Mollusca > Bivalvia > Cardiida > Solecurtidae > Azorinus > Azorinus chamasolen. The sequence continues at coordinate 27,829,670 of OY755246.1, read as the reverse complement.
TCATCTTGGGATGGCGGAGTGTCGCGTACCATTTCCAGGTCACTGTGACCTTGACCTTGACCTTTGACCTCGATTTTAAAAAAAGCTTATGCCTTACCAGCTACAAAAAGCTTGTCCGGAGTATATCTCCTATACCTTACCAGCTAAGGATTCCAAATTTGGTGTGTGAGTTCATCTTGGGATGGAGGAGTGTCGCGTACCATTTTCAGATCACTGTGACCTTGACCATGACCTTTGACCGATTTTACAAAAAGCTTGTCCGGAGCATATCTCCTTTACCTTACCAGCTACAGATTCCAAATTTGCTGTGTGAGTTCATCTTGGGATGGCGGAGTGTCGCGTACCATTTCCAGGTCACTGTGACCTTGACCTTGACCTCGATTTTAAAAAAAGCTTATGCCTTACCAGCTACAAAAAGCTTGTCCGGAGTATATCTCCTATACCTTACCAGCTAAGGATTCCAAATTTGGTGTGTGAGTTCATCTTGGGATGGAGGAGTGTCGCGTACCATTTTCAGATCACTGTGACCTTGACCATGACCTTTGACCGATTTTACAAAAAGCTTGTCCGGAGCATATCTCCTTTACCTTACCAGCTACAGATTCCAAATTTGCTGTGTGAGTTCATCTTGGGATGGCGGAGTGTCGCGTACCATTTCCAGGTCACTGTGACCTTGACCTTGACCTTTGACCTCGATTTTAAAAACCGCTTATACCTTACCAGCTACAAAAAGCTTGTCCGGAGTATATCTCCTATTCCTTACCAGCTAAGGATTCCAAATTTGGTGTGTGAGTTCATCTTGGGATGGAGGAGTGTCGCGTACCATTTTCAGATCACTGTGACCTTGACCATGACCTTTGACCGATTTTACAAAAAGCTTGTCCGGAGCATATCTCCTTTACCTTACCAGCTACAGATTCCAAATTTGGTGTGTGAGTTCATCTTGGGATGGCGGAGTGTCATGTACCATTTCCAGGTCGCTATGACCTTAACCTTGACCTTGACCTTGACCGATTTTACAAAAAGCTTGTCCAGAGCATATCTCCTATAACTTACCAGATACGGATTCCAAATTTGGTGTGTGAGATCACCTTCAGATGGCGGAGTGTCGCGTACCATTTTCAGGTCACTGTGACCTTGACCTTGACCTTCGACCTCGATTTTACAAAAAAGGTTGTCCAGAGAATATCTCCTATACCTTACCAGCTACGGATTCCAAATTTAATGTGTGAGTTTATCTTGGGATGGCGGTGTGTCGCGTACCATTTTCAGGTCACTGTGACCTTGACCTTTGACCTAGATTTTACACAAAGCTTGTCCGGAGCATTTTTCCTATACCTTACCAGCTACAGATTCCAAATTTGGTTTGTGAGTTCATCTTGGGATGGCGGAGAGTCGTGTACCATTTTCAGATCACTGACCTTGACCTTGACCTTTGACCTCAATTTTACAGTCCGGAGCATATCTCCTATATCTTACCAGATACAAAAAGCTTGTCCAGAGCATATCTCCTATACCTTAAACGTTGACAATCAACCCAGGTACTGACCTTGACCTTGACCTTTGACCTCAATTTTACAGTCCGGAGCATATCTCCTATATCTTACCAGATACAAAAAGCTTGTCCAGAGCATATCTCCTATACCTTAAACGTTGACAATCAACCCAGGGTCCTTTTTAACGTTGAGAATGACTTAGGGTCCTTTTTAACTAAGTTTTGACGCTTGGCTCTTTTCTTAGCTATCATAATCGTCAAAGGTTTTGTTTCTAATGTTAAGAACTGACTCCTGTGTCATTTTTAACAGCATCAAAATTTCATGTTACACCTGCATTACATTGTATTGTTTTTCCGCCAAAATGCATTTCGGTGTCAAACACTTTGGGGGCATTTGTCACCCGTGACGACTCTCTTGTTTTTAAAGTCATAGCCAATGGGGAGAGGCTAATTTTACTTTACAATATAGCTATAGTGGAAAGTTAAAAAAATCTTATCCTGAAACCACGAGACAGATTTCAATATAATTTTGTAGGAGTGATTCATAGGTGACACCCTACTGAAATTATTCAAATCATTATACCCCCCACAAACAGAGTTTGAGGGGGGTATACTGGAATCAGCCTGTCGATTGGTCGGTCGTTGGTCTGTCCGCAAAATCTTGTACTTTCAACTCCTCCTTCAGTTTCAACCTGATTCATTTGATACTTGGCATAAATGTTATGCAGGTGTAGTAGATGTGCAAGACACAAATTTCAGGTCTCTGTGACCTTGACCTTTGGCCTTGAAATTGGTCTTGAAATTGGCAGGCAAACTCTTGTACTTTGAACTCCTCCTTCACTTTCAACCTGATTCACTTGATACTTGGCATAAATGTTACTCAGGAGTAGTAGATGTGTAAGACACAAATTTCAGGTCTCTGTGACCTTGTCCTTGACCTTTGGCCTTGAAATTGGTCTTGAAATTGGCAAGCAAAATCTTGTACGGCGAACTCCTCCTTCACTTTCAACCTGATTTACTTGATACTTGCCATAAATGTTACTCAGGAGTAGTAGATGTGCAAGACCAGGGCTCGAGCAACAGGGCGATTTGGGCGAAAACTGCGCTCAAACAGACCAGTTTTCGCCCTGATCATAAGGGTTTGGCGAAATCCAAGTCGCCCTAACTTTAAGACTGTAAACACCGCTCTCGTACGTGAAAAAGCCATCATTTTTCAACCACTGACCCAAAAAAATAAGCTCCGCCCATGGGTGTTAAACTGTTAATGAGTGTTAGATAGACAAAGGTTCAGACCATTCCTCCAATCAAAACGAAGGTATTTGAGACCACCTACTGATTTGTGAAATTGCTGACTTACGCCATGTCCACTGACATGTGACAGAGCGAAAACCAACACGTTATAAATGTGTTATTAAACATGTGCAAAACAGCAGACAAACTCGAAATGGATAACTCAACCATTATCTACAGTATAACGATGATGACTTTAATTTAATTAGAATCATTTATTTCTGCAGGCCAGTGGGAATTCTTGCAAAGTTTACTTACCTCATAAAATCATTTTAAATCCCAAATCATTTGAAGTTAACACAAGATTATGTTGCAGTCTGCAGGTCAAGCGTCTAAACCAATTGTTTTTATGATAGAGGGCGTTCCAAATCGTAATTTGCATTAATTTATGTCAAAGGTCAAATCTTAGCTACACAATTATCACGTAATGATTACATGAATCTGCATACACATAGTGGAATATGTTTAAACTTCTTTCAGTTATAACATTTTCAATGTTAATCTAATGTGCTTTCGTGTAATGTGTTGAAAACTGAATGCATAAACACAGCTCGATTGTAAACTTCAGCAAGAGGCTGACACCGTGTATTTTTGTCACTGGCAAAAAATCAATAGTCCAGCTCCAGGTGTTTAACCTTTAGCCTGCTGAGCAAATTATGTTTACTGAATTTTTCACCTACTACATTTTCAAAATTCAAGCTATAATCAATTTGTTCACCAAAATGCAATCAGACTGTCAAACATTTAGATCCTCATCTGGATCCAAATTGTTTGCATAGGTATTCACTCATTTACCCATAGCAGGCTAAAGGGTAAGCATCTAAATTTGTGTTGATCTGCAACAGTTGATGATTTCTGCTGACACAAAGGGTGGACAGGGAGTGAACATTTAATTGGCTAAATTGCACTTGTAGACAGTAGTATTACAGAGGGGATTAAAAATAACCACAAATTATTTTAAGAGGATATAAATAACTTAATATTTCAGAGGAAGAAATAATACATCAGTATCAGCATTGCATAACTGATTTTTATGCCCCCCAGATTTTGGGATAAATTATTGTTTTTGCCCAATCTGTTTGTCTGTCTGTCTGTTTGTCAGCAACTTTAACATTGGTCATAATTTTTGAACCAGTACAGATAGAGACTTGATATTTGGCAAGCATAAGTATCTCATAAAGCCACACATTTTGAGGGGTGACATATCAAGGTCAAGGTCATCCTTCAAGGTCAGAGGTCAAATCACGGACTTTAACATTGGCCATAACTTTGGACCAATAGAGATAGAGTCTTGATATTTGCTGCATATTGAACTTTCAATATTTTTGAATGATTAGTTTTGTGGATTTTAGACACTATTAAGAAGTCAATATTGCATTCATACAATTTGATCTAGTGACACTAACATTGTTTTAGTATGTACTTAAACATTATAAAAGAGAAAAGGTATATTATGTATTAGTATCCGATAAGTGAAACGGTTCACTTCTCCTTGAGCCTCCTCACTTCTCCCTAATCTGAGGCCCAAGGAGAAGTCACTTCTCCCTAAAATTTGAACCCAGCTTGAGCCCTGCAAGACACAAATTTCAGGTCTCTGTGACCTTGACCTTGACCTTTGGCCTTGAAATTGGTCTTGAAATTGGCAGGCAAAATCTTGTACTTTGAACTCCTCCTTCAATTTCAACCTGATTCACTTGAAACTTGGCATAAATGTTACTCAGGAGTAGTATATGTGCAAGACACAAATTTCAGGTCTCTGTGACCTTGACCTTGACCTTTGGCCTTGAAATTGGCCTTGAAATTGGCAAGCAAAATCTTGTACTTTGAACTCCTTCACTTTCAACCTGATTCACTTGATACTTGGCATAAATGTTACTCAGGAGTAGTAGATGTGCAAGACACAAATTTCAAATCTCTGTGACCTTGACCTTTGGCCTTGAAATTGGTCTTGAAATTGGCAGGCAAAATCTTGTATGGCGAACTCCTCCTTCACTTTCAACCTGATTTACTTGATACTTGGCATAAATGTTACTCAGGAGTAGTAGATGTGCAAGACACAAATTTCAGGTCTTGTCCGGAGCATATATCCTATACTCTATTATCTAGCATTACCAAACCTGTTGTGTCAATACATATTGGGTAGTAGATATTCAGGTCTCTGTGACCTTGAACTTAATACCTGGCCTTGAAATGGAAAAAGAACCAGTGTCATTCTGCAAAATCGGCCCAGCGCGAACATTTTCATTTTGGCATGAAACATGGGGATTTCGTGTCACAAATCCTCCTTCATTTTTAAAGTTTTCATATGTTTGTTGCAAGCATTACAGAATTATCTCTCCTTTAACTTTGAGTATTTATGTGTTTTAGTCCTGTTACATGGATAGTTGGTGTCACAAACTTGGATTCGCAATCAAAGCTGCCATGTGGGGGTATTCATCACCTTTAGTGATAGTTCTAGTTTTTAGCTCACCAGAGCACAAAGTGCTCAGGGTGAGCTTTTGTGATCGCCAGATGTCCGTCGTCCGTCGTGGTGCGGTGTGCGTCGTGCATCGTCGGGCGTCAACAATTTGAACCTTTAAAAATCTTCTCCTCTGAATCTACAGGGTTCTCAGCTTTCATCTTTGGTACATAGCATCACCTATAGGTCCTCTACGAAAGTTATATAAATTATGCCCCTGGGGTCAAAATTGGCCCCGCCCCAGGGATGGGAAGTTTTCAATAGAAACATATAGTAAAACTTTGAAAATCTTCTCCTCTGAAACCAGAAGGTTATTAGCTTTCATATTTGGCATATAGCATCATGTTCAGGTCCTCTACAAAAGTTATATAAATTATGGCCCTGGGGTCAAAATTGGCCCCGCCCCAGGGGTGGGCAGTTTTCAATAGAAACAAATAATGAAATCTTTGAAAATCTTCTCCTCTGAAACTGAAAGGCTCTCATCTTTCATATTTGGCACAGAGCATCATGTTCAGGTCCTCTACAAAAGTTATATAAATTAAGGCCCTGGGGTCAAAATTGGCCCCATCCCAGGGGTGGGCAGTTTCCAATAGAAATATATAGTGAAAACTTTGAAAATATTCTCCTCTGAAACTAGAATTTTCTCAGCTTTCATATTTGGCAAATAGCATAATGTTCAGGTCCTCTACAAAAGTTATATAAATTATGGCCCTGGGGTTAAAATTAGCCCTGCCCCAGGGGTGGGCAGTTTTCAATGGAAACAAATAGTGAAATCTTTGAAAATCTTCTCCTCTGAAACTGGAAGGCGCTTAGCTTTCATATTTGGCACAGATCATCATGTTCAGGTCCTCTACAAAAGTTATATAGATTATGCCCCTGGGGTCAAAATTGTGGCCGCCCCAGGGGTGGGAAGTTTTCAATAGAAACATGTAGTAAACCTTTGAAAATCTTCTCCTTTGAAATCAGAAGTTTCTCAGCTTTCATATTTGGCACATAGCATCATGTTCAGGTCCTCTACAAAAGTTATATAAATTATGCCCCTGGGGTCAAAATTGGCCCCGCCCCAGGGATGGGCAGTTTTCAATAGAAACAAATAGTGAAATCTTTGAAAATCTTCTCCTCTGAAACTGGAAGGCGCTCAGCTTTCATATTTGGCACAGAGCATCATGTTCAGGTCCTCTACAAAACTTATATTAATTATTGCACTGGGGTCAAAATTGTCCCCGCCCCAGGGGTGGGCAGTTTTCAATGGAAACAAATAGTGAAAACTTTGAAAATCTTCTTCTCTGAATCTGGAAAGTTCTCAGCTTTCATATTTGGCACATAGCATCATGTATAGGTCCTCTACCAAAGTTATATGAATTATGGCCCTTGAGTCAAAATTGGCCCCGCCCCAGGGGTGGGTAGTTTTCAGCAGAAACATATAGAGAAAACTTTGAAAATCTTCTCCTCTGAAACTGAAAGGTTCTAAGCTTTAATATTTGGCTCATAGCATCATGTTATAGTCCTCTACAAAAGTTATATAAATTACGCCCCTGGGGTCGGCTAGTTTTCTATAGAAAGATATAGTGAAAACTTTGAAAATCTTCTCCTCTGATTGTCTGGTGAGTGCTTCAGGGCCATTTTGGCCCTCTTGTTATTCATTAAGAAGGGTCACCAGGGGCCAACAGCTGCCAGGGGCAAGGCTAATTTGTGCAGGAATTTTTAGTAAGATGGTCCTTAATTGACCCTTTACCAAAGCAGTTCAAGCAGTTATTGCTGATAAAAAATCATGGCCATCACAGATAAGGCTAAATTTCAGTTAATTTTCCCAGGATGACCCCTCACCAAGTGTGCTAATATTATTGTAATTGCTGAAAACCCGTGGCTGCCAGACAGTAAGCTTGTTGTTAAATTTTAGACATTTAGACCAATATTCTCATATAAAAAATAGAGCATGTAACATATTGACTCAAGTGAGTAAAGCAGGGCCATCATGGCTTAATATGTTTAAGAACACTGAAATGTTTGGCAATGGCAGAAACTGCAGTATTAGAGCTATAATTCCATAAGCAAACGGAGTATATCTTATCTTAATCACACAGCTCCTACAGGAGATGGTCACACAAACTTAAAATTGGTAATGATTTATAATTTAAAACTCAAGTTCAGAGCAGAATTGTGTTATTGTTACAGGGTTCAAGTGAATGAACTTTGGGCCAAGGGAGAAAAAGTAGCCTGCGGTGTCGTATCTGAAAACACAAGGGTATGTTGGTCAGACGAATCTTATTTTCTCATTTTGTTCTATATCTAACCCTTCGCTTGCTATTCGCGTCAATATACCTACCTGTAAATAGTGAAGACCCAGATGAGACGGCTCCTGCAGGAGCTGTCTCATCAGGGTCTGCACTATTTACAAGTTGATTGTGCAACCAGTGCACTCCACAGCAGTGATTGCACAGCGAAATACTTGTACACAGTAAAGATATATGTAATTATACAACAGGGCATGGGTAAAGAAGAAGAAATGTATTTTAAAATTCAGCAAGAGAAGGGTTAAGATGTTACATGACAGAATTGGTATTAGTGCATTGCAAACAGTGTAGACTCAGATCAGTTGCCACAACTTAATGCTTTCACCCCCTGAATATTAATTTAAGAATTTATTCTGCATGAATATTTGTGGACTGAAGTTTTATAATCATACTTTAACTAACAAGGAAATTGTATGTTCTAACAAAAACGTCAGAATCAGATCTATATTATTCAAGGAGCAAACAGAACAGACCCTGATCAAACAGTAAAGTATTAGTTGTACAATATGTGTGAGTGACTTGGGTGTTTTCTGCTTCAGATTGTATTCCGATCCTCTACAGCAGTGGTTCAGATATTCATTCAGATGAGCTCAGAGATGTGGGACTTTGATAACAATGGAGATCTGTACTTTGAGAAGGCTGTGAATGGATTCCTAACAGACCTGTATGCCAAGTGGAAGGTGGGTGTATACTTTTGTAAAGAAAGTTGGAGGAAGTGTGGTTACTAGACTGCAGTATTGCTTGATCTCTTAACTGAGTGAACACAGTAGACGTAATATTAAGACATTTGCTCTATGATCTTAACACACTGGATATTTTGTCTTTAAGAATTATTTATTATAGTTTATGTTATGTATTCATGTATTTATGTAATTAATGTAAAACTGTGATAGCTATAAACAGTGATGAAAAACTGTGATAGCGATAAATGGTGATAATTATAATTTTGGTAATATGGAATATTTGATATTGATATAAGAATGTTTCAGCCTATTTTTAACATGTCTCTCTGTGTCGAGTCATCAAGGACCACAGTGGAAATAAGAGGAAATTACTTTTCTCTTGTTTGTGATATCCTTGGTATTGATGTGCATTGTATGGTTTGTGCTTGTTTTGTGATTTTAACTTATTCATTCATGTTGATTATGTACATTTGTTGAGATGGATGAATGCAGAATTGTTGTAATTACCTCTGCAAACAGTTTGGATCCATGGAATATCTGGAGTAACTTGCATACATGTGATAACTACCGACGATAGGTGAATTCTACCGTTTTCAGAGGTGGTCTACCGTTCTACCGATTCAATGGACGTTTCTACCGTTTTATCGATTCTGCTACGGCATTTTTTTTAGTGACCTATATTTTCCTCCCTGGGTTAGATTATCTGTTAGTTCTCTACACACACAAACCCCCTTTAGCATGCTGTGATCCACGATTGGCCTGTTTTGGTATGGTTCCCCCGCGGAGAACACCCGCATTATGTAATCACAAGTTGGTTCCCGTTTGCGCTGTACAGGAGTTAACAAAAAAAAATTCGGGAACCAGTCGTGTCAACATGCAAATGGCGGCATGCGCCTTTGCGGGATGCACGCATACAAATCAGATAGAATTCCATCCTAAGGCAATGCCGCTGCACAAATCCCCAAATCCCCTCCCTAAATAGATAATTTAATCTAAATTCAAATCGGGATGTCTTGTTTTCGTTTCACGGTCGCGAAAGAGAGTCGCTACTTGTTGCTTGGAGACTGCAAATTTATTTCCGGTAGTGACGTCCCCCAGATACAGCATCTGGTGTGAAGGTTTTTACGTGATTTGATTGGTTAATTTATATATCAAAATCACATAGTCTCTCGCGCGAGTCGAAAACGAAAGTGAAAAACATTTTGTTTACAAATGTGATTATCTGGACTTTCTATACGAAAACGAAGCAGTTATGTCCGAAAGAAAGACTGAAATCGAGGGCAGTACTTTATTACATTTCTTCACTAGCTCATCTGTCACTGAGTCCAGAATAAACTCTGATATAGGAGACGTTGTCCACAAATACACATGCGGCACGCATTATTATTACTCAAGCGAGGAGACAAAATCAAGACGAGGGGAGTGACGTTATCATAGCTTCAAAAAGCGGTATGCACTCCGACCTTTAACAACAAGTTAAGAATATCCGAATATTCTGAACGATAAACAGTTTAGTTTTATGCAGCAAACCGGCAATACCAAAAAGTACGAAAGATTCGTCCCCAGACCGATTGTACTGAATAAATCGAGGTTTGTAACGTTTTTATACGCCCACCTAATAAAGGTGGTCGTATATTGTCGTGGCCCTGTCCGTCCGTCCGTCCGTTCGTTCGTTCGTTCGTTCGTTCGTTCGTCCGTCAACATTTTGTTTGTCCGCTCTTTTCTGGGAAAACTATTTGACAGATATTAATGAAACTTCACACAAATGTTAAATGCATCAAGATCTGAAGCTGAGTTGATTCTGAGGTTCATTTGATTTTTCATTTCAGAGTTATGGCCCTTGTCCTTAAAAAATATGCAAATAGTTTGTCCGCTGTTTTCTGGGAAAACTATTTGAGAGATATTAATGAAACTTCACACAAATGTTTAATGCATCAAGATCTGAAGCTGAGTCGATTCTGAGGTTCATTTGATTTGTCGTTTCGGAGTTATGGCTCTTTAACTTAAAAAATAATGCAAATACATGCAAATAGTTTGTCCGCTGTTTCTTGGGAAAACTATTTGAGAGATATTAATGAAACTTCACACAAATGTTTAATGCATCAAGATCTGAAGCTGAGTTGATTCTGAGGTTCATTTGATTTGTCGTTTTGGAGTTATGGCCCTTGTCCTTAAAAATATGCAAATAGTTTGTCCGCTGTTTTCTGGGAAAACTATTTGACAGATATTAATGAAACTTCACACAAATGTTTAATGCATCAAGGTCTGAAGCTAAGTCGATTTTGAGGTTCATTTGATTTGTCGTTTCGGAGTTATGGCCCTTTTACTTAAAAAATAATGCAAATACATGCAAATAGTTTGTCCGCTGTTTTCTGGGAAAACTATTTGACAGATATTAATGAAACTTCACACAAATGTTAAATGCATCAAGATCTGAAGCTGAGTTGATTCTGAGGTTCATTTGATTTTTCATTTCAGAGTTATGGCCCTTGTCCTTAAAAAATATGCAAATAGTTTGTCCGCTGTTTTCTGGGAAAACTATTTGAGAGATATTAATGAAACTTCACACAAATGTTTAATGCATCAAGATCTGAAGCTGAGTCGATTCTGAGATTCATTTGATTTGTCGTTTTGGAGTTATGGCCCTTTTACTTAAAAAATAATGCAAATACATGCAAATAGTTTGTCCGCTGTTTTCTGGGAAAACTATTTGACAGATGTTAATGAAACTTCACACAAATGTTTAATGCATCAAGATCTGATGCTGAGTCGATTTTGAGGTTTATTTGATTTTTCGTTTCGGAGTTATCGCCCTTTTACTTAAAAAAAATGCAAATATATGCAAATACTTTGTCCGCTGTTTTCTGGCAAAACTGTATCACAGATATTTATTAAACTTAATACACATGTTAAATGCATCTAGACCTAAAGCCAAGTCGAGTCTGAGGATCATTTGATTAAATGTTTTGGAGTTATGGCCCTTGCACTTAAAAAAATAATGCAAATCTATGCAAATATGAGGATGGCCATAACTTTTTCATTTGAAATGATATTTACTTCAATTTTTTTATGGTTAAACCTTAATGTGAATTTTCACATATATTGCGGGGGTTTTGATATGTCATTTTATTCTAAAGTTATGGTCCTTGAACATTGTGTGTTCGTTGCTTTGTTAGTCGGTAAATTTTTAGTTTGTCTGTTGTTTTCTGGGAAAACTATTAAAATGATATAAATGAAACTTAACAACTTAACACAAATGTTTTAAGCAACAAAATTTGAAGCTGAGTTTATTTTGAGGTTCATTCAGTTTGTCTTTACAGAGTTATGGCCGTTGCACTTTACAAAAATCTGCAAAAATGAGGATTAGCTGTAACTTTTTTATTTAATAAGATATTCATTTCATTTTTTTAAAAAATAGTATCACCTTAATATGGAAATCAAGATCTGAAGCACAGATTAGAAAATGTCAACACTTATAAGGCATGTTGAATCGGAGAAAGTTTGCAAGTGGGCGTATTATGTACCGTATGCGGTACTCTTGTTGACTTGAGGTTGCGAATTTTCCTCCAAAAATTTGAGAAAACACTTTTTTGCCATTGGGAATATAGCCGAATAAGGGCTGTAAAATAAGCCTATAAAGCACTGAAACTGTAATAAAATAAGATAAAATGGAATATATTTTCATTATGATAAAACAGTAATAAGTCTCGATTTTTTCATGGCATTATTTAATTATGGGAGCTGTCTGATCTGGGTCAACTCTGTTTGCAAATCAGTGAAACATGTTTATATGAAGGAAAGGGTTAATGGGGTTATTGATATCTTGGCATTGTAAGGGTTGGAGATGATGCCATGGCTGTGTATAGATGTAGTCTGTATAATGTATGGTTTATAAAGGTAGATTTATTATTATAACAGCACATGGACATTTGATTTTGTTGGGCCAAGCCAGAAAGTGTGGAATCATTCCAATATCATAAGCAAACAGAGCAGTCCCTGACAAGATAGCTCCTATGCATGAAAAGGCGTTGATATGAGGGAAAGTGTGTGTAAATGTTATGTGTGTAGTGTAAGGTTTATAATGGCATGGCATGGTATGGTATGTTGGTAATACCGTAACAGTTTTTATGGTAAGGTATGAATGATTATGTGAAAAGGTATAAAAAAACGTAAGTATCCAGAAGATAATTTTTTCATCTCCATATACAGTCGAGACTGCCTTAGCGACCCCCTGGATTCAGCGACTCCCTCTCATATGCGACCGTGTTTCATCCCGCCCAACGTATTTTCCTATAATTTTGGTCTGAATTAAGCGACTCCCTGTCTTACGTGACAAGCGACCCTGATTTTGCGAACCAAACATAGGCTTCGGTCTGTATTAAACGACATTCAATTATCACAGTTTCTTTTGTTTGTTTACATAGCGCATCGGTTTTTCACACCATATTAATTAGGGAAAACCCGGGATTGTAATCACGCGTGAACTAGCTGGTTCCCGACTTCCGCTCTACAGATACATGTACGCGAGCAGAATATTCGGGAAACCAGTCGTGTCAAACATGGCTACGTACGTCGTATACAAGATTCGCCGGAGGAGATTTCGAGCGACAAAACTGTTAAAGAACGACAAACAACTTTTAAACAAGGCAACTAATTCGATCTGGTTTGCGATTATTACGGGCTCTTTAGTTCAGAACGGTCTTTATAAATATTAATCAGTATGTGCATAATACATGTCTTTATCAACATTACTCGAAAGTATGCTTGGTAATCTGCACCTAGTTTATATTTATATCATTAAGTGTTTAAACCTTTCCCTCATATAAACGTGTTTTCACGCATTTGCAAACAGAGTAGACCCAGATCAGACAGCTCCTAGAGGAGCCGTCTGATCAGGGTCTACTCTGTTTGCTAGTGGAATTTGAAAGATCTGTTTCTTTTCTTTCTAAAATGGCTACAATGTTCCACCTTCCATATTTCATTATAACTATTTTTTATCCATGAATATTCAGCAGGTATTGAAATTTGTAATAAACATAGAACAGGGATAGGGTGAATTTAGTGCATGCACTTATATGTGTATTATATTTGTACATTGTATCGTACATGCACTAATGTTCTGGTAAGTGAATGATTTATTAATTTATTAAACTTTTAAAGTAGCGTTTATTTGTGATAATAAATGTTGTATAAATGTATTAAATAATAGATAATAATTATATTGTATTAGACTGGATTAGTACACAGTTTTATTTTTCCCTTAAGTAGATCTCTTACATGTACATGTAGTTTCGGTATACGTCATGTATTATATCCTAGGTCTGTATTAAGAGACTCCCTGTCATATGTGACCTTTTTCATGAAGTCCCTTGGAAGGTCACATATGACAGTCTCGACTGTATTTCGTCGTGTCGGTAAAATCTACCTGACAAAAATCAAATCTACCTGACAAATTTCCAAAATCTACCTGACATGCTTCAACAGGTTATCACATGTATGAACTTGGCATCTCATCAGGATCCAATCTATTTAACACTCTGTTCATCAATTTGGAACAAAGTGGAAGACCACTATTTTTAGAATAAAAGAAGTGGCTAATTTTACCAGTTGTTGTGGATTCAAAGAATGTAGTTACAATAGCTTTGACAATAGCCCTCGATATGGTATCAATATGAGAAGAAAACTTTCTTGATCTGCTGCTCACTCTGTGTAATTTCATGTTGAACACAATCTGACCAGCATTTGCATACAGTAGAGCGTACACCAAGATGAGACATCAAATAACTTGATCCAAGGTGTTTGACACCCAATCAGTAGTTTGTCAGTGTAATGTTACACATAATGAACTACAAGTTGTCCAAGACTTCAGATTGCTGCAATTGTGTAGAGGTACAATAGATCCTCATTATAGTAACCACTTCATCAGTAAACATGGATTTCTTTCAAAGCAGGTGGTAGCTTCATGCTGGATGAAAGTAATGCAGAAAGTCCTTTAGAAGTTTTCTGCATTACTTTCATCCAGGATAAAGCTACCACCTGCCTTTAACACTTTAACTCATTGAGACACCTTTTGATGCCTTTGCATACAAAGTTGACCAAGATCAGTGTCCAAGGTTATAAAACCGAGAAAACTGAGTCCGAGATCATTCTCAAGTATCTGATTAGTCAGATTCTTAGCTAGCTCACAATCTGACCAATCAGATGCTTGAGAATGATCTCAGACTCGAGCAAAAAGTGTTATAACCTCATGGCCAGATGGCATGTGTTGGCTCTTATTCTACAGTTTCTGCTATGGCCAAAATACACATTATGCTCTTATACTATGATAAAAATTCAAGTAATACAGATTGATGATATCATTTCTGCTTACATAAGTATTCAATATTGAATAAGACCCAGAATTAGACGTTTTTAGAAGTAGTCATTGTAGAAAGGTTTTACCATACAAGTAGTCATTGTAGTCATTGTAGAAAGGTTTTACCATACAAGCAGCTCTTATTAACCCTTTACTTCATGAATATTCATATAAGAAATTATGCTACAGTCAAACTTCAATAGGTCGAGGTTGCATTATTTCAAGCCTGACCTCGACCAAGTGAAGGTGCTCAAGCAAGTGAATTTCATATGAACTTGTCAATATTCAATCTCATAGATACTCAAAGATACTATATTACAACATGAAATAGCGGTTGTGTTAAACACTTCTTTAAGACTCTGAAATGTTTTAATTGGTAGTGTTTTGATGCTGTTTATCAATTACATGATCTGTTTCTATACACTTCCATACTTTAATCATTTTGCTCAATAAATTTGAGCATGCAAACCTGCATCTCATGTGGTTTTAGTGTACGTCTTCACTTGGGCATGTTTTTAGCTCACCAGAGCACAAAGTGCTCAGGGTGAGCTATTGTGATCGCCCGTTGTCCGTCGGCGTGCGTCGTGCGTCGTGCGTCGTCCGTCGTTCGTCGTCCGTCGTCAACAATTTGAACCTTTAAAAATCTTCTCCTCTGAATCTACAGGGATCTCAACTTTCATCTTTGGCACATAGCATCATATTCAGGTCCTCTACAAAAGTTATATAAATTATGCCCCTGGGGTCAAAATTGACCCCGCCCCAGGGGTGCCTTGTTTTCAATAGAAACATATAGTAAAACTTTTAAAATCTTCTCCTCTGAAACCAGAAGCTTCTCAGCTTTCATAATTGGCACATAGCATCATGTTCAGGTCCTCTACAAAAGTTATATAAATTATGACCCTGGGGTCAAAATTGGCCCCGCCCCAGGGGTGGGCAGTTTTCAAAAGAATCATATAGTGCAAACTTTGAAAATCTTCTTCTCTGAAACTGGAAGGCTCATAGCTTTCATATGTGGCACATAGCATCATGTTCAGGTCCTCTACAAAAGTTATATAAATTATGGCCCCTGGGTCAAAATTGGCCCCGCCCCAGGGGTGGGCAGTTTTCAATAGAAACAAATAGTGAAATCTTTGAAAATCTTCTCCTCTGAAACTGGAAGGCTCTCAGCTTTCATATTTGGCACATAGCATCATGTTCAGGTCCTCTACAAAAGTTATATAAATTATGGCCCTGGGGTCAAAATTGGCCCCGCCCCAGGGGTGGGCAGTTTTCAATAGAAACAAATAGTGAAATCCTTGAAAATCTTTTCCTCTGAAACTGGATGGTTCTCAGCTTTCATATTTGGCACATAGCATCATGTTCCGGTCTTTTACAAAAATTATATAAATTATGGCCCCTGGGTCAAAATTGGCCCCACCCCAGGGGTGGGCAGTTTTCAATAGAAACAAATAGTGAAATCTTTGAAAATCTTCTTCTCTGAAACTGGAAGGCTCTCAGCTTTCATATTTGGCACATAGCATCATGTTCAGGTCTTCTACAAAAGTTTTATAAAGTATGGGCCCGGGGTCAAAATTGGCACGGCCCAGGGGTGGGCAGTTTTCAATAGAAACAAATAGTGAAATCTTTGAAAATCTTCTTCTCTGAAACTGGAATGCTCTCAGCTTTCATATTTGGCACAGAGCATCATGTTCAGGTCCTCTACAAAATTTATAAAATTATGACCCTGGGGTCAAAATTGGCCCTGCCACAGGGGTAGTAGACATTTTTCAATAGAAACATATTGAGAAAACTTTGAAAAACTTCTTCTCTGAAACTGGAAGGTTAATCTCAGCTCTCATTTTTGGCTCATAGCATCGTGTTCAGGTCCCCTACAAGTTTTTCTAAATTATTTCCCTGGGGTCAAAATTGGCCCGCCCCAGGGCTGGCTAGTTCTCTATAGAAACATATAGTGAAAACTTTGAAAATTTTCTCCTCTGATTGTCTGGTGAGCGCTTCAGGGCCATTCTGGCCCTCTTGTTTAATTGACTGTATTATCTCCCTTTCCCTGTAGGGTTACGTTTCAGAATTATTTAATTAAACGATTTTTTGTATGCATGTTTGCATTCAAAAATATTTACTTATCATGTGCAAACTCTAATAAAACACAAACAATATTTACTCGTAAGAAAACATCATTAAATGTGCTTATTATAGGACATGCTTTGGTCTGTACCCAGCAATTATTCCATTTAACCCTTTCCTCCATAAATACGCCTTTCTATGCCTCTGTAATAACCACTTCTTGAAACCATTGTGATAAATAGAGCATTTGCTCCTTTAGGAGCAAATGCTCTATTTATCACAATGGTTTCAAATCACAAAATTCTAAAATTTTACTTTTCTCTAGTAAATGCTCCTTTTGGGTTTATTCATTCAAAGAGGTTGGGTCTAAAAATAGCCTATGGAGGAAAGGGTTGAATGTGTGATCCACAAAATTGATTACTATTTGATTACTTGTGAAAAACAGACTGACGGGTGAGAAGCCACAACCAGCAGGTTATTTGTTCACACGTTCGTGTCTTCGAGTCAACACTTGACCGTTGTCTATTACCTTGAATTTAGAACAACTTTTTCCGTGACTCTGACCAGACCTTGAGCAAAGCTCTGTCCTCGACTCAATGATGCTTGAGCTAATAAAGTTTGACTGTAATATGAATATGAGCTAGACTTGATTTTTATAATGGCAAGACTGATGTGAGCAAGAAAAAGTTTGGCTGTGACAGAAACTGTACAATTAGATATATAGAATTACATATGTAAGCACGGCAAACTCTGATCAGAAGGCTGCTACAGGAGCTATCTGGACTGGGTCTACTCTGTTTTCAAAGGTGTTAAAAGGCATATGTATGGGGTAAAGGGGTTGAAAGATATATGTGTTTCTGATAGTACAATATACTTATATTGATAATGTCAATCATGGATTACAATGATCTTATTGTACTTTCTAGGAACTAAACTGTTGCCATGACGTTACTATAGTGATGTTTTCTAGGACATTCTATGAAGCACAGTCTTGGGGTAAGTTATTATTTTCATTTTAATAATGTGAAAATTCAGATGTTGTTCAGAACAGTTGTGACATGTTTTCAACATAGCTTGTGGGAATTAATCTGATTTAGTAGTCAGTCAGAATAACTGGTTAAACTTGTAAATAACTGCCCTATCTACCATTATGACCGGTCTTACTAGTGCCTGTAGTACTATTGGGGCCATGGTAACCTACAGTAAAATGTCTCTGCAATGACCACTCACAAGAAGTCTCAAGGAGTCTAAATCTGGGTTGTTAAGACAGGTGGTAGCTTAATGCTGAACAAAACTTATGCACAAGCTCCAATAGGAGGAGCGATCTGCATTACTTTTGTTCTGGATTAATCACACACCTGCTTTTAACCCTTTACTCCATAGATACACCATTGCAAACAGAGTAGACCTAGATCAGATGGTTCCTATAGGAGACATCTGATCAGGGTAATATCTGTTGACTTAACCTTTAGCCTGCTGAGCATTTTTGCAGAATTGTTCACCTACTACATTTTCAAAATTCAAGCTATAATCAATTTGTTTACCAAAATGCAATCAGGATGACAAAACAGTTTGGATCCTGATGAGATGCTGAGTTACTTGGCGTCTCATCTGGATCCAAACTGTTTTGCAAAGGTATACACCCATCCGCCCATAGCAGACTAAAGGTTAATGAAATATTATAGATCTAATTCTTCTGCCTCTTCCATGGTCATATATTTCTGTGTTTGTACGCCTTTATAAACAAAATTTAGTTAATATTGATGATGTCATTATTTCCTACATAAATATTCATGGAGTAAAGGGTTAACCATATTTGTGTAATAAATAATGACATCATGAATATTAATTGGATTGTTATAATATCAAATGAACACAGGCAATTCTAGCCATTGCAGACATTGTAGAATCATATCTATGGTATTATATCTTTAAACAAACAGAGCAGATCCTGATCAGACAACTCCTTTAGAAGCTATCTGATCTGGGTCTACTCTGTTGGCAAAGGTGTTAGAATGGTGTATTTATGGAGTAAAGGGTTAAAGAGGAGAATGTTTATTCATTAAGTGGTCACTATATAGAGTATACATTGTTTTAGATGAGTTTCCTTCCTACATGAGAGAATGTCTGCAGCAGGATTATAGGGGCAGGTTCTATGAGGACTTCTACAGGTAAGTGAGAAAGTCTTGAGGAACCTTCACCAAACAAATTTGAATAGGTTTGATAGTGGTTGTAACATTTTATCACCTTGTATGCTAAATTCTAATTTGCTAACTTTTAATGCTTTACATGGTAGTGATGAATACAAACAGTTTGGGTCCAGCACCTCAGCATGTCATTAGGATAGAGATTTATTTTGGCAGAAAAAAGAAGGAAAAATTAACTCAAATAATTGCAGCAGGCAACAATTTTTGCAAACAACAATTATTTAGAGTGCATTGTTAAAAATGTTTATGATTGATCCTTTTGGCTTATGCAGTCATCTGGAATACAGACTTTATTAGCATTCATAAAGCATTACGGTTTTGTTAATTTTTAGCTCACCAGAGCACAACGTGCTCAGGGTGAGCTTTTGTGATTGCCTGATGTCCGTCTTCCGTCAGTATGCTTCATCAGTCGTCAACAAGTTGAACCTTAAAAAATCTTCTCCTCTGAATCTTCAGGTTTCTCAGCTTTCATCTTTGGCACATAGCATCATGTTCAGGTCCTCTGTAAAAGTTATATAAGTTATGTCCCTGGGGTCAAAATTGGTCTCCCCAGGGGTGGACAGATTTCAATGGAAACATATAGTGAAAACTTTGAAAATCTTCTCCTCTAAAAGTGGAAGGTTCTCAGCTTTCATATTTGGCACATAGCATCGTCTTGAAGTCCTCTACAAAAGTTATATGAATTATGTCCCTGGGTTCAAATGAGGCCCGCCCCAGGGATGGTCAGTTTTCTTTGGAAACATAGTGTAAAATTTGAAAATAGTCGCCTTTTTTGCCTGGTGAGCGATATCAGGGCCATCATGGGCCTCTTGTTTTTTCAAAACATAGACAATCTTTTGGATGTCTTACCCTTGATATACTGTAGATTTGAACAAACTATGGCAAATAATACAGACCAAGATCTACTACTTCTGAAGGAGCTGTTTTATCAGGGACTATACTACATGTGTTTGCTTCTCTAATAGTTTCAGTGATTTTTTATCTAAACAGTTCAAAATTGACTAAATAATTAAACTTTAAAACAGATGCTGAGGGCAGATATTTAGATATAAGTATGGTACTTATGTTACATTGGTTTTGTCTGTCAGGATTGTTGTTCAGAATGAGCGTTATGATGAGTGGACAGGAACCCTGAAGCAGCTGAGAAGGATTTTCAATGAGTACTTGAAGCGGGTGCTTACCTACCACAAAAGACCAGGGCTCAAGGTTCCGAAGGCCTTCAATTCTACAGCGGCTCAGGGCAACTTCCTGGAGACACTCAATATGACTCTGAACTGTAAGCTTAAATATGACATTACTTGTTTATTTTTTCAATTTCTATGTCTTTTCAGCTCTTGTGATTTTCTGAAAATATTGCGATAATGTATTTGCCTTTGCGTGCAAAGACTTTTAGAGCAAAAAACCCTCTCTTTTTTGGCCAAAATTTGTATGTTTTGAGCCAACCGATTTCAGTCTTCACACACAAGTGTCACACAAGCTGTAAATAAGAAGGAACTGATCTATCAAAGTCTCTTATTTTTCTATTAAAACCCTAGTCTGTTAGTACTCATAAGAATTTCCACACCGAGGCAATTTTAATGTGTACAACAAGATGAGGCTTGGCAGAGAAATGTAAAAAAATGTTTTACCTCAATTTAAAATACTACCTAGGCGTCTGGTTCTATTGATCCTTAACCTGATGAAGACACCTTGGCAAATAGAGTAGACCTTGGTCTGCTCTGTTCGCTTATTGAGTTACATAGATCTTATTCTATAGTTTGTGCCTTGGCCAAAAAATCCAGCATACTAAAATTCAGCAAACAAATATTCATGATGTCAGTATTTTTACATGAATATTCAAGTAAAGGGTTAACCCATTCCCTCATATTGACGACTTTTGACGACTCTGTAAAAGTCACTTTGTGAAACCATTGTGATAAATAGAGCATTTGCTCCTATAGGAGCAAATGCTCTATTTATCACAATGGTTTCCAACTACCAAATTCTATTTTTTTCTTTTCTCTAGTTAATGCTCCTTTTCGGTAGATTTCTTCAAAGAGGTTGTATCTAAAAATAGCCTATGAGGTAATGGGTTAAAGACCATAAACATATTTATGTGAAACTCTTATTTAGCCCGTTCAATGCTGGAGTTTGATGTGGACTATTCCAAAATTCAAACAGGTCAAGCTTACCATGAATATTCAGGGATTTGTATTAAAGAAACGGGTAACATGACAAACAGTGCAGACCCCTGGCCTCGAAAATTTCACTCGTCTGCTCGTAATTACGAGTGGAAAGTGGTGTAGGACGAGTAAAATTTGGAAGTACATGTCCGACAGGACTAGTATCTTTTTGGAGGAGAAATAATAATTTATTTGGAGCTGAAATTCTGGCCAACTCAGGTTTAAAACAGTTGTTATGTACAATTGACATTCGAACCTCGCGGCTAGCAGAACACTTGATTTCCTATAGCAGGCGCTCTTTACTTGCTGACTGCACTGACTGGGACTCAGTATTTTCAACAGCCGATTATTTTTGTATCGTAAGTGAACTGATTAAATGGAGTGAAAGGCTTTACATGATGAAAACACGGTGGAAAAAATAAAATAAATAAATAGTTTTAGTGTATCATTAAAGGAAATTAGTTTGTTATGTTTGCAAATGAAGATACAATGTCGCGATAGCCACTGTTTCGAAAAGTCCGAAACCAGTCTGGTAAGGGTAGTAAATGTTTATATCAACACCGCTTTATCGCAAGCACTGGTGTTAAACCGAAATGACAATTTGGCGACAGATCACAACATTCTTTGATGGTGGGAGAGACGACGAGAGGAGGGGTTAAAGAGAAAACCATGAAAAGAAAAGCGTAGCAAACATGGTATAAAGCCCCATCTACGCAAGTCCACATATGTGTTCCCACAATTTGTGATACCATTCTAAGCCTACCTTCGAATTAACGACTCAATCTGATCAAAGTTATTTTCAAGTAATTTGACAGTATATCAGTGTTTGCCTGAATAAATGGGACGAGTTACTTTTCTGGAGGATGAGTAAGAATTCCTAATCACTCATCCTACAGGACGAGTGACTTCTAGAGAAATTTTCGAGGCCTGACCCTGAAGAAAGTTCTAAGCCCTCTCTTTTGAGTCTACACTGTTTGCAATAGATGTTGTGACTCATTTGCTGCACTGAAATGGTTAAGTATATCATGAATTGATCTGTACATGTATCTGTAAGAAAGTATCCAAATTTCATCTATTGGATTTAATTATGGATTGTAAAGAAGATTGAAGCAAGACTTTATAGCAGCCTTACTTTGTTACCAGTAGGCATATTTCTCTTGCAGTGTTTGAAACATACTACTTGGACAGAAACTTTGATCGTACCGGTAAGGTTGCTGTGGTGATCACTCCTGGGGCTGGGGTGTTTGAAGTGGACCGGGAGCTGACCAACATCACCAAACAGAGAACTATTGACTGTGGTAAAACTTGATTATTGCTGTCAGACAAAATATGAGTCAATTATTTAGATAAAAAATTGATGCCAGGAATACCTTCAGTCGCCCATTTACCTGATAGAGACACCTTTTTGATGCCCTTGCAAACAGAGTAGATCCTGTAGGAGCCGTTTGATCAGGTTCTGCTGTGTTTGCTTATTGAATCATATAGATCTGATGTTAGATTGTGCCATTGCCAAATATCATGTGTTCATATACCATTATAAAGATTCAGATAATGAATATTAATGGTTTAATTATTTTTTACATGAATATTTGTCCTGTAAAAGGTTAAAATGCAAGTTACATAATATCACTTTAAACCCTTCACAGGGTGAATATTCATGTAAAAAATTATATCATTATGAATGTAACATGGCTGAATTTTATAATGGCATTAGAAACAAGAGAATTCTTACCATGGCACAAACTGTAGAAGATATCTGGTCTATTTCATTAGCAAACAGAGCAGACCCTTATCACTTCTGCAGGAATAGACTAATCTGGGTCCACTCAGTTTACACAGGCATTCAGAGGCATCTCTATGTGGTAAAAAGTTAAAAGAGTCAGATTTATAGAGGAATCATTCTTTTTATTTCTACTTACCAAACTTAATTAAACTAATGTAAGAATCATACAAAAATGGCATGTTTGGAGTATTTGATTAACCCATTACCTCAATAACCTACCTCTTTATGCTTTTAAAAACAGAGTAGAACCATATCAGGCAGCACCTGTAGGATAGGTCTGATCAGGGTCTTCTCTGTTTGCTTAACCCTTTCCCTGTTCAATATTTATGTAAATAATGACATCATGAATATTTATTACCTGAATATTTATACTTGAACACTTTTGACCTTAGTAGAAACTGTAGAATCAGATCTATATTATTCTATAAGCAAACAGAGCAGACCCTGATCAGACGGCTCCTATAGGAGCTATCTGATCTGGGTCTACTCTGTTGCAAAGGTGTGAACAGGTGTTTATATGAAGGAAAGGGTTAAATAATATGATAGAATTCTATACTGTCATGGCAAAAACTCTTGTATATCATGGGCCGTTATAAAATTTCACTTAATTGATATTGATAACATCCTGCATTTGCTTATATTTCTATACCCCTGCCAACTTGTCGCGAACTCCTCCTTCAGTTTTAAAGTTATTGACTTTATATTTGGTATACATAATAACCAAGAACAGTAGATGTGCAAGGCACAATTTTCATGTGTTTACCGCTGAGCATTGCAGAATTATCTCCTGTTGAACCTTGAGTATTGTTTTGGTCATTTTGGCTTGAAACATGGGTATTTGGATTTGTGGTCAAGGCTGCTGTGCGTGGGTATTCCATCACCTTTAGTTTTAGTTTATGTTGTTGTGAATTTTGTTGCTTCTAATTCTGCTGATTATTGTCAAAAGTAAAACTTCAAAAAGTAAAACAGTTACTGATGAGATTTTTCATTTCTAGTGATGAGCTTTAGTTGACTTGTGGAATTTATACTTGTTGTTTTGTAGGAGTTGGAAGTGATCTGGTGTGTATGGGAGAACAGCCACTACATGCAGCTCCGCTATTCAAGGTGAGACATACAGCGTTTCAAGGACCTAGTGCAAACCCATTGTAACAATCTATTAATGAACTAGTGGAGACCTGTGTAAGCAGTTTGGATCCAGATGAGGATCTAGATGTGAAGCCTAGTAACTCAGTGTTTCATCAGAATTCAGACCTGTTTGATACTCGGATCATAATTTTGGAAACATTGCTTTCTTAACCTTTTCCCTGTTCTGTGTTTATTTCAAATCTTGATACTTTTGAATATTCATGGACAAAGTATCTATAATGAAATATGGAAGGTGGAGAATTGTAGCCATTTTAGAAAGTAAAGAAACAGATCTATCAAATTCTTTTAGCAAACAGAGCAGACCCTGATCAGACGGGTCCTATAGGATGTTGATGTGCCATTATGATTTAATCAGTATTCATGATGTCATCAGTTCCTACATGAATATTAATGGAGTAAATGGTTAACTGGGGTGGTACATGCTAGACATGACCAGTAGTTTAGGTTTCTGTAGTGTAAGATACTTTGGCAGTTAACATTCTCACAGTTTCTTATGGCTTTATAAAGGAACAGAGTTTTTCAGATAATTTCTACAATGTCAGAGTCATAACTCATGCACTACCTAAGTTATGTGACAAATTGAAATTAACAATTATATTTTTCCAAGAAGAATTGATCGTATATCTACATGGTACCGTTGTTTCTTTTGTTTTTCAAATGATCAAAACTTCATTTTAGCAATATTAGGCAATTCTTATGACTATAACTCACGCCTGTTTGATTTATAGTTTCACAGTAGGAATGCTGGAAATGCTCTTGAAGTTGGAGACGACTACAACATTCCACACTGGATGAATCACAGGTAAAACTAGAGAATGGAATATACAGACATAGATAAATACTATAATCGTCATTTCTCCATTAAACCTTATCTTGTGACCACTCTTCTTATGAGTGGTCATAACATAGGAGTTGATGGAGAATTGAAGGAGTTACTCTTGGAAAAAATAAAGTTATGCATTTTGTGTATACTTCTGGTGGAATAGTATTGCTACAATATCAAGGGATAAGCTTTGCTGAAAGACTGTCAGATTGAAAATAGGGAATACTGTGGTCAGAGGTCACTGACGGCCTCTCTGATCTGGGTTCCAAGTTGTTTGCAGTTGCTGCTCCTTTCCTGCATTTAAAGGGTTAGGAAGCGAGGAATGTAAAAGACAGGAAAAAGGTATCATTAAGCTTTATAACAGTGTAGATCCTGAACAGTTTCTGGATTTGACAGTTATCTGATTACGTTCAACACTATGAAGTAAGACAATAACATGTAGCACAAGCTGGTGTGTTAGACAGTGTAGACCCAGATGGTGGATTTATAATATGTTGTCTGGTCAGGTCTATACTTTTCGCAAAGCCAAACAAATATCTTGGCCAAGTTACAACTTGTCAGATCTCTTACTTCAGAGCTGTGCCCCTGATCAGCATATTTTGTGTCAGTTTTGTACTCTTGTTTAACCCTTTCCTCCATAAATACGCCTTTCTACACCTTTGTAAAAGTCACTTCATGAAACCATCTTGATAAATAGAGCATTTGTTCTTATAGGAGCAAATGCTCTCTTTATCACAACCCTTTACTCTACGAATTTTCATGAAAGAAATAAAGGAAATATGCATTTGTAATTAGATTTTTCATAATGGTATGCTAACATGGCAGAAACTGCAGCATCATATCTATATTATTCTGTAAGTAAACAGAGCAGATCCTATAGGAGTCGTCTGAGCTGAGAGTACTCTGTTCGTAAAAGTTATATATATATATGGAAAAGGGTTAATGTTCAATATCTGTGAGAAAATTTCAATCTACCTTCCATTGTTTCAGTTTCTATACATCCAAAAACCAGATACAGTTCTTCTCCAACAAGAGGTTTGTTCCTAGGATAAAGATCCCTCCAGAAGTGGTATGACTAAGTTTATAGTAGTATTTCATATTGTGTTGAATGTTTGCTTGCTAACTGCTATTTCTGTTTCGTTTGTTGAGTATTTTATCTGATACACAGATATTCACACTGAAGATTAATCTAGGTAATACAGGACTTTAACTCTTTCCTTCATATAAAACTGCCTTTGCAAACCATGTAGACCCACATCAGATGGCTCCTGTAGGAGCCGTCTCATCAAGATATGTTCTGTTTGCATATAAAATTGTCATAGATCTGACTACAGTTTCTATCACTACCAAAAATGCATGTGTACCTATGCCATTACAAAAATTTAGCTAATGAATATTCATGATGTCATTATTTCTGACATTAACTCTTCGCTTGCTATTCACGTCAATATACGTACCTGTAAATAGTGAAGACCCAGATGAGACAGCTCCTGCAGGAGCTGTCTCATCAGGGTCTGCACTATTTACAAGCTGATTGTGCAACCAGCGCACTCCACAGCAGTGATTGCACAGCGAAATACTTGTACATAGTGAAGATATATGTAATTATACAACAGGGCATGGGTAAAGAAGGAGAAATGTATTTTAAAATTCAGCAAGCGAAGGGTTAATAGGCAAAGGGTGAAATACATAGACACTGCTATAACCCTTTGAATATGGGAAACAAGTGTTATGTCATTTGTCATTTGCAAACAGTGTAGACCTAGATCAGAGGGCTCCTTTAGGAAATTGTAACTTGTTACTAACAATGACTGCTCATGCTTTCAAGTATTTGCATCATAAGGGTATTGTTCATATTTCAGCTGGACAGAAAGAAACCTAAGGAGCCAGTCATTGAACAAGGTATGTCTTACACTTATGTATTTCTTTACTCCATCAATACACGGTTCTACGCCTTTGCAAACAGAGTAGATCCAGATTAGACGGTCTGATCAGGGTCTGCTCTGTTTGCTTATGATATAATACAGATAATATCGGTATCCTTCAGTTTTAAAGTATGGATTAGTGCCCTGAGAAGATAAACATCATCTTCTGTGGCTGTAGAGTCATCAACGACTTGCACTCTCTCCCACAAGCCTGGCATGAGAAGAATTATGTCTCTACGTCCATAATCGGTTCTTGATGACTGACTTTTCGTTTGACCCTTTTCTCTCAGTTAAGCTGCTGCATCGCAATCTCTCCCTCTTTGAGACCAGCTGATATGGTCTGTTTCCAGAGCACTCTGTCTCTTGCAACAGCTTCCTAAGACAGTGGCTTGATATGGCAGGCCTTCATGTCTTATATGCATTGAACCAGTAGCCAGCTCTCCGTACAACAAGTCTGCCAAAAAGGATGTCGCGTTCAACTCCCTGGTCCATGAGTCAAAGGTCAAGGTCATCCTTCAGGGTCAAAGATCGGGGCATAAGTGTTTCACAAACACACTCTAGTTTTAATATTTTTTAACAGAACTCAGTCGTGAATCGGACGAGGACAATTTCCCATTTGTTGACTATGATGAGTATGATGCCCAGGTGTTCAAACAGCCCACTAGGTCTTCACAGAGGTATAGTACTAAAGTTTATAACAATTGTGTAAATAATGTTTATAACACTGATTTGCTCAATCTTGAACCAGTTGTTTATGTAAAAGTTTATGTCAAATAAAATATTCTGTACAGTAAAACTTATTTATAACGAACTCTGATAAAGCGAATTCCCGCTTATAGCGAACTAAATTTCGTTCCCCGGTCGATATCTTCATTAATTCTATACAGACTATAATGTTTAGTGCGAAGTTGGTTAGAGCGAATTTTCGCTTATGGCGAACTGATTTTCCAGTACCATTATTCACAAAACACTTTAAAATTCCTTCATTAAAGCAAAGTTTCACCTTGCTACTATCTTCAAGCACCTGTGTATTTCGCACGATTAACACCATGTCGCATAGGTGTTAAAACACACACTAGTGTCGGGGCGAACTGTGAAGCGATCCGTAAAGCATGTATTCTTCACGGTGGTAGGGTATAATTAAACACCGCTAGCCGCGGGACATATATATATATGCACTTAAAGTACGGGTTATAGCTAAACATTGTTAAGATATGATGTTCGTTTTTTATTTTCAAAATAAATACTTGATGTCTTTTGGTTTTGTTATTCCCTCCCCGTTTGCATATTATTTCAGCAGTTTCCGCTAAGAATAGAATCTACCGCTGACTCCGATGACGACACAGATCTATAAGGAATATTTGCCCCTGCCCACATACGCGGAGTCCTTGTCCGCTATACCCAATTTGCATCGGACATTGGAGCAACGACCAAATGCTCCTGATTTTTTTTTAAACACTGACATTTATGAAACAGTTAATTGGCAAGTTTCAAGCATCAACGTGTGTTCAAAAGCAAATGACCGATTTCTTCCACAAAGAGTAAGCTGTACGATGAATGATGTGCATTTTGGGAGTTTGATCGCTACGCATACATGTCTGAATTACGGTTTAATAAATATTGAACATTCGTGTGTCAAAGTCATAATTTATAGCGAACTTCGTACTATCAATATAGCGAATAATGTTTATAGCGAAGTAAATCCTTCAGTCCCTTGGAATTCGTTATAACCGAGTTTTACTGTATTCTGTTTTATGCCCTCACTTTTGTAAAGGAGAGGGAACATTTAGATTTAACCATGTCTATCTATCAGTCAGTCAGTTTCATTTTAACAAGAGTTTCATTTTAATGCCCCCACAAAGTGGTGGCATATAGGGTTGCTCTTGTCCGGATGCACATCTAGAAGAATTTATCCGGGCTCTTTTTTGGAAAGAATTTGTCCAATCCACACCAAACTTTACATACATGTTTGTGGCTATTATATCTTGGTCAAGTTGGATAGCCATGTAAATTGCTGAAGTCGTTTAGTAGATGTGGCCTTTTATTTGCAAAAATGACTAAAAATATCTTGTCCGGACTCTTTCTTGGAAAATATTTGTCCAATCCTCAACAAACTTTAGACATATGTTTGTGGACATTATGTCCTGGTCAAGTTCAATAGCCATGTAAATCGCCTGAGTCGTTTAGGAGTTGCGGCCTGCGGCCCTTTATTTACAAAAATGACTTTAAAAATATCTTGTCTGGACTCTTTCTTGGAAAGTGTTTGTCCAATCCTCACCAAATTTTACACACACGTTTGTAGCCATTATATCGTGGTCAAGTGTGATATTCAAGTAAATAGCTTCAGTCGTTTAAACTTTAGGAGTTGCAGCCCTTTACTTGCAAAAATGGCATAAATCGCTTATGGCCCTTACTTTCTATTACAAAAAATCTTAAGTGGGGGCATCAGTTTCCTATGGACACATTTTTAGTTTGTGTCACCTTTGTTAAGCAGATTGATTAGTACAGGTCTGTCTGTTCATCTGTCTGTAAAGTTTTCTTTGTCACACTTTTTGTGTCACCTGCTGAGAGGCAGTGTGTCACTTAGGGATCACTTTTCCATCATCTGTCTGTCTGTCTGTTGTCTGTCTGTCTGTCACATTTTCTGTTTTTGGCTGTCATTTCTAAACTAATCATTATAGAGCTTTCAAATTTCACATGTGTCTTCCTCTCATTGAGGACCATTGATGTAAACCATTGATGTAACTAGGTTCATCTCTCTGCATGCAATACTTTTTGAGTTATTTCCCTTTGTTCTGATTTTCGCACTCCAGCATATTAATAGTTTTTGTGTCAGCTGCGAGCAGGTGACACATGTGTTCCTCCGAACACTCTTGTTTTATCACACTGCTGCTGGCTGGTGGTACATGTGTTCCTTCGAATACTCTTGTTTGTTTCATGTGTAATTTCAAAAGTATTTGACTTCGCATTATGGAACTTTATAGGATATATGTGAACTTGGGCAGTTTTAGAGGGTTTATAATCAGCACTCGTTAACACTTGAGTTAACCATTTCCATCATATAACCACCGTTTCACTCCTTTGCAAATAGAGTAGACCTAAATCAGATGGCTCCTACTGGCGCCGTCTGATCTATGTCTACTATGTTTGCCTGTGAAATTATAATAAATCTTATTAGCTCGTCTGTTTCAAAGAAATCACAAGCTATTGTTGTAGCTCCGGTGTCCGCGTCGTCGTTGTCGTCGTCCGAAATCTTAACATTGACCATAACTTCTTCAATTTTTCCTTAACAACCTTCATTTTTGGTATGCATGTTCATCTTGACAATGACGACAGAGGAGTGTTACACCCGCTTGCGGTGCTCTTATTTTACAGTTCCTGTGTATACATATGCCATTATAAAAGATCAGTCATTGAATATTCATGATGTAATTTTTTTTTTTTTTTAAAGATTTTCAGACTATGATAAGACAGTTTTATTAGAAATAAGTCACACTTTGATTCTCTGCACAAGAGTGAACATAACCATCTAAAAGAACAGCTCAATCTAACTCTACCCTAGTGTGACATCGATGAACTCTTTCTCAGCCTCACAAAATCAGAGGAACCTATGATCTGAGATGTAATACGAGAAAACCTACTATTTGATATGTAATATGAGAAAAATAACATAATTTTTAGCTTTTATTTCAATGTTTAGTACTAGTAAAACAATATCACTAACATAGACTACCGAGTTAAAGATAAATCACATGATTCATTTCATATGAAAAAATTCAGATGATGCGATTTTTCGAAAAAATATTCGTTAGTCGAATTGCCATTCAAATCGTCAGTTTGAAAATAGAGCAACATTATAATAATCTTTTAATAGGGATGAAAAATCGGTTTAATTCTACAACCTTTTAAAATGGAGCAAAATATAGTACCTGTATAACTGTACTAGGCTTTACAAAGGAGCAAGTGCAATACCTTTAAAATTATACCTTATAAAACTGAACAAACTTATAGCGTGTTTATTTTCAGCAGGTATTGTGCTAGAGGTGTGAAGCAAAAGAGAACTGACACGAGGCACTCGCAGGCTCAAACATTTCTTGAGGCCAAGTTGTTTCACATGCCCAGAACTCGCCACATCTCAGACGAAGTCTCCTTACTGCCTGTGGAAAAGCCAGACAGAAGTAGCCTGTTTGAGGCCACACCATCAATGTCTATTCCGTCCCAGTCAAGCAGTGGAGATGACCTATCCTCCAGTCTTGGGTGTTACCCTATCTTAGGTTTACATCTTTTTGTATTTTCTCGTGAATTATAAATCAAAACAAAGAATCAGTTAATGCTGAGATTTAAAGCAAGATGAAATTAACCCTTCGCTTGCTATTCACGTCAATATACCTACCGGTAAATAGTGTAGTCCAAAATGAGGCAGCTCCTGCAGGAGCTGTCTCATCAGGGTCTGCACTATTTACGAGTTGATTGTGCAACCAGTGCACTCCACAGCAGTGATTGCACAGCGAAATACCAGTACACAGTGAAGATACATGTAATTATACAACAGGGCATGGGTAAAGAAGGAGAAATGTATTTTAAAATTCAGCAAGAGAAGGGTTAAGAGTTAACTCTGTTGAATGTTCTTGTAAAAAATAATGCCATAATGAACATTGATCTGCTGGATTTTTATAATGGCATATGGACTTTTTGGTATTGATAGAAACTGTCTGATCTATTATAATTTGATAAGCAAACAGAGCAGACGTTGATCAGACAACTCCTGCAGGAGCCATCTGATCTGGGTCTACTCTGTTTACAAAGGCATGAAAAAGCGTTTATATGAAGGAAAGGGTTAATAGGTGTACCTTTTTGTATGCTTGAGATGTATACAATTCTTTGACCTGTGCTTCAATGAGACAGCTTTAGTTAGAACTCCAATGATAGAAATTAAATCTACTTCACTTTTTAATTTATTGATAGAATGGATAATAGCTTACATTTTAGCTGTGGTGGGAGACACTATATTGATTAACTCCTTTCCATCTGTCCATCCAGTGGGGGGGGGGGGTGCTTTCCCCCCTTAACCCCCACATAGGCGTGGCTCCCTTGACCCCATCAATTTTCCTCTTTTTTCACAAACAGCTATTCTCACCCATTTTACTGGTGTTTTTGTGATATTTGCCTCCCTTAATAACAGGCCTTTTTTCACTTGAAGGGGAAAATTTTGCTACCCGTTTTTATATAGTAAAAATGGCTAATTAGGGGAAACAATCATGCACGGTTTGCCTATAGGGGAAGAAAAAACCTGAGGTAAACCCATTTTTAGGGGAAAACTACATGATTTTAAAGAAAATCGCGGGTATCTGTTATATAGAGAAAAAAAGCCCTGCAAAGTTATATAAGACCTGCTAGGAGATATCCAACCAGAGGGCTGTGCAAACAGTGTAGACACAGTTCAGCTGTTGCATATAAATGAGGCATCTGATCAGGATCTTCCCAATTGCTTTCCAGACAAATTGGCAAACTAGAGATTGTGGTGGTAATTTGCAAGCAGTGTAGATCAGATCAGATTTTCCTTGCACCAGCTGATCTAGGTCAACACTGTAACAATCTCTTGTGATTTTATTTCTGTATATACCGATAAAAGAAATTTAGTAATCAAGTAATTCAATGTAATGTGATTGTCTTAATATTCAATTTCTGCCATACAAATAGTCAACACAGGAAAGTTAAATTTCACAGATTGGACCCACAGTGGCTATCAAAAAGTGGTTATGTTGGATATAAAGTTATTAACAGTGATTATTACTAACTTTGATGATTCGAAGAAATTAAAAGTGAAAAGATGTTCCTTAATCAATTTGTACAGCCATGGCCCTTATTTGCAAATGTCTGCTATGTTCTTACACCTTAGAAAGGGTTAAATTTAATGTTCATATAATTGAACGCCTTGTGTCAAGGTAAAAGATGTTTACATACTAGGAATGGGGGAAAAAAGCATTCCACACTAGAAACAAGATGGCAAACAGTTTATTGTTTCAGTATGCCAATGTAATGTGTACAAACTCAACAAAAAACAGATGATTTCAATATATAGAAATTTCATGCAAGTATTTCTATGACCTAAATATCATCATATTACATATAATAGAATAACAATATATGCTGTCAATATGATTTGCATTCAGAAAACAGCATATTCATAGTAAAACTTGTTAAGCTTTGAGTGGTAAAGAAATCTAGAAAGTACTATTGAATCGAAAATTTCAGTTTTCTTGGAGGTGGGTGGCCAGTTAAATATAAATCTAGTGGTTGTGGGTATCTGACTTATCTTAATTCTCTTGTTTGGGGGGGTAAAAAAAATAAAATTGTGTTGGTGGTACCCATATTTTTGGCTGGCGTTCCTACAACTCCCCCCCCCCCCCCCCCACCCCCACCCCCACCCCCAAAAGGCCTTTTTTCCTGGAACAGCCCTTATAGTAAATGATTGTGTCACCTGCGTTTCACAATTTAGAAAAAACCTGGCAGGGGATCCATGTCCCATGGACACTTTTTTTTAAAAAAATTTGAACTATCAGTCCATATCCATATTGAGTTTGTTTGCACTTCATCTGAAACGAAACTTTTGAAGAATGATCAGCATTAAGTCTAGTTATGCATGTTATCAGAATTTTTTGTTTGGATGATTTATCTGCCTTTATATGCACTAGGAGATGTTGTTATGCTGTTTAAAAGGAAATTAATTACTGTTGCAGCTTTTGGAAACCAAACTTGATTATCAAGCTATGACGAGTTTTAGGGGTATAGTGATTTTTTCAGAATACATGTAATGATTTGAAGATCTGTTCAATTTCAGAGAAGTCAATGGTCAGTCAAGACCTTGATTCAGATGTGGAGGGGCACATGGGAAACAGATTGGTTGTGGGTAGTGCTGGTTCCCCGGTGGGTCACAGGCGGCAGCTGCACAACTACATACGCCATAGGGCCCTTATCAACCCCTTTGCCCCATCCAGGATGCAGTTCAAAATGACCTCTAACAGAAGGAGATGGGTCCATGCTTTTCCAACTGGTAGGTATTGATACTGATAAAACAGGCACTGGGCAAAACAGAAGCATTGGCTGCATCAACCAAGAGAAATCAGTGAAAGAAACATTTTTGTGTGAAGCTGGTAATTAAATGATACAATTTTGAGTGAACTCTAGTAGTTGAGAATGTTGTCTTTTTGAACCTCTAAGATCCTTTAATGTTTCAAAGCAAGTTAAGTTTATCAAATAATTATTTTTTGTCAGATCCCCATGGGGCAGCTGTACAGACCCATCATGTACATACATACAGTTACCATGACAGCAGTCACCATGAAAATGGGCAGGTGTGTGAGCCCACTCCAGAAGTCATACAGGTATTACTGATTCTCTAAACTAATCAAAATTTCTAATTTTCTAGCTTTTGCATTTGGTGTAGATCGAGAGTGGAGGCAACTTAATTTATTAACGGTAAACCCCTCCAATGGGACCAAGAATAAGGGCTCCAATACTGGGTTGTAGAGGCAGATGGTAGCTTAATGCAGGACAAAAGTTACTTTTGTCCTGCATTAACCCTTTACTCCAAGAATAATGTGTAAGAAATACTGACATCATGATTATTGTACCCCCGCAAACCAAGTTTGAGAGGAGGTATATAGGAGTCAGTGTGTTGGTCGGTCGGTTGGTTTGTCTGTCTGTCTGTCTTTGGCACAAATCTTGTGACGCAAACAAAAACGCAAAAACCTTCTACATTTCTTTACCGATTTACATCAAACTTTGCATATGCATAAATTATGAAGTGTAGATGTGCATGACATAATTTTACGTGTTTAGCCATGGGCATTGCAGTATCATCTCCCCTGGAACTTTGAGTATTTTTTGTTATTTTGGCATGAAACATGGAGAGTTGGTGTTGCAAACTCCTCCTTCAGTTTTAAAGTTATTGAATTTATATTTGGCATACATAATAAACACGAATGGTACATGTGCAAGACATAATTTTCATGTGTTCAGCGCTGGGCATTGCAGAAATATCTCCCCCTGAACTTTCCATCCGTCCGTATGCACATCTAGAAGAATTTGTCTGGACATCTTTTTGTAAAGTATTTGTCCAGTCCACACCAACCTTTACATACATGTTTGTGGCCATTATATCTTGGTCTTGTTCAATAGCCATGTAAATCGATTCAGTCGTTTAGGAGTTGCAGCCCTTTATCTGCAATAATGACTTTAAAAATGGCCTTTTCTGTGACAAAAAGTCTGAAGTGGGGGCATCAGTGTCCTATGGACACATTTCTAGTTATAATATCAAATTAACACAGGAAGTTTTGGCCATGACAGAGACGGCTTCTGTAAGAGCCATCTGATTTGAGTCTACTATGTTTACAAAGGATTGAAAAGGTATTTCAATGAGATAAAGAGTTGAAACAAAGCAAGTTATACACTATAGTAATGTACAGGGCCTTCATAGAAAAGTGTACCAGTTACCCTGGCAACTTTCTGTATATATTTTGCATTGTACTTTTATGTATAGCTTTTGTCAGTTAGCAAACATTTAGACTACATGTGTAAGATGAGAGTTGGTTTATGAGATAACCATTACTTTATCACTGTATTTCTTTTTTTGTGTAAAAAAATGTTAAAGCATGCAGATTGACATTTTATCTTCTGTCTTTCACGAGATAGCTGTATTAGCAGATATCTCTGAATCCATGCATGTATCTTTTTGTGAAGGGATATCCATATACAGTGAAACCTCTCTAAACTATCTATATACAGTGAAACCTCTCTAAACTATCAATATACAGTGAAACCTCTCTAAACTATCAATATACAGTGAAACCTCTCTAAACTATCCATATACAGTGAAACCTCTCTAAACTATCTATATACAGTGAAACCTCTCTAAACTATCCATATACAGTGAAACCTCTCTCTAAACTGGACAAATTAATACCAATGCCAACCTTTAAGACTGATGACTGCAGAGGATTTTTACCCTGCATTAACCCATTGTCTCATATTGACATCTTTTGATGCCTCTGTGAAAGTCACTTTTTGAAATCATTGTGATAAATAGAGCATTTGCACCATAGGAGCAAACGCTCTATTTATCACAGTGGTTTCAAAACTACACAATTCTAAAAGAAAATCCTTTTTGCTTGTAAATGCTCCTTTTGAGAAGATGTATTCAAAGAGGAATTTAGCTGAAAATAGCCTATGAGGGAATAGGTTAACCAGACACCTTCCTAACAACCCCCAAGATGTTGTATTAAGATTTTGGTTCTGAGTGGTTTTACTGTACTATGGACCATTTCTATCAAGTAACAATTTAATTTGTTATATTTTCGGCTTTCTTTGTGGAGTAAAAGGAGCATGTTTAATGTTTTCCTTTTTGCTTTTTTCCAGGCAACTCAACTAGCTGTTCAAGCAAGGAAGGATCGTGGAGCCAGCAAAGGCAGTGACCCTGGATTTGAGCTGGGAATCAGAGGGTAAGATGACTAATGGCTAACTGTGACCCTTGTTACTGGTATCCTAAACATTCAGACAAAAACGTTAGAAAATATTGTAGACCTGTAAGTATCAAGTTTTAATAGTGTCTACCCTATTTACTACACTATATATTGCATTGAGAGATTATCAAAATGGTGCCTAATTGGCTGATGGTTGCCTAACTTACAAGTGGGGAGGGAAGATGAGGTGTCTGAATAATTAGAGTAAATACAGTATGAGTAGTGATATTAGAAAAGTTGCATTTCGTGATCTGTAAATGTGTGTTATCTGGAATATCTGCTGCATTATAGTGTCTGATCGGGATTTGCACTATTTGCTAATCTTTAGCTTCAACTTTACAAGCAGTGTAAGCTCTGATCATGTTATATTCAAGCCTGGGTCTATAGCTCTATGATACAGCAAACTCCCAGTAATGCAACCACCAAAAATAGGTCTAATTTGGGTCTTGGAGGCAGGTGGTAGCTTATTGCAGGATGAAACTGGTGAATATAAGTTATGCCCCAAAAGTAGACATTTTTGATGGTGATGTTGGAGAGGTGTTACTGTATCAGTAAATGTCTAAATAGTGGTACTTTACATGTGTCTTAACCCTTTCCTCCATAAGTACACCTTTCTATGCCTCTGTAAAAGTCACTTTTTGAGACCATTGTGATAAATAGAGCATTTGTTCATCTCTAGTTAATGCTCCTTTTTGGTAGATTTATTCAAAGAGGAATCTAAAAATAGCCAATGAGGGAATGGAAAGTATTTCATATTTATAATCTTAGTATTTCTTAATACAGGATATGTCTATTTATTAGATACAAAAGGATATAGGTTTGTGTATACTGGGTCAATGTAAGTGTAATTAATGCAGTTTTCAGAATGTTACATTTTTTACTTCATAATCTTGTATGTATCAGTAACAATTCTTTTCAGAAGTGATGATTTTGTCAGTGTGAAGGGATTGTCTCCTAATAAAGGGATCAACCAAGACACAAGTAAGTGAACTTGAGTGATAGAATAAACACAATGTTGTTATCACTGGCATCTAGAGCTCAATATGAGGACTTGGTGCAAGACTCTAAGTCTTATACCGGGTACTACCTTATGTGACTTAAAAGCAAAAAATATAAATAAAAAAATAAATAACAAATAAATAAATATATATACAGTCCACTCTCGTTATGGCGAACTCGCTTGACACGAATTTCTCGTTGACACGAAGTTTTTGTAAAGTCCCAACTTTTATTCCTATATATTCTATATAAATTTAAGTTTTTAAGACGAGTTCGAACTGATCACGTTTTCGTTAAGTCGAAGTCATTTTCCGTCCCCAAAGTGTTTGTTTGCATGTAATTATCGATGTTTGTATCGAAGTCACACCTCTCAGTCTGATTGAGTTCGAGGTGTGAATTGGACCTTTTGATCCGACCCTGGCAAAGTACACCAGGTGATCGCGACACACGTAATTACAGTGTTTTGTGGGTAAACAATCACTGATGTCAGATAATTATTCGTACTGTGGAACAATGCCACGTTGAGTGAACGTGATTTAGTAAAATGACACATTACCGTTCATTCGTCCCAAGTGTCAATCATGACTACTGTAGTAAGAAAGTAAACTCTCAAGCGTCCTCGCTTCCGGACGATTTTGTAGAGATTGGATGAAAAATAAGGCCGGTTCCTTTTATTACCAATACATTCAGTTCAACATTGAATTTAATTTGTCACTTGAGTAATAGCGAAACAGCTCACGGCGAAACATTTAAAATGGTGACTGCATTTTTAAACGTCTGGTTTCCCGAATAAGGCTGTTCTCTTACATGTACCGGAAGTACGCGAATCGGCAACCAACTAGTTTACCTGTGATTGCGTATTTCCGGTGCCCGTTGAGGAAAAGGGATTTCCCATAGAAATGGCGTAAACAAACGATGCGCTTTAAAAATCGCCAAACAAACGACGATTAACTCAATGATAAAGGCAGAAGGGGTCTGAAAATTGAACAGGGCATTGTAAATTAGGGCATGGTGTCATTAATGGAGGGTAGGAAAGACAAGTTTGTTTTCGCAGTAATGGATCAACACGCACATGTACAATTTTATATTCACATAGTGCGATTCTTTTACACAATGTGAAGGCTAAACTGTACACGCACATTAGTATGCTTGTAATATGGCAGCTTGTTTAAGGTGAACGTAATGAAAGAAACTGGATTTTTTGAAAAAATGGCATGTGATTTTTGAGTCGAACTCTCGATGAGTCGAAGTTTTTAACGGGTCCCTACGAACTCGACATAACGAGAGTCGACTGTATATGCAATATAAAAAAAAAGGTTTGTTATTTCTTTTCAAAAACATAATCATGGTATTAAAGAGTGTTGACCCAACCATTTGTAGAGGCTATTAAAAAATGTCCAGAAAGATATTTACTCTGCACGCAATGGAGTTTTGGGGTTTCTTTTTGTTCATCTAATTGTCTATATATTCATTATAACCTGTCCTAAATTGCCATTCATTTATTGAACATAGGTCTCAAAAAGAGGGGTTGCTTAATGCAGGGCAAAAGTAATGCAGAAAGCACTTATAGGAGCTTTCTGCATTACTTTGGACTTGCATTAAGCTACCACCTGTCTTACAGACCTATAATTAGACTTCTTTTCAATGGCTGCTTAACCCATTACCTCATAGGCTATTTTTAGATACAACCTCTTTGAATAAATCTACCGAAAAGGAGCATTAACTAGAGAAAAGGAAAATTTTAGAATTTTGTAGTTTGAAACCATTGTGATAAATAGAGCATTTGCTCCTATAGGAGCAAATGCTCTATTTATCACAATGGTTTCATAAAGTGAATTTTACAGAGTCGTCAAAAGTCGTCAATATGAGGGAATGGGTTAACACAGATGCTACTGTACACTTTAAACTCCGACTGAATTACTATAGCTCGTCATCTGTCTCTCGCATTCCTTGAATGGTGGTTCACAGGAAAGAGCCGGACATGGTTCAACTGGTGGTGTTTTTTTCCAGGTCGCATTAGCCTTAAATCGCAGAGGTCATATTTGTGGGGTCCAACAGGGGAACAGGAATGGTCACCGGAGTTAATTACAGGTAAATATACACTGCAATCATTACACTCGCCCACCATACTCCCCAAACACCACAAACCATCTGTACCTGTATAATGAATAATCAAGATGATCCAAACAATTAGCATTTGTCATAAAGAAGTTAGTAGTTTAGAACTTGATTGATTCATCTGCTAGTTTATGTATGGTGGAATGGAAATCTAATGTTTTGCGTGTTTAGTAATTATTTTCTGCAAAACTTGTTGAATGTGTTTTGAATCCAGGAAACGATTATATTGGCATTTGCAAACAGTGTAGACCCAGAACAGAATGCTCCTAGCGCTTCGATCAGGGTCTGCACTATATGTCATTCAAAATCCTCTCGCAAATTGTACCCTTTCATACTTAATTGACTGTATCGTTAAACAGTGTTGGACTATTCTGCTTTGAAAATTCAGCATTCAAGGGGTCAGTATATTATGAAGGCAGTTGGCATAGCCATCTACAATAGGCTCTACCTCTGCCTATTGCTGCTTTTATGCCATTTGTCTTTTGAATTTGTTTGTGCTTCACGTAACATAATTTATTTGAGGAAGACATTTCAAAATGTATTTAACCCTTTCACCGCCGATATCGCATAAATGCATCACGACAAATAGCGCAGTCCCAGATCAGACGCCGCCTTTTCATGCCGGCGTCTGATCAGGGACTTCACTTTTTGTCTCAAACTCATTTCCTTATTTTATCAAATGACTTAACAAAAATTGCATTGCAGACAACAATTAGAAATTTGGCGCCGAAAGGGTTAAAAAATTAACAAATAATCTTTGGCATTAGCGAGTATATTTCACTGAGAATATGGTGCGATATTAATTACGGACAATAAATGAAATTATTGAATTACTTAAATGTTGTATGAAATTATCTGAAGTAGATTTTATCTAAAAATGTTTCTTGTCAGATACTGAAGCACTGTGCCTTATAGTGGGCTATAAATAGAATTTAGCATATGAGAGTACATGTATAATATATTGCTTTTATTAACCATTTCCCTAATGAATAGTTATGTAGGAATTTATCACTTTGTGAATACGTGTATTCATTAACTTAATTTTTATAATGTACAATTTTCAAGGGAAGTTTTTGCTTTGACAAAAACTGTAGGATCAGATCTATATAATTCCATAAGTAAACATTGCAGACCCAGATCAGATGGCTCTTACAGGAGCCATCTGATCTGGGTCTACTTTGTTTACAATGGTGTAAAAAAGCATTTGTGTGAGGTAAGGGCTTGATTTGTCACAGATATACTGGAAATTTTTAGCAAACCTCACAAGAACTCTTTTTAAATAGTCTGTAAACCTTTATTTCATATATATATATATAAACTCCTTTTCACGTGTACAAACGGAGTAGATCCAGATAAGATGACTTCTTATAATAGATCTGACTCTGCAGCTACTACCAATACCAAACAATCCTGTGTACATTTGCAATTATGATAGTTTAGCTAATGAATATTCATGGGGTTATTTCTTACATCAATATTCAACAGGGAAAGGGTTAAAAGAATTTTTATGCCCCCATTGACGATAGTCGGGGGCATATTGTTTTTGCCCTGTCTGTCTGTCTGTTTGTCCGTTTGTCTGTTTGTCCGTTTGTTTGTCAGCAACTTTAACATTGGTCATAACTTTTGAGCCAGTATAGATAGAGACTTGATATTTGGCATACATATGTATCTCATAAAGCCGCACATTTTGAGGAGTGCCGTGTCAAGGTCAAGGTCATCCTTCGAGGTCAGAGGTCAAATATATGGGTCAAATCGCCAACTTTAACATTGGCCATAACTTTTGGACCAGTAGAGATAGAGACTTGATATTTGGCATGCTTGTGTATCTCATGAGGCTTCACATTTTGAGGGGTGACATGTCAAGGTCAAGGTTATCCTTCAAGGTCAGAGGTCAAATATATGAGGGGGCATAGTGTTTCACAAACACATCTTGTTATGTCTGTTAAAGGCATTTTAAGCTGTCAGAGTTATTAACTGAGAAAAGAAGAATCAATATTGATAATGATAAGAGACATTAGATAACATTAGTTATATCTGGCATCATGTGAGAAAAAACATTTTACTGACAAATGTCTACTTTTTTACACTTCTGTTATTTCAGATTTATTTCAAATTTAATATCATTCTTGCATTAGTGGTATTATTCAGTGTACATTTTTTACCTCACCTGGCACAAAGTGCCAAGGTGAGCTATTGGGATGATCCTTTGTCCGTCGTCGTGTGTATGTGCGTCGTGCGGGTGCGTCAACAATTAACTTTAAACATATTCTTCTCTGAAACCACAAAGCCTAGAGCTTTGATATTTTGTATGTAGCATGATCTAATGGTCCTCTACAAAAATTGTTCAAATCATAACCCCCGGGCCAAAAATGGCCAGGCCCTGTGGGCTTATCAGTTTTTCATAGGAAAATCTTTAAAAATCTTCTTCTCTGAAACTGCAAGGCATAGACCTTTGATATTTGGTATGTTGCATCATGTAATGGTCCTCTACAAAGATTGTTCAAATTATGACCCTCGGGCCAAAAGTGGCCCCACCCTGGGGATGGACAGTTTTTCATAGGAAAATATTTAAAAAAATTCTTGTCAAAAACCACATGTCCCAGAGCCTAGATATTTGGTGTATAGATTTACTTAGTATACCTTTATAAAGTTTGTTAATGATATAGTTCTGAGTTAAAAATTGGCCCTGCCCTGTGGGTTATACTTTGAAATAGACTTTCTCACATCAGAAACTACAGTGTAAAGGTTTCCCCTTATTCAGAGGTCACAGTCAGTATCACTCACTCTAGCTCCAAGCTGGGCCGTGGGTCATTGACCCCTAACCTCAGTACAGTAGAAATTGTGTTTAGAGAAACAAGTAACCAACATTCATTTTAGATTGAGAAAACTAGGTGGTTAAATTATTTTTGAAAGTTGTTTTAGCTTTCTGTAACAGTTACATATGTATATATACTTTAGATCAGAATCAAATGCTAATTTCAGTCAAGTCATGCTCAACAGTGATAGGGTTAACACTGATTTCTGTCATCTGTTAGAAATGCTGTCT
This sequence comes from Azorinus chamasolen, assembly GCA_963576725.1. Lineage (NCBI taxonomy): Eukaryota > Metazoa > Mollusca > Bivalvia > Cardiida > Solecurtidae > Azorinus > Azorinus chamasolen. The sequence continues at coordinate 27,787,304 of OY755246.1, read as the reverse complement.
GCTGAAAAATAACATTGTCAGTTTATCACTATAACTCTATAATATGAGCGATATAGTGGGCCAATGGCCCTCTTTTTCATTTGAAAATCTTTAAAAATCTTCTTCTCCCAAACTGTAAGGCTTAGACTTTTGATATTTGGTATGTAGCATCCTTTAATGGTTCTTTTCCAAGACTGTTCAAATTATGACACCTTGGCAAAATAATGGCCCGGTCCCAGATTACATTAATTCATTGTATACAAAATCTGTTATAACCAGGTGAGCGACTAAGGGCCGTCATGGCCCTCTTGTTTAATGAAGATGCCTTCAATAGATATTTGTTGATATTCCAGGAACTTTTTCTTGTTATCCTCTGCCATAGGCCGGGGGATATTGTATTAGTGTCATACACCTGTCCATGCACCCGTCTGGGCATTTGTGTGTCAGTGCACTTGTTTGGCGGGGGATATTAATTCAGCGAATTTGCTTGTTACTAATTTTTTTGTTAACAATTATTTTATTTTCTTCTCATTGGATTACCTCCCTTGTAACAGTTGGTAAGTTGGACAGCACTATGTTGGGGAACTTTTACCTCTCTAGTTACACTTAACTTTATCAATAAAGAGAACTTTTATTCATTGAATTTAATCTTACTGGTACTTAGAATTGCATAGTTATGTGTCACCTGCTGTAATCACTTCTTAAGGATCACTTATTTCAAGTTATTTGTCATCCATCCATCTGTCTGTCTGTCTGTCTGTCTGTCTGTCTTCAGTCATGCTATTTATGCTTCCTGAAGGGGGAGAATACAGCTCCCCTGTTGTTTGTCTATTCATCCTTCCATTGGTCAGTCAAGCTTTTTGTTTGGACCATTCTCCAAACTGTTTATGGTCAACTAATGAAACTTCATTTGGAATATATGACAACGTCATAACTCTACCATCTCCCATTTTGAAGGTATTTTCTTTTAACATTTGCATTTTGATAAAATATTTTTGCATCAAGATCACAATGAACTTTGTATACAAAATGGTTTCCTATCAATAAATAGATAACTGTTTGGCCTAAGTGCCTCAAAACTTGTTATGTCCCCCACTAGGTGGGAAACATATAGCCTTGCTCTTATCTGTTTGTCCATATGCATGTTCATCTGTCCATACATACATCCCGCAAATGTTGTGTGTCCAACTCAGCATTTACCAATAAGAGGATTTACATCAAACTTTCACAAATGATCAATACTGATGTGAAGATGTAGGTGAAGAAGACAACTTGTACTCAAACCATTTTTACTAGAATTATTGGACTTTTAAATTTTTCTTCACTATATCCGATATAGTGACTGAATCTTGTGTGTCCAACTCCTCATACACCAATGGGAGGACTTTCATAAACGAACAACATTGATGTGAAAATGTATTTGAAGAAAGGAATATGTATATCAATCATTTTTAGCTCACCTGGCACTTTGTGCCAAGGTGAGCTATTGGGATGATCCTATGTCCGGCGTCCGGCGTCGTGCGTATGTGCGTCGTGCGTACTTTCGGGCGTCAACAATTTACTTAAACATCTTCTTCTCTGGAACTACAAAGCCAAGAGCTTTGATATTTGGTATGTAGCATGATGTAATGGTCCTCTACAGAGATTGTTCAAATTATGTCCAAATAAATTGTCCAAAAATGGCCCCGCCCCAGGGCTTATCAGTTTTTCATAGGAAAATCTTTAAAAATCTTCTTCTCTGAAACTGTAAGGCATAGACCTTTGATATTTGGTATGTAGCATGATCTAATGGTCCTCTACTAAAATTGTTCAAATTATGACCCCTGGGCCAAAAATGGCCCCTCCCCGGGGCTTATCAGTTTTTCATAGGAAAATCTTTAAAAATCTTCTTCTCTGAAACTGTAAGGCATAGACCTTTGATATTTGGTATGTAGCATGATCTAATGGTCCTCTACTAAAATTGTTCAAATTATGACCCCTGGGCCAAAAATGGCCCCGCCCCAGGGCTTATCAGTTTTTCATAGGAAACTCTTTAAAAATCTTCTTCTCTGAAACTGTGAGGCATAGACCTTTGGTATTTGGTATGTAGCATCATCTAATGGTCCTCTACTAAGATTGTTCAAATTATGACCCCCAGGACAAAAATGGCCCTGCCCCAGGGCTTATCAGTTTTTCATAGGAAAATCTTTAAATATCTTCTTCTCTGAAACTGTAAGGCATAGACCTTTGATATTTGGTATGTAGCATGATCTAATGGTCCTCTACTAAAATTGTTCAAATTATGACCCCTGGGCCAAAAATGGCCCCGCCCCGGGGCTTATCAGTTTTTCATAGGAAAATCTTTAAAAATCTTATTCTCTGAAACTGTGAGGCATAGACCTTTGATATTTGGTATGTAGCATCATCTAATGGTCCTCTACTAAGATTGTTCAAACCCCCAGGACAAAAATGGCCCCGCCCCAGGGCTTATCAGTTTTTCATAGGAAAATCTTTAAATATCTTCTTCTCTGAAACTGTAAGGCATAGACCTTTGATATTTGGTATGTAGCATGATCTAATGGTCCTCTACCAAGATTAATCAAATTATGATCCCCGGACCAAAAATGGCCCTGCCCAAGGGCTTATCAGTTTTTCATAGGAAAATCTTTAAAAATCTTCTCCTCCAGAACTGTAAGGTCTAGGCCCTTGATATTTGGTATGTAGCATCATCTAATGGTTTTCTACCAAGATTATTCAAATTATTACCCCTGGGTCAAAAATGGCCCCGCCCTGGGGCTTATCAATTTTTCATATGAAACGTTTTAAGAATCTTCTTCTCCAAAACTGTAAGGCAGAGACCTTTAATATTTGGTATGTAGCGCTATCTAATAGTTTTCTACCAAGATTGTTCAAATTATGTCCCCTGGGTTGAAAATGGCCCCGCCCAGGGGCATATCAGTATTTCATAGGAAAGTTTTAAAAAATCTTCTTCACTTAAAATCTTTAAAAGTCTTCTCTGAACTTGTAAGGCATAGACCTTAGATATTTGGTATGTTGCATTATCTAATAGTCCTCTACCAAGATTTTCAAATTATGAACCCCGGATCAAAAATGGCCCCGCCCTGGGGCTTAACAGTTTTTCATAGGAAAATCTTTAAAATATCTTCTCCTCCAAATCTGTAAGGTCTAGACTCTTTATATTTAGTATGTAGCATCATCTAATGGTTTTCTACCAAGATTTTTCAAATTATGTAATTTGTCATTGAAATCATTAATCTGTTATGAACAGGTGAGTGATTAAGGGCCATCATGGCCCTCTTGTTTACCAGAGTTATGGGACTTTGACATTTTTTTAGCTGTATAATGTTGTGTCCAACTCGGTATAAACCATTTGGAGGATTTACTTTAAACTTTCACAGATAAATAGTGTTGATGTGAAGATGCACATAAAGAAGGGAGTATTTGCTCAGACTGTTTTTACCAGAATTATGGGACTTTGAAATTTTCTTCACTATATATATAGTATATAGTGAAAAGTGCTTGATTTAGAGAGAGTATCAACAGGGGTCATCTGTGTCCTATGGACACAATTTTCTAGTTTACCCCAGAACTGGTGAAGAGAGACTGATTAAACTTAATTAGCTTACATAGCATGACAGAGTAATGAAGTTATCAATCTTTGTTATTCAGGGACTTTTTGCCTTCTCATTATTTTTATCAGGAGGAGTTCTTGAAAACTTTTTAAGGTATACCAACAAATTGAATACTAACAGAGACAGCATTGACAAAGTGTGTTGTTTAGGGGACATAACTTAGCCAACAATCATGATTTTCCCTGCATTTTTTTTTCATTTTTCATTTTTCCTTTCTGTATGGACCATTTTTCAAGTACCTGTTACAGGACTGATCTGATGACACTAATACACTAATAAACTATTAGTTATGAAAGTGCAGGTTAGTTACCCATTTCCTCATAGGCTATTTTTAGACCCAACCTCTTTGAATAAATCTACCCAAAAGGAGCATTTACTAGAGAAAAGGAAAATGTTAGAATTGTGTAGTATTGAAACCATTGTGATAAATAGAGCAAATGGAGCAAATGCTCTATTTATCACAATGGTTTCAAGAAGTGACTTTTACAGAGGTGTAGAAAGGCGTATTTATGGAGGAAAGGGTTAAAGGGCAATAACTCTGCAATATTCTATTAATATTGAATTATGGCCCTTATTATACTTGTGCTTTTTCCACTTATCTGCTTGATTGATAACAATGGCATTTGTTTTATGCATTTCCCATTCTGAAATTTCATGGATGTTTAATGTAAAATTATATACATTTACACTTTTAATAACATCTTTATTTCTGAGACTTTGTCTGAACAATCATTAGATGCAATTTAATGATTTTTTAATGTTGGCTATAATTCACTGAAACAATTGTAAAATCTTATGTCATCAGAATGGTTAGCTTTGTGGAGCATCTATAGGTTTTGACAGTATTTCATGTTCCATCATGCTTTCACTTCAGTAGGTGGCACATAATTATGTTCCTTCAGATAGTGTTCTTTAATACTGAACTGCTTCTTTGTCATATATCTGACAGCATTCATGTTCTGTGAAACATTTTTGGTAATGGTTCTTTTTCTTAATTATGGTATTAATGGCTTAAAGCTTACACGATTTAATCACAGCAGTCAACAGCAGTTATTTTATCTTGCTTTAACCTTGTACAATCATTTCCATGGCCTGATTATAGATAGATTAAAGATTGCTGACTGGCACTTTATTTGAAACTGATATTTTTAGTTGAATTGAATCTGTCAAAAGAAGCTGCTGGTAATCTCAGGTTAAAACATTTGTCAAATACCTACCTATCTTTAGGTTGTTCTTACATCCTTTACTGACACCTAAGGCCAGAAGCCCTGTACTGAATATTATCTGTGCTCATATGCACCATTTAACACATACTCTGCTTTTTAGAAAAGGAATACCTAATGATGGGACTGGTTTCTATTTTTATCCCCTGCGTCCCAGAGTAATATTTCTGAAACTGTTTTGAGTTTTTCTATGAAACCTTGTGTAAATATTTAATACCATGAAGAAATGTGGCCTGCAGGTATCACACACATTGACCGTGTAACTTAAAAAAAAAGTACCTAGTTATAGTCTACTTTCAGTCCGAATGACCGCTCAGCCAACTGTACATTTACTCCCCTGGTCATTGAGTCATTGGCCTACAATATTGAGCACTGCTAACATATGGCGCAATCATGTAGCCGCAGTACCGGCGAGTGACCCTCACAGGTACCCATTTTAACCCCTGGGTGGAGAGGAGGTGCGGGTGGGAGACACGGAAAAGCGTCTCTGAAATTTCCAGGAGGGACCGGGATTTGAACCCCGGACCTCCGGACTGATAGTCAAGCGCATTACCACTAGACCACCGCACACCACAGACTTCAGAGTTGTGGCCCTTTGTTGCCAAAACTGTAACCTTTTTGTCACTCTGAAGTTGTTATCTCGTAAATGGTTTGGAGTTTTTCTGTGAAATATTGTGTAAATGTAAAGTAGTATAAGGAAATGTGGCCCAGCAAGTATCATTAACATTGACTTTGGAAAGCCAGCATTATGACCCTATGTTTGCCAAAAAGTTAGAGATATAGCCCTTTGTTTGCCAAAAACTTAATGTTTTTGTCTGTCCAGAGTCATATCACACACAAAAAGGCTTTGGAGTTTTTCTATGAAACATTGTGTAAATATTTAGAAATGAGGAAATACAGCCCTGCAAAAATCACTTATATTGACCTTGGAACACCAGAGCTATGGTCCTTATTTGCCAAAAACTTAATGTTTTTGTCTGTCCAGTCATATCTCATAACAGGTTTGGAGTTGTTCTATGAAAGTTTGTGTAAATATAAAGTAGCATTTCGGTCCTGCAAGTATCACTTACATTGTCTGTTCTGAGTCATATCCCAAAAACAGTTTGGAGTTTTTCTATGAAAGTTAACCTGATCTTGTAAATGTTAACTCTTTACTCCATAAATTAGCCTTTATACACCTTTGCAAACAGAGTTGACCGAGATCAGACGGCTCTGAGTCTGCTATAGACATGATTCTACAGTTTGATTAGGGTCTGCTGAGTTTGCTATAGACATGATTCTACAGTTTGATCAGGGTCTGCTGAGTTTGCTATAGACATGATTCTACAGTTTGATCAGGGTCTGCTGAGTTTGCTATAGACATGATTCTACAGTTTGATCAGGGTCTGCTGAGTTTGCTATAGACATGATTCTACAGTTTCTACCATGATTAAACATTCCTTTGTCCATGTGCTATTATAATATAACAATTGATCTAATTAATATTGATGATGTCATTATTTCTTATATAAATATGCATGGAGTAAAGGGTAAAGAGAAGACCTAACAATAATGCAGTAAAGGGTTAAGTACCATGAAGAAATGCGATGCTGCAAGTACCACTCTCATTGACCTTGGAATACCAAGCTTATGGCTTAACCCTTCGCTTGCTGTTCACTTCAATATACCTACCTGTAAATAGTGAAGACCCTGATGAGACAGCTCCTGCAGAAGCTGTCTCATCTGGGTCTGCACTATTTACAAGTTGAGTGTGCAACCAGTGCACTCCACAGCAGTGATTGAACAGCGAAATAATTGTACACAGTGAAGATATATGTAATTATACAACAAGGCATGGGTAAAGAAGGAGAAATGTATTTTAAAATTCAGCAAGGGAAGGGTTAACCTTTTTGTCCGTCTGGTCAATTACTCAGTGAAATACTGAGGTCAGAACTTAATATCAATTCAGCAAATATGCTTGTTAATTTTTTTTTTATTGTTTAATGGAAAATTACTTGATTACTTTTCAAAATACATGTTTCTGCATTTAATATAAAGCTGTTGCTGGAGAAAAAAGATAATTCCTTAATTACCGTAAATATTCAGACACCCACTCTCCCCCCTCTCCATTAATTTGTGAAGCAGCATAATTCAGTTAGGGTCATTTTGAAAACTTGAAATTAAAGTGAAGATCCTGATTAAACTGATCTGGGTCTGCACTCTTTGCTGAAGTACTTAGGCTAACTAGGGAATACTGAAATATAAATATAGACTCTGTCCTTCTGTTAGGTGCATACAGAAAATTAAAGATGTCCATTTTCAGACATATTTGGATCATTTTAGTGGGTTCCTGGCAAGCCCCAATGGTATGACACTTGGTCACAACAAAGTATAGGCATGAATATTATATTCTCCTTTTAGGAACCAAACCTGGGTCAATGAGGTGAAACATCGATGACCTTACCCTTCTACTCAGGGATCAGGTCACTGACCTTTCAGCTTGGAGACCCAGGTTCAATTCCTACAAGAGCAGAAATATTTATAGCTATGCTTTGTTCATACTTAGTTCCATAAGATTAGACAAAGTGTATGATTTTGTAGTTTTCATGTACCTTGAAATATGTCATGAAGAATATATATTTATTGTCTGTCTACTAGTGAGGCTAGCAACAGGAATTTTTCTAGACATGTGTGAACTTTGCAGCATTGTTTGACTTTCCAGGCCAGGACTGGCGCCCTCTAGATGATGCAGAGCTGAACCGAGCTGAGTCTCGGCTTATTAAACCAATTCTGACAGCTGACTTTGAGAACACTCAAAACTTTTGTGCTGGCATCAGTAAGACCATTAGCAAAACTAGTGATCTACTAATCACTGTGTGGCATGTACTAATACGCTTAGTGTTTCAGAGTTCAAGCTAATAACTATCTAATAGCCATAGAGTAGCCAGCATACTTCAAATGCTAAAAGATCATCATATGTCCACCAACTGTAACTACATCATGATGATTCTAATAACAACATAAGGTTCAGTGAAGAAGTAAAGGAGCTATGCTTGAAAAATGATTGATTTGTATACACTCCCCATGTATGCTTCTGTAAATACTATTGGAATTAATAACATTAATTAACTTCAAGAAATGTGCAAGGAATTGTTGTCTAATATTTGATTAGATATTCCAATGAAACATTCTTTTTGTCTATATTTCCTTTAAATGAACTATTTAAATGAAAATTCTACTCTTAACAAATTAAAACAGTTTTGCAGAAGACAAACACAGATAATCCAAAGGGTTAACCCATTACATGTACCTGATATATATTTGCAAATGGAGTAGATCCAGATCAGACAGCTCCTATACTACCTATATGATCTTGGTCTTCTCTGTTTGCAAAGGCTTAATAATGTGTATACATGTATATGGAGTAAATGGTTAGATAAAACAGTTCCTTTCGTGAGTTCCTCTATCATCCAGCCAAAGATCCCCAGCCAGCTTGTGATGATACACTACATGTAGCAGTATTTGAGATAAGACTTCACTTTGATACACTACATGTAGCAGTATTTGAGATAAGACTTCACTTTGATACACTACGTGTATCAGTATTTGAGATAAGACTTCACTTTGATACACTACATGTAGCAGTATTTGAGATAAGACTTCACTTTGAAATTAGCACTACATGTAGCAGTATTTGAGATAAGACTTCACTTTGAAATTAGCTTGAACTCTGTGCTACTGTTTTACTATATACATGTTTTCACAGGTGTCAATATCTTTCCGTATCAGTCAGCTTCATTAACCTTTTACCTCATGAATATTTATTGACTTTATGAATAATCATTAACTGAATTTTTATATTGGCCAAATCGATAAGGGAATTTGTTTGTCATTTCAAAAACTGTAGAATTAGATTTTGTTTTGATTTTTCTATAGACAAATAGAGTAGATCCGGATTAGACAGCTCCTATAGGAGATGTCTGCAGGAGATGTCTGATCTGGGTCTACTGTGTTTGTAAAGGCTTTACAATGTGTATACATGGAGTAAAGGGTTAACAAGTGTGTGTTATGCTTGAATTAGTGTGCATGCAGCTTTATAAGAAAATGAAACCACTGAAAATACCATAGTTATGTAGC